>OU611896.1:11205000-11805000 GCA_914767815.1 Eupsilia transversa
ATTTTATCTAACGAAGGACCTAAGGAAGGATTCTTGGAAATTCACCCCCTAAAGGGGTCAAATAGGGGTTGAAAGTTTGTATGGAAGTTCGTCATTTTTGTCGATGTGAAATACCATCGAGCACACGGCTTTAGTGTATAAATATATCGCTTTCATTTGAAAGCTTGTTTATAACCAAATTGTATAACACGATTTCATGAAAATTACAACAGAAAAATTAACGTGGCTAATGATTTGGGTTTGTCCGTGGATGGGTGACCATCTTTACATACCGAGACTCCTTCGTGCTTTGGAAAGCACGTTAAGCCGTTGGTCCCGGCTGTCATTCGTGGATCTTTGACAGTCGTTACGAGTCGTCAGAAGCCAGTTACTGGGTTGTAGAGGTCAGATAGGCAGTCGCTCCATGTAAAATACTAGTATTCAGCTGCATCCGGTTAGACTGGAAGCCGACCCCAACATGATTGGGAAAAGGCTAGGAAGAATGAATACAACAGAAAAATTAACATAAGTTTAGTATTTTTATCCGACTGCGGCGAAGCCAAAAACAGGTTATTTTATCTATATCTATACTTATAATAAATCTGTAGAAGTGAAAATTCTGTACATTGAAAATATCAAAAAAATAAATGGCAGGGGGTGTTACTAGACCGACACCGAACCCAAAAGTGTGATTAAATTTTTTTTTGTCTGTCTGTCTGTCTGTCTGTCTGTCTGTCTGTCTGTTTGTTCAAGTATCACGCAAAAACTACCGGTTCGATTACGATGAAACTTGGTATAATTATTCTTTAATATCCTGGGCACCACACTGGGTACTTTTTATCCCGGAAAAGTATCCTATCCTACGGTTGGGGGGTGTCAAAGTTTGTATGGAAGAATTTTAACGCGCTGTCCGATTAACTCGAAACTCAATATTTATACTTAAACCCAAAAATTAAGAATAACGTGTATCAGGATTTTTCGAAATTCAACCCCTAAGGGGGTAAAATAAGGGATGAAAGTTTGTATGAAAAATCTTATTCCTTGAGGTAATAAACACGAAACTTCGCACGAATAGTTATCTAAATAAATTATAAAGTTTGTAGTTTTTTGTTTTTCTAAATTACCCCCCTTTTTTTTTTTTTTTTTTTTTTTCTTTTTTTTTTTTTTTTGGGTGGGAAATCATCCAATGACTTCTCCCGCTCTGGGCGGAGCGGGAGGGCGCGTCAGACTTTTACTGACTAAAACCCACCCGTGTTCCTTCCCTTGCCATGCCAGGGGCCACGGTTTCCCCTTAGGACTACCCGCAACCCCGGCGGGCAACGGTCCTCGCGGACCCCGTCCGTTTTGCTGACATCTCTTTGAGGCGCGCGTGGAACACGACGCGCCGTCGACCCGGGCCTGGTCCTTATCGGGGGCGAGCTACCCATTGCTCACCGCCCGCAAGCACGCGCCTACGGTGGCCGGGAATCCTCCAAGGAGTCCCGACGCCCAGGGCGTCTCCTACGGCGGCTAGGCGCGTGAGGGCGCGAACTTTGCCTCTCCCTCACGCGCTCCGCCTCCTCCTTCGTCTAAATTACCCCCTAAAGGGGGATTGGGGGGTGTCAGTGTTTGTATGGAAGAATTTTAACGCGCTGTCCGATTAACTCGAACTCAATATTTATACTTAAAACCCATGGGGGTAATTTCCGACACTCACGCGGGCGAAGCCGCGGGCAGCAGCTAGTTATTCAATAAAATAATCACATTTCTTTACAAATCATGGAATAAGAATGAAATACCTAAATAAATAAATAAAATAAGTAAACTGTTATAATTCATAACAGAACAATAATCTTGCTGTTTGTTATAATTTCTATAATTGCTTGGGTATTATTTGTTTTGCGAAATAATGAGAACATGATACCGGTTGCCACCGGCCGGTGTTGGTAAAATAGGGGTGCGACTAGGGTCTCAAACACAGGCAATATCTGACATTATACTGAAAACAAAAGCTCTGCATGAAAAAAAAAATACAATTCAGCGTTGGCCTATGATGAAAAAAAATCACCATAAAATCTGAGGGGCAATTCCCGTAATTTATAAGAACGTACTTGTACTTGCAACGTAGAGGAGCTCGTGGCTAAGTAATAACAGCCGCACGGGTCGATGCATCAGGTTAAGCTACGGTTGCCGAGGTTGGTCCGTGGGGGTGACCGTCTTTACATACCGAGACTGCTCCGTGCCTCCCTCACTCTGGGCGGAGCGGGAAGGCGTGTCAGACACTTACTGACCAAAACCCACCCGTGTTCCTTAAGTTGCCTGTGTTGCCAGGGGCTACGGTATCTCTTCCGAACTTTCCCGCAACCCGAGCAGTGGAACAGTTACAGTTGGTGGTTAGTTGGTTGTAGTTACTCAATATCTATGTATGTTACACTAGACACGGGCATTGGTTCTAGACTAGGGATGACTTAGGGTGCGTTTCCACTGAGTCGATTACTGCACATCTTCTCACCGTTCCGGTTGTCTCCGCTTCACTGGAAACGCAAACGTCCACACTCGTCGGCGGCAGCCGTAGACGCGTCGACGACTGCAGTTGCCTCTGCCGCGCCGTTGGCAACGTGGCGCTGCTGTATTTGAGCACGTACTTATATACACGAGCGGCACGTTGTCCACGGCTGCAGTTAGACGCGTTGTGGCGGCATCTACATCACCACATGCAAACTACGCATCAAAGACCTGACGTCACAAATCCTGCATCGCGCTATTTAAGTTTACCGAGCGATTAACATATATATATAAGACTATCCGACATCAATCCTTGGGCAATTGCCCGCCAGACACAACACCCGTCTGGTCAGAGGATCCTCCCTTTTCTATAGAGGATGAGTGAACTTTACACCCTGTTCCTCATACCCCTAAACCGTCTACGGCTGCCGTCGACCAGTCGACGGCACAGTTGCCTCTGAAGTTGGCACCGTGCCGCTCATGTACATGAGTAAGACTTTACGATATATTATGATCTTCCATGTACCTGTTGTATCATGTATTTTTAATATGTAATGTAACCTATATGTTTGTTGGCAGGCTACTACAGAACAGCTACGGATGGCACACATGATCGATCGTAAAAGCGAAGACGCGTCTGACGTTCGAAGAATGGTGAGTTTGTCATACTAATTATGTGAATATTTAAAATATTGCGTTTACTAGCTCCTGCTCGCGATTTGCGTCTGCGTCGAAGTCTATATCATAGAACACAACAAAGTTAAAGAATTTTTGTAATTGGATCCGTACTTCCAAAAATTACCCCTTGCAAAAAATACAATCTATAAATAAAAGTGAAATGCTGTACGTTGGTAAGTGAGTCGCTTGAGAAGGGTTGGACCGATTTGGTTGATTTTCTTTTTTGAATGTTCGTGATGTCCGAATAAGGTTTTTACGACAAGAAAAATTGGAAAAGTAGCCCGAGTGGGGAAAAAACTGAAAATGGATTTTTTGTATGAATTATTGAAATTTCGTACGGAAGACGTCTGTCGTGTCAGCTCGTTTATAATAATATTTTTTTTAGATGTACTTATGTAACCAACGCGTCACACTATTGGTCTCTGCGATGCAAGACTCGAGCTTAGTGCAGATACTTAGTGGGATCTGCACTGTACTGTACTATTATGTTGATTAAATTATTACATAAATAAATTAGCAGTAGATTGAGAATTAAAATGCATTTATTTATAAATAAATTATAATTAATAATAATAAGAATTAATAATTTTGCGTAGGGGACTTTATTTTTTGCTCAATATCTCTTGAAATCTTACGGTTGACGCAATTTAAAACCGCTTTGTATGGAAACGGAAGTTGTTAAGATAAAACCAAGCTTTGCAATGGGCATTTGTTGAAAATTATGACGGAAGTTGGCTAATATTACGATAGAATGAAGAATCATTTAGTCTAGGCTAATGCAAGGCGTAGCATCTACTCTTCGTATTTTGACAACCCTGACGAAAGTAAATTCTCGCTATATGCCATGGAGCAATTATGACATGAATCATAAATAGCATTAACAAAATAACTCCCCTTTTCCAAAGACTAAAATATAACTTTTTCAAGACAATCAAATTAAAAAAGTCTATTTTATCCTGTTCCTAAAAGTTCGGTCAAATTGTTATAAAAATATCCTGTTTTAACGTAAACACAAAAATATCCTGTTTTTATCTTCACAGGTAAATGAAAAAAATGATTGAAATGAAATGATTTTATTTTCTGTAAATAGGTTTGTACAAACTCTTTTCACGTCAATAATAAAAAGGGAAGTTTTCAAACAAGTTCGCGCAACAAAATTCTGAGTAGCATTTTTAGATTTCCCTGTATAGTGTGCTAGAAATATCGTGTTCTTGAAATAAGGATAAAGAGGTAGCTACAATTACGTAGGCTTCAGGTTTTTATGTTGTGTGTTGTAATTTGATAGGGATAATATTCTTTAGGAGGGTTGTATTATTTGGGTTAATAGCTACTTAATACATCGGTACTAAATGTTAAATGATTTTATTTCTGTACGTAGGTTTGTACAAACAGTTTTACACGTCAATCATATTTTAAAAACTTGATGAGGTCGGCGTTTCCTATCTGACTACACAGAGAAGAAAAGCCGAAAAAAACTCAGAGGTCACATGCTCTTTTAAAATCCAGACATAATCTTGTTCAGATCATGTTAAGACCACGTAGATTGGTGTCTGAAATGGTATTTTGAGGAAAGAACCACATAAATTGAGAAGAACGCACAAGTGCCTTCTATCTTCTAACATAGAAAGTTTCCATACCTTTACAAAAAGGTTCCTTCAATAAAGTAAAACATGATTGTAATCAGTTCTCCATACAAGAGTATAGTAGTTTCACACACAATAATTATAAATTTGATATACGTTTCCCAAGCGTGGGAAAGTGCATGTAACGGCGTCGTCAGTTGTCGACAGTTAACTGTTCGTAGATACAAGTAGTGCGGGTGGCGACGGTACTGTGATGTCATTATGGCGATTTAGCTGAGCCCTTTATTGGGAAAGATTTTGTGCATACTGATTAGCCACCCTTAGGTAAATGTTTTGGGGTAAAAACATGAGCATGGAATAGATCTTTGATGTCTTTGTTTATTTGGTTCTTTTCTTCGGTACCTACAACTATAGTAAAAGAGAGAAAAAGTTCAGTAGAATACAAAAAAATATATTTTGGCAACACATTGATATAATGAAAGTAATGATCATACATTAATATTGAATAATAAAAATAGATATGTGAACACAATTGGCTATTATCAATAGAAACAAAAAAGAAAAGATAAATATAGATAAAATATTGACCGACGAGGGGCATTACTTACAATAACTTGGTGCTATTATTTTGGTACTCAAAATATGAATAAACATTTTTGACAATAAACAAGTCAAGCCTAATATATATTAGTCATACCTACATTTTTATGTAAAATTAATTGTATAGTGTACTTTAACAACTGTTGTGAATGGTTGGCACCGTTATATAATGACACATAACATAACACCCACATTTCGCCAGTTATGTTTAAGTGCCATGTAATAGGGGGCAAGCCTAATACCATCAACCGGGCACAAATCCAGACTCCAGGCTGCTACCGAGAATTTCCAGATTAAAAAAATCCATAACACTTTGCCCGACCCGGGAATCAAACCCATGACCTCAAGCTCAGCAGTAGCGCTTGTGACCACTCCACCAATGAGTCAGTCATATAATAACAATATTGATTGTCAGGTGCAAGAGCTGATGGAGATGACGTGCCGCACCGAGGAGGAGGTGTGCTCGGCGCTGCACGACTCTGACAACGACATGGTCGCCGCCTGCAACCTGCTGCTCGAGGAGAGCCAGCGGATACAGGTACACAACTACACTATAACGTTCTGACCCCGCGTTTATAATTTTTGGATATATGTGGTCCCAGAACTGTACCCTGAAGAACTCTTTTAGTAAATTACTTTCAATAGAGTCTTGCTTTATATTTTGGTATGTATCGATTTTCTACTCATAATTGAAATAATAAATATGTAACACTACTGAACTCATTTCAAATAGTGTCTTTAAAAGCAATTTGAATCTGTACGTTACTATCAAATACATTAATACAAACACCAACCCTGGTTTAAACGCATATAAAACATATATTCTACATGTTGTGTCTACTGTTTTTGTCGTTTACACCTAAAACAAGTTTTTTTATTTTTGAAACGTTATCCACAGTAGAAATTTCTCCTGTATCGTGGGTGCGTTTACAAACATTTAAACTAACATACACAAACAGCCAGACCCGGAACAACTACGTGTAGGTCATACAAATATTTGTTCCGTGCGGGAGTCGAACCCGCGACACGCAGCGCAGCAGTCAATCGCTTAACCACTACGCCAACCGTGCCGTACAAGTTGTTAAAACTATATTGTATAAACGGTATTGATTCTTCAGGGTGAGTGGCGGACCAGCGAGAAAAAGAAAAAGAAGCCACCAGCCCCCGCCGGCAATGGCGAGCTGGACCCGCCACGCGACCCACGCAGTCGCTCCGGACCCAGACCACGTAAGTAGTCGACAGTAGAATTGCATTTCTAAAAAGTTGGTGAATTTACTCCAATATAAATTGTATGAAAAAATCTTTTATAACCAACTGCTGATGTCCAGTTTTTATTCCGATACAATGAAATGATCCATATATTAAACATTTATTTAACTTAGATATAGTACAAAACTCCCCATGTCTCTATTGCACCCTTGCGAAGTACGGACGAGTCGCTAGTTTTTAATAAGACTTCATCACTTGTTGTTTATCATTTTAGCTACAACTAATTTGTGTCTGTTTCCAGGTCGCGGGTCTGGTGAGAGGGGTGACCGCGGCGAGCGCGGAGAGCGCGGGGAGAGGGGCGAGCGTGGTGAGGGCGGCTGGCGGGGCCGCGGCTCTACGAGGGGCCGCGGCGGGGCCCGGGGGGCCCGCGGGGCAGGCTCGCGCCGCCCGCGCCCCGACCGGGACCTGTCTGCCACCTGCTGGACCGATCATCAGCAACCTGCTAGTATGTACCACTCTGCTACTGCCTATGCTCTGTTACAAAACTATCTGATGAAAATGTAAACCAACCGTTCAAGATGAATTCTTAGGAAATCGCTCACTAAAGGGAATTATCAACACATTACACAACTACATTTAGAAAATTTCCACATGCCACTGCTGGGGAGTTTGTTGTGCCACTTCTTCTTCCCAGCTAAAGCACTCGGACGGGAAAGGCGATTTTGGGAGCATGACTTTCAAAAAGTTCTGATTCTCAGCTTAATTTGAATAAATGACTTCATTTTAATATCCCACCAGTTTTTCCATCATTTACTGTTTGAATTTGTAATTGAAAATAAAAATTAACCTAAATCTTAGTATTTCGGGTTTTAGTATTCAAATAATCAAATCAAAGCTCTTAATTTGTATTCACTACAAGTTGACACCTACAGGTACTTTTTCTGATGCATTTGTTTACATTTTGACCAGATACTTTATGAACAGACTACATGTGTACCGTTTAACTCAAACTACAACGGCAGTTTTAGTGCCGGCGCTGTTTTCACAAAAGTCAATGATAATTACGTTTTAGCATTGTAAGGTAGCGGTCATTGCCCTTTGCCTAATATCTCTTCATAAAACCCCGAACAATTAACTGTACCATGTGGGGACTACAATACGACAATGAATTAAAACACTGACAATAAGTTATTTTGAAACTAAAATAAATCAAACCAAAAAATACAACAATCAGGTTTAAAAAGTAAAGATGGGCGGATTATGGGTTTTACCGATAAGCTGACTAGCTATAGTGACTGATTCAATATTATATTATGAGATTAAAAAAAATATGTACGCTTGAGGACGTCATTATACTCCATTTATTTTAACATCAGACATTATTTGTCTAATGTTAAAATATTAAAGTTATCACCCTTTCGTTATTTCGATATAAAAGTATTATAAACTCCGTTATTTCACGATACGCACAAAGCAATGTAATCAATTTACCATTTACATTAAAAATATCATTCTAAAGTGCAAAGTCAAAGTCAAAGTTTTTATTTGTAAACATAGGTGTTGTCGGCGCATCACGCATAGGTGATGCGCCGACAGGTGTTATTGCAGTCATTTCAATAATATTACACAAAAAACTGTCGTTATTTGTCTAATGCTAAAGTAAATGGAGTATAGTTAGATACACAAAGTTTAATTTACTGTCGTATTGAAGCCCCACCGTTTTATATTAAAAAAAAAATGTTGAGGATCACTATACATTTCGATTCAGGATGATAGCAAGCTCTTTGTCAGTTTTGAAGATAAAGACAATAAATGTAAGCAGGTCAATGATCTCTATTGCCATGCTAAAACAAAAATGGTATAAACTAGCGCAGGTTTTCCTGTGAGAAATAGCCCTGACACAGCTGGTACACAGGCCTCCCTTCTGTGAGGAAGAAGTAATAGGTACGGATAACGGTTCTTGAGCGCTCGGCGGAAGAGTGGGGATCGCTTTGCGCATCGTACACTTATGACAAAATACGTAAAGGGACCCAATAACTCACTTCTGCGCAGGTGAAGGTCAGCACTCAAGAACCGTGCCGATGATTGTAATAGGTAGAATGGGCTGGTGTCCGCAACTCCACTTCAATGCTCGTATTTTGCGTACGGGTGGGAAATCGGTTATTCGATCCACCCCAGCTCCTCAAGAAAGGCCAGCAACGCCTTGATGTTCCTGACAACTTCACAGAGGGTACCTGGGTTACCGAAGTACTTTGCCCTGTAAGTGGCGACCACCGGGCAGTTTAGGAGCACATGAGCTGCTGTCTCGTCCTCCTCCATGCAGGCCCTGCTCAGCGGACTGTCAGTGACCCCTAAGACAGAGAGGTGAGAGAGGAAGAAGTAAATAATTCTTAACATGATTTTATATGTTCTTCGCAGGCGGCAGTAACATCGTCGACACATTCCCCACAACAGAAGACTGGGACAACGAGGAGTGGTCCGGATCTCTATCAGACACCAAGGTGAATATTAACATAACAATATAATGACAACACTGACACACAACACAGTAATACTAACCATACTGACCTTATTGAGGTTCTGGGTCCCATACGGGTTGGTCAAACTGTTATTGGGCTTTTCCATCTGGAATTTGTCAGTAGCAGCCTGGAGTCTACATTTGTGTCTGGTTGATGGCAATAGGCTTGCCCCCTATTACATGGGACTTAAACAAAACTGGCGAAATTGTACTATAAGTACATCTCTGCCTAACCCTTCAGGGAATAAAGGGCCTGATACATATAAACACATAAACACGGTCTCATCTGTGAACCATGCTTTGGCAAGCTATATTCAAATAGAATTGAGGTAGCTTATCAATAGATGGACATGCATAAAAGAGTATCCCTGAACTTTCTTGCCTGTTCTTCTCCATAGGAACCTACTGGGCTTTGGAATGGGCAACTAGCTTAATCTTTCTGACTGACCGACTCCTTTGACAATTCAAAAGTGCATGTTTTTTTAATTGAAATAAATACTATCCTGGGAAAAACTAAATGTTCTTTTGTAGTGTAAGAATTTGGTTTTACATAGTATGATGTTCACAATTTTATAAGTTGAAATGTCATTCCTAACTAAGTACAGTCAGTTTTCGAATAGTATTTTAATATAAGCAATAACAATAAGTAGTAATAAACTCTTTATTAGGGAATTTCTTGTAACCGTTACTATTCACGCTGCCACATCATCTTTAACTATATTACTGCGTCATTGACTTGCGCTACAGCAGCAATACTTCTCCTTCTTGTCGAAGTTGACAAGAAGACTTAAGCACCACACACTATGCCACGACACACACTAGATCACGCTAAGATTTACTTTCATCACACACTCAATCCTGTGACAAATCTTATAAAATGTAGGCCTAAGACATACTAGATACATGCAGCATGTGCAGTTGTCATAAAATTAAAAACAAATGCTGTATAAAACTGCCCTGTCATCCCAATATTATACAGTAAATTATCAGAGTGCTACAAGGATCTTTTGGCGCCTGAATGACATCGACAGGGGGGCGTTGCTGGTAAACATTTGTGAAATTATCACAGAAATTGTATTGAAAAAACAAGATAGCGGGGTTAGTTCCGATTTTGACCACGCGCCAAAAGATTCTTGTATAACTGAACGATATCGTGGGCTATCCCTACTGTATACGCCCCCCTCGCTATAGTGTATAGTGTACGTAAGCTAGTCGTGCTGGTTCAGTGTTGTCACATAATTATAAAGGTTGATGTGTTGCAGGTGTTCACGCCGAGCGTCACTGCGCAGGCGCCGGCCGACGGCGACGCGCCGCAGAACTCTGCGGTGAGTATACATCACGTTTACACACCCTTCACGCACATCATTCTCCTGCCCTTGTCCCAATTTATTTGGGGTCGGCGCTACATGTTCCGTGCCTTGGAAAGTACGTTAAGCTGTTGGTCCCGGCTGGTATTTGTAAATCTTTAACAGTTGTTACGGGTCATTAGAAGTCTGACAGTCTTAACAAGGGGTATCGTATTACCCAGTCACTGGGTTGTGGAGGTCAGATAGGTCGCTCCATGTAAAATACTGGTATTCAGCTGCATCCGGTTAGACTAGAAGCTGACCCCAACACAGTTGGGAAAAGGCTAGGCAGATGATGTCCAACTGTGAAACCTATAGTCCGGCCGTCGAAAGAATGCGTTCTAAACACCTGTCATTTTCATACTAAGGAATATGTGTTTTGCGGATTTGATCCTTATTACTACTAGAAATTGTCCAACTGATAGGTATCAGGAACGCATTCTCTCGACGGTCGGACTATAATAGGATCTATCCTATTTAGCCTGTATTTTGCCATGACTGTAGGCTTCTTCCTCTTTTCGAATTGATGATATAAAATACTTGTTTATTACATTACTGTAGAGATAAACAAATAAAACAAAAAAAAAACTTCACAATAACACGATTTACGTCCTCACGTGATAGGCCATTGTGCTAACTCAGTTTTTTTCTGTCATGCTTCAGAATACGGAAGCTAAAGTAAGTATAGCCCAGTTTCTTAATGTATAGCAGGTGGATTTTTACATTGTAATACGGCCAGATTTAGTCCTTCTGGTGGACACTCGAACTTTAGAAGTTTAGTTTAATTCTCCTTTTAATGAATAGTTGAGTAAGTGTGTGTGTTGTCCCAGGAGTGGGACGGCGCGGACGCGAACGGTCCGCTGGAGGCGCACATCCCCACGTACACGTACCACAACTCCGCGCACATACCGCACCCGCACCACGCGCGCAGAGATGTGAGTACTGCTCTAACGAACATTACTATTGCGGAAATTTCATGTGTTGAAAACATTTATATTCAACTTGCTTATGAAGATAGCTCGATATTTTATCAAGTCGTAAAAACCGCTAGGTCGCTAGTATTTTTTATACTCATCTTTGTATATTTGTGTGTGCAGCAAATAAGCTCGGGCAGTCGGCAGTCGCCGGTCTCGGCGCCCGAGCCTCCGCCCGCCGCCGACACCTACCATCACCAGGTGCATCACCAGGTACACACACACACTAGCCCGCGAGACCATCCCTTCACTACACACGAACTTCTCTTTGAATGTCGTTGAGTAAAATCGAGGAGTACTTAAACAAATAAAAACGACTAAATACAGGAATAGTGTATTTTTGGAGCGGTCTTGAAAGTCTACACAAACCAATTCGAATGCTGCCATTACACGTATTTGTCAAAATATTAGTGTTACTTGAGTAATACAAAATATAACCCTTACATTTAAAATAACGCAAATATTTGCTAAAAATACGCCAAGTGTAGAAATAGCGTTAAACTTGAAAGAAATCAATAAGAGTCCAGTTAGCTTAAAAAAAATTGAATTAAAAACGTGTTGTTATTTCCAGCCAATGGGTATGTCGGGTAGTCTGACGGCGGCGCAGTCGCAGTACCTGTCGCAACTCACGCAGCAGTCGCAGAGGCACGACAACAGTGAGTATTCACGCTAAATCTATACATTCTATAAATATACGTTTTCATCTACACCCATGCTATAAATCCTCTATAAAAGTTTCTGAAAGAGTTAGCTTATTGCCAACATTAAAACGACCAGTGTCATAGTGACCATTATATCATCCAAACGAGTGTTATGTACTAAATTTCATTATGCAGCTCTTTTACTTGTTCCATCCCTTCCCATTCCCTTCCCTTCCTACCCCGGTCACGTGCTGCCCCCCACACATGTCACACATTTTCCAAAACACGCTCCGTCACGCGCGCGAGGGCTACGGGCTATGGTCGTTTTAATGTTGGCAATAGCTAACTGTTTCAGAAACTTAAAGAGGATTCATATCATGGGTTTAGATAAAGTCTTGTATGCAACTGTACGTAATTAGGTATTAAACCACTCATGTGATACTATTAACCCACATTCGTGTTTTAATGCCCCTTATTATACAACAGTTCCATAAATAACTTATTGTTTAAAAATATATATAATTTAAATAGTGTATATTAAAGAGTGGTATAGGTTTGCCTACATTATTTGTGTTTTTTAACGTCGTGGGTAATGTTTTCAGGCGTGTACACGTCAAACTACGGCGTGTACAGCTCGTCAGACATCACGAGTCAGAGAAAACCGCAGCGGGCACGAGTGCCGCCGCCTTCCAAGGTCAGTTCATCATCACTTGCCTTGCCTTTTGCTCGACTTATAGTCTAGCTGGATCAGTCAGTTATAGAATAAAATTAAAAATAAATCCATATTATACCTTCGATATTAAAAGGAACGTTTTGAGAATGAATGTCGATGGCTATAAGAGTAGGGGTAATACCAAAGAAACGATGAATTTACTGTGTGAAAGATGATATAGCTAGAAAAGCGGTGGCTATCGAGATGACGACTAATAGCTATGGAAGAAAAAAACATGTTGCACTGACCACAAATAAATTCGGATAAGAGCAGGAAAATGATGAAATATAAGAAGTACATTTAAAAAAATGTAATTGTATGGTCGTCGTAGATCCCGTCGTCTGCGGTGGAGATGCCGGGCGGCGCGGAGGGCGCGGCCATGTTCCTGGACGTGCAGTTCGGAGCCCTGGAGCCCGACGCGCTCCGGGACAACAACACGCCCAAGCCGGTAACACTAATATACATCGTATTAACTGTACAGCAGTAGGTACACACGGCTACATATCAAGCTATACATTTCCACTATAAGCTGATCTCGCATTGTATAAGATTTCCCTACAGTGAGAGGTTGGTTTATACTGGAAATGTATAGCTTGATATGTAGCCGTGTGTACCTGTCACTGAGCCCTCACAGGCGGACACAGCGCGAGGAGGACCGGCGCCAAGGGATCCTCTCGCGCACTCTATAACACACAAAACTTCAATACCACAGCGAGAAATCCCCCTTAATGCTCCTTGCTCGAAGGCTAAGCTTCGGGATCTACATCTAGTCACCATCAGATACATACGAATTTACATTGGTTCATTGAAAATACTCCACCCGGCCATCTGCTGATGCGTATTATTAGCCTTTAGAGTTGAACAAAACCTCTCACTAAACCGAGAAAAACTAAATCGACCCAGTGCAGCGATGGCAAAAAAATGCGGACGCTTACAATTTTACCGATTTTTTTCCGCAAAGAAATAATTTAAATTTTAAATCGTTTTAGATGACAATTAGAGAAAGAATCATAGGAAAATGTGAAGTGTGGCTCAACCACACACTTTCCATCACTCCCACATAGCCTATTTGCCTATTGTTATCGATTTTGTGAAAACTATACAGGGTGTAAGGGACAGCCCTCCACAGACTGATGGGGTGAATTCAGTATATCATACTAACATGACGGGTACATTAAATTATTTCAGGAACGTTATGGGAATCCAATAAACCTGATTTCTTTAATTACCTGACACGCAATGTATCGTTACCGTGGCAAAACGCACGTAGCGACCGGCAGCGCACGTAGAGTATTTCAACATCAATTGCTGTTTCTTTTTATTTTAGCTGTTTCATTTACATAAATTGAGTGCTACTTACAGATAATGTAATTTTGTAACAGAAAAAACGAAAAAAATAAAAAAACCTGAGATTTTTTCCGGTGGAATATGGTTCAAAATAAAGAGTTGAATGCACCCTGTATGTTTGCGGAATTCCGTCCCTTACATCCTGTATTCAACAACGATGGTGGATTACTGGTTTATTATGTTTTACATTTTTTTTATGTCTGTATATTCCATAGTAAATTACAGCTCAATTATACCAAAAAATAAATGTATATCATCAATTTCGGACAAATTCTCTACACTCATGACTAAGATATTTCTCGTACCTTTACAGCAACAGGCTCCCGCGCCGGTACTGGAGCCGGTAGCGGTGCCGGCCGCGCCGCTGGAGCCGGTCGTGGACACGCCCGTCACCACACAGACCTACCCCACCACCAACAGTATGGTACGTACCACTGTAACTGTACAGCAACAGGCTCCCGCGCCGCTGGAGCCGGTCGTGGACACGCCCGTCACCACACAGACCTACCCCACCACCAACAGTATGGTACGTACCACTGTAACTGTACAGCAACAGGCTCCCGCGCCGCTGGAGCCGGTCGTGGACACGCCCGTCACCACACAGACCTACCCCACCACCAACAGTATGGTACGTACCACTGTAACTGTACAGCAACAGGCTCCCGCGCCGCTGGAGCCGGTCGTGGACACGCCCGTCACCACACAGACCTACCCCACCACCAACAGTATGGTACGTACCACTGTAACTGTACAGCAACAGGCTCCCGCGCCGCTGGAGCCGGTCGTGGACACGCCCGTCACCACACAGACCTACCCCACCACCAACAGTATGGTACGTACCACTGTAACTGTACAGCAACAGGCTCCCGCGCCGCTGGAGCCGGTCGTGGACACGCCCGTCACCACACAGACCTACCCCACCACCAACAGTATGGTACGTACCACTGTAACTGTACAGCAACAGGCTCCCGCGCCGCTGGAGCCGGTCGTGGACACGCCCGTCACCACACAGACCTACCCCACCACCAACAGTATGGTACGTACCACTGTAACTGTACAGCAACAGGCTCCCGCGCCGCTGGAGCCGGTCGTGGACACGCCCGTCACCACACAGACCTACCCCACCACCAACAGTATGGTACGTACCACTGTAACTGTACAGCAACAGGCTCCCGCGCCGCTGGAGCCGGTCGTGGACACGCCCGTCACCACACAGACCTACCCCACCACCAACAGTATGGTACGTACCACTGTAACTGTACAGCAACAGGCTCCCAAGCCGGTACTGGAGCCGGTAGCATCTCGCGACAGTCGCGACATCTAGTGTCGCGGGATACAATGTTGCGCGATTGTCGCTCAACATTGTTTCCGTTGTGTACGTGTCTTAAATCTGGCAATAAATGTTTTCTGCCTAACATAATGTCTTTCGTGGTAAAATAGAGTTTTCTCATAGCTATTATTCCTGTTTAACTGTGACTCGCGTAAACATGACGTCACTAATAATAATGTTTTGTTCTCCAGCTGAGTGAAAGCTTGTCAGTAGTGGAGCCGACGCCAGTGCCCAGCGTGCCAGCTCCTACCACGGAACCCACAGTCACAAACACAACCTGTGAGTTTATAACACTTTATTTATGTTTATTTTATACAAATTAGTTCGGAAGAAGTTATCATATAGTGTGCTCGCAAATCAATATCTAAAACGCCACATGCGAACTATGCATCAAAGACCCGACGTCATACAAATCCTGCATCGCGCAGTTAGAGTTTACCGCGCGATCAACATACAGGGTGTAAGGGACAGCCCTCCGCAAACTTACAGGGTTCATTCAGCTCCTTATTTTAAATCATATTTCAGCGGAAAAAATACCAGGTTTTTTTTTTTTCGTTTTTTCTGTTACAAAATTACATTATCTGTACGCAGTACTCAATTTATGTAAATGAAACAGCTAAAATAAAAAAAAAACAGCAATTACACAACATGATATCGATACATTGCATGTGAGGTAATTAAACAAATCAGGTTTATTGGATTTCCATAAAGTTCCTAAAATAATTTAATGTACCGGTCATCTTAGTATGATATACTGAATTCAACCCATCAGTCTGTGGAGGGCTGTCCCTTACACCCTGTATATAAAACTAGCCAACAACAATCGTTGGGCAGTTGTCCGCCAGACACAACACCCGGTGAGTTGGAGGATCCTCCGTTTTCAATAGAGTATGATTGAACTTTACACCGTGTTCCTCATACCTCTAAAAATACATAAAATTCAGAGAAAATCGATAGTTACAACGACTACAGTGCGGCCGACGAGAGAATGCGTTCCTAACACTTGTCAGTTGGACAATTTCTGGTTGTAATAAGGATCAAATTTGAAAAAAACATAATTGTTAGTATGAAACTTACAAGTATCAAGAACACTTTCTCTAGGCGGCCGGCCGGCCGGACGGCAGTAATGATTGGTGACTTTTTGGCTGCATTCCGAGTTACGAGAGTGGAGTTACGTAATCGATTTTAACGTGCTAACACCCGTTCCGAATAAGGATTAGCGTGATAACGACGTCCCGAGATTCGTCATAGATGACGTCATGACATGCGCCATCTTGCGATAACGCCGACCATGCCTTTTAATAATATCACCGTAAGCGTTGTCAAAAATGACAGTTGGCTGCGTTGTTTTGATTCGCATCATATCTTTAAACTAACGTGGCATTTTCGAAATCGTGCATATGGCTACCGCGCGTCGCCACCTAAACAAAGAAGAAGAAGAAATTTGTGGGGACGCAAAGAAATAAGTAATGATAGAAGTGTCGACGAGCTGTAAGCGCGCGTTCACGAGCGTTTCGAATCGATGACAGCCCGCAGCTGTCATAATCGTAATATCTAAATCGGAACGCAAAATATTGATGTGAGCGCCGTGAGCGATTAGGCCGACACGGTCTTATATAGTTTTTGTTTTGTTTTATGGTGTTTAAATATCGTTACCCATCATGTCTGCAGAGTTTCGCTAGCTAACAAGGCCCCGTGTTGATGTATAGTTCCCCCCGCAGCCCCCCTGGACGCTGCGCTGTCGGCCAGCATGAAGCAGCTCGGCGTGTCCGCCGACAGCGCCGCCGCGCCCGCCGCGCCCCTGCAGCACGCCGCCGCGCCGCCGCACGCGCCGCAGCACCGCCCCAAGGTACTCAGCACTACACACCGACCAACTATATACAACGTCCCGACATCAATCGTCGGGTAGTCCCAACCAGACACGACACCCTATGAAGGATGAATAACCTTAACACCCTGTTCCTCATACCTCTATACTGGTAACCCAGATCATGAACGCATCCTTCGTACAACTACTTCAGCATATCATCATCCACTTCCTCGAACTTTCGAGCGGCGGCGGCGAGACACACAAGCAGCCACGGCTTCAACGGGTATACTATAGTGCGCGCGGAACTAGTTGGCCGCGCCTTAGGTGAGGAGGCGGGGCGCCGCCATACTCTGTGCACCGCACTGAGTAATGACAACAGTATGTCGGGACGTTGTATTTACAGGGTGGATTTTTGAGGGGCAGCAAGGGCAGCTACCTTAACCGTTGTAGCTACAGGAAAATGGTCTTAGGAGACTGGCCTTAACTTTTTGAGAAATTTTTATCTGCATTCACAGATTTTGAAAAAATATCCAAGAAAACGGGCCGTTTTCACAAAATCTTTTTTTGATGCCAATCGATCCTGTTTCTTATAAGGATCAAAAACCTCTATTGGACGAACTGAGCTTTGAGTACTAGAAAAGTCAGAAATCGCAAAAAACTTTTCCCAGTATGAGCACAAGTATGAAAATCTCATTGGCTCTTGGTTTGCAACCTGGACCAAAATGCAATGTTATATGTTTAGAATAATAATTATATTATAGTTACTGACAGCTGTGAGTGCTGTGACGTTACCTGTTATAAAATAAATAATAATAATACTTATAATAACCACTATGTTGTGTTCCAGACCGTCGGCCAACAGAACGTATACGCACATCACGCAGTGTCGCATCACCCGCCCGTGTACGGAGCTAACGTGTATGCGCCACAGGTATGTTCCCCAGTCATAATGTTATATAGCGAGTGGCACTGGTGACTGACAAGTTGTGAAACTCGTTTGTCATGGTATGGGTATGTACTGCGGAGAGATGAAGAAAGTATTTGGGTCTAATTCAAAGTATTTATTTCAATTAAACTAATTATTTAGAGGAACTATTGAATTGTCAAGCATGTAGGTCACGCGGGAAAATCCGAAAGGAATACACGGGTGGGTTTTAGTCAGTAAGAGACAAGCCCTCCTGCTCCGCCCAGAGCAGAAGTTACTTGATAATTGCCCACACAAAAAAAAACTAAGGATGTAGGCCGCTCCGTAGGTCAGTCAAGAAGATAAAGTTGCCCGTACCAAAGTGTAGTACATTCCTTCGGACAAGAAACTCCATGGCCAGTCATTTTTTTTTTTTTTTTTTACAAAATATTAGTTC
The DNA here is from genome assembly GCA_914767815.1 of Eupsilia transversa. Lineage (NCBI taxonomy): Eukaryota > Metazoa > Arthropoda > Insecta > Lepidoptera > Noctuidae > Eupsilia > Eupsilia transversa. The sequence goes on from OU611896.1 coordinate 11,223,573, forward strand.
CATCATTCATGTTAAAATTATACACGTGAGAACGATGTAGAAAGACGTGCACGTGGGCATGAATGTGAATGGTTATAGGAGTAGGGAAAGAAAAAGAAATGATGGATAGACTGTGTAAGCGATGCGCGTGTTTTTTGTCAAACTTAATTATATAAATTTTTATTTTAATAAATAAACCAAAGAGCGCAGCGGCAGCAGAGTGCGACGAGGAGGGGGGGCGTCGCCGGGCGGCGCTAGTACAGGCTAGCTACAGGGTACACAGCACGGTCGCACATAACTCCCACACGCTCGGATATTTTCTTCGCCATTCGATAGGTTTATTTATACAGTCCCCGTTGTTTACAGACTTTGTGAAAGATGAAATGACTTGAAAGTGGGTGACTACCGACATGACGGCTAATAGAGAAGTATGCTAGAGGACATGTTGCGCCGACCCCAAATAAAGTGGGATAAGGGCAAGAGAATGTATAAAGATGAGACAGTTCGTCCTGCTGGGTCACAGTGAAATTGATGTAATTTATGACTGCGTCTTACAGGTGAACTCAACGAACGCGTCGCTAACAGGCGCGTCGGCGATGGCGGCGACGGCGTATCCCTCAAGCGTCACGCTCACGCAGTACCAGCCCATGATCAACTCCTACCAGGTACGTCTTACTCGCTTTATATTATTTTGCTTGTCCCCTTGCTTATGAGAACATTCATGTGGATTCTACTAACAAATATGGATGTAATCGCAGGATGAGTTTGAAATAAATGATTTATTTATTTATTATTATTTATTCTCATAATAACAATGTTATAATAGTCGTTCAGACCGAATTTCGGCCTTTGCGACCAATCTCAGCGGAGACCAGCCTTCGGCGCTGGAGGATATTGTAGTGCGTGTGTGCGCAGACACAGGTGCACTCTCTGTTGTCTCACTCGCACAGTCCACAGGGACGGCAATCCCACACTCGCTCTCGCTCTCTCAGGCGTCACGTGCGCGCGGCACGCGGGTCGCACAGCGCCTGCTCCCGCACTCCGCGCTGATACTGAGACATAACAACAATGTGCAGCGTACGTGTGGACAGTTGAGATGGGTACATGATGACACGCCGAGGTCCCTAAACAGCCGCGCTCCCGTCTCATCCCAGTCGTCATGTGCTGGCAATTTGATTCCCTTAGTTGAGTTTCTGGCGATACTTGCACGGCTAGCACGCCTGTCTTATAAAGATCAAAAGTAATTTATTCAAACTAGGTTGAGAATCAACCCTTTTCGAACGTCAAAATTACAGAAGACAGTCCCCTGAAAACACCCGCCCTTCACCACTGTCTAGTGCTTTAGCTAGGAATATTACTTGTGTATAATTATTTATCTACACCCATGCTATAAATCCTCTAAAAAAGTTTCGGAAACAGCTTATTGCCAACATTAAAACGACCAGTGTCATAGTAACCATTATATCATTCAAACGGCTTATAATGTTGTACTAAACTACATAATACAACACTTGCTTGTTCGATTCCTTCCAGTCAGCACGTGCTGACCCCCGCGCCGACACATGTCACACATTTTCCAAAACACGCTCCGTCACGCGCGCGAGGGCTACGGGCTATAGTCGTTTTAATGTTGGCAATAGCTAACTGTTTCAGAAACTTTAACAGAGGATTCATATCATGGGTGCAGATAAAGTCTTGTATGCAACTGTATATAATTAGGTATTATACAACAGTTGTTTAAATAACTATTATATAACTCCTTTACCGTCGTACACAATATTAACGTGGATGTTTGTGATAGAAGCGTTTTGAAATCCTGCTGATTTATTAATTTGTCCAGTTGTTCCACTAACGTGAGTCGATCCCCTCGCAGACGTCGTCGTCGGCGGGTCCGTACGGCGGCAGCGCGCTCTACACGGCGGCTCCCTACACGCCCTACCAGCCCTCCGCGCAGGCCAAGCAGCAGCAGCCCAAGGACACGCAGCAACAGGTATGAGCTAACAGGACATAGTTATAATAATATATCTTATTTCTGAACGCATTCATCATTTTTACGTTTTTAAAGTTATCCATGCTTTTTCTAACGTCGGATCGCATCGATTTTAAAATCCCAGGCAATGTCAATTGGAAACATTGGATTTTCAATTACAAAAATCGGGACAAACATTACCCCCCATGTGTTGCTGGAACCGTTACTTGAAGTATTCGTATTTGTTCGTTGTTATGTTATACCAAAATCGATTATAATTTTATGACAAGACAAGACAAGTTTGTTGCAAAAAAAAATGGAAGTTGGAACACCTAAATTAATGTAATGTTACGTTTATTTCAGCAATACGATAACTCGGTGGCGTCGAGCAATAGCTTAACGAGTACTACGACACAGACGCAAACCTCCACAGCCAAAGTAGCCACCACCACAGGTATGTACGACGCGCTACAGTTATGTACTCCTTATTCTAGCCCTAGTCATAGTACACATGAGTGACAGATGATAATGTATCGGTGTGTTGCCCGCAGTAGTAGCGGGGCACAACTCGGGCTACGCGGGCGGCGCGCTGTACGGTGCAGGAGCCACGCCGGCGTACGCGCCCTACGACGAGCAGCTCATGCGCTCTACACTACCGCATCACATGGTCAGTACCACCTATACATATCTACGACGAGCAGCTCATGCGCTCTACACTACCGCATCACATGGTCAGTACCACCTATACATATCTACGACGAGCAGCTCATGCGCTCTACACTACCGCATCACATGGTCAGTACCACCTATACATATCTACGACGAGCAGCTCATGCGCTCTACACTACCGCATCACATGGTCAGTACCACCTATACATATCTACGACGAGCAGCTCATGCGCTCTACACTACCGCATCACATGGTCAGTACCACCTATACATATCTACGACGAGCAGCTCATGCGCTCTACACTACCGCATCACATGGTCAGTACCACCTATACATATCTACGACGAGCAGCTCATGCGCTCTACACTACCGCATCACATGGTCAGTACCACCTATACATATCTACGACGAGCAGCTCATGCGCTCTACACTACCGCATCACATGGTCAGTACCACCTATACATATCTACGACGAGCAGCTCATGCGCTCTACACTACCGCATCACATGGTCAGTACCACCTATACATATCTACGACGAGCAGCTCATGCGCTCTACACTACCGCATCACATGGTCAGTACCACCTATACATATCTACGACGAGCAGCTCATGCGCTCTACACTACCGCATCACATGGTCAGTACCACCTATACATATCTACGACGAGCAGCTCATGCGCTCTACACTACCGCATCACATGGTCAGTACCACCTATACATATCTACGACGAGCAGCTCATGCGCTCTACACTACCGCATCACATGGTCAGTACCACCTATACATATCTACGACGAGCAGCTCATGCGCTCTACACTACCGCATCACATGGTCAGTACCACCTATACATATCTACGACGAGCAGCTCATGCGCTCTACACTACCGCATCACATGGTCAGTACCACCTATACATATCTACGACGAGCAGCTCATGCGCTCTACACTACCGCATCACATGGTCAGTACCACCTATACATATCTACGACGAGCAGCTCATGCGCTCTACACTACCGCATCACATGGTCAGTATCACATATAGAATATTATTATTTATGCAACTGTTGTATAATAATGGGTATTGACACACGAGTGTGGGTTTATCTCGTTTACTCGCTCGGTTACTCGTTTGCTCCTTCGATTCCTTGCGGGCAGCGGGTACAGACCTCCACGCCGACACATTTTCCAAAATACGATACGTCACGTTTGGCGGGTACGGGCTATGGTCGGTTTAATGTTGGCAATAGCTAACTGTTTCAGAAACTTTTATAGAATATCATGGGTGTAAATAAAATCTTGTATGCAACTGTATATAATTAGGTGTTAAAACGCGAATGTGATAATAGTATCACATGAATGTTTTAGGTATTAAAACACTCATGTGATTATATACAGTTGCATACAAAACTTTATCTACCCCCATGATATGAATCCTACTAATATTATAAATGCGAAAGTTTGTGAGGATGGATGGATGTTTGTTACTCTTTCACGCAAAAACGACTGCACGGATTTGGATGAAATTTGGCACACATATAGTTTATAACCTGGATTAACACAGGATACTTTTTATCCCGATATTCCCAAGAGATCGAGACTTATGCGGGTGAAACCGCTAGGCGCTGCTAGTCTTCTATAAAAGTTTCTGAAACAGTTAGCTATTGCCAACATTAAAACGACTATAGCCCGTAGCCCTCGCGCGCGTGACGGAGCGTGTTTTGGAAAATGTGTGACATGTGTCGGCGCGGGGGTCAGCACGTGCTGACTGGAAGGAATCGAACATGCAAAAGTGTTTTATTATGTAATTTAGTACAACATTATAACACTCGTTTGGATGATATAATGATTACTATGACATTGGTCGTTTTAATGTTGGCAATAAGCGAACTGTTTCAGAAACTTATAGAGAATTTATAGCATGGGTGTAGATAAAAATCTTCAATTCACTAATGAAGTCGCTGGGTATAGAATTTGTCTTTTTTGCTGATGGGATATTCTTTAGGCATAGGACAAATAGCTTGTTGAATATAAGCTTAGGTTTAACGCGAGGTTTTATCAGCTCAGTGGATTTTAAACTTTTCTTACAAAGCCGTGTTAAAAAAGCAGCCGAGCGAATGAGGGTTAATATACATGTAAATATCGTCATCATTTAGTGGACATACGTCCATTACATATAGCCCTCCCTTTTACATCTTCACAATGACTGGCAGGATTAGTGGTTGTGGAGATGTTTCTTGTTTTCGGTGGATTCTCATTACTTTACCAGATCGGTGCACCTTATTATATTATCCACACTATATCATTATTGACTCCTTGTTCTGCCCAATTTCGTAATGTTCTGACAAAAACTGTACATAAATAGAATAATAAATTGAAATGGGTAAAAAAGCCATGTAGTTTTTTCTTTCTCAGTATATTATATTGTTAAAGGTGTATTGTGTTTCCAGGGCGGCTACTACGAGGTGGGCTACGGCGGGCGGGACGCGACGTTCGGGCTCAGCGCGGGCGAGAGGTTCGGCCGCACCGACGCCGCCTCGCCGCAACAGGTGAGCCACTACTGCGGCCCGCTGCTTTACTGTGCGTAGCGAGTGACGTCACACGCACGCACTACAATATCTCCCGCGCTGGTCGCCGCTTAGATTGGTCGCCATGGCCGAAATTAAATCTAGACGACTATTATGATTATAAGTATACAGTGTGTTTAAAGATGTCAAAAATCATACACAAGTGAGAGTGATGTTTAAAAATTTTATTTCCTTGTTTGCTTTGATGAATATCCGTTACACATAGCCAGTTTCTGAGAGACTATTCCATGTAAGGCTGATTTATCCAACGTCTCATATCTCTTTCCGAACAATATTTTTTAATTATTTACAATTTTTCCGTACAAAGTCTGTTAGGTTTCAGTCTAATTCTATGGATAAAAGATATTTGATTTTGGAAAAATCTTCCCTTAACCCCTAAAATATATTTTACTAATGAAAACAATTACCGAATCCAAATTTCCTTATGTGAATTAAAAAAAAGAAGGTAAGCGTGTTGTCTGCCCGCAGGTCCCGGCGGCGGCGCTGCCCCCGGGCTACGCGTACTTCGCGTACCAGCCGCCTCCCACCACGTACCAGTACGGCGTCTACCCCACCGTGAGTACACACGCCTTTATACCATACTGGCTTTTGCCAACGGCTTCGCTCGCGTTTTACTATCCCTCGGAAACAGTACTTTTTAGGGTTCCGTACGTCCAAATGAAAGAACAAAACCCTTGTAAGATCACTCGTGTGTCTGTCCGTTTATCACAGCCAATTTCAGACTGGCTGTCTGTCTGTCCGTCTGTCTGTCACAAGCAATTTTCTCTGAATCTCCGGACCAATTTGATTGAAATGGTACACATATGAATTTCTGTGACCCAAACCCGGCGTGTAACGTAAATAAATGAATTTTGAATATAATTATGTGCGTACCTCTGCATGAGCGATTTTTTCCCGCGGCAATTATGTTTCACTTGATTTTCAATGCTCTGCTTAGCGCCCAGAGTTGAAAATCCAACAGTGTGATGCACTCTGTTGGATTCTCAACGTTCGGCTCAATACCAAAAGTTGATAATCCAGTGCACGATAAAATCCCGCCGCGATATTTTTACGTCCGTGCGAACGTGGGCTTAATAATGATGGATTGTTACAATCGAGAAGTACACATGAAAAGCGTTTTTTTTATTTTTTATAATAAACCCCTTGTCTAGACCAAGGTCGGCCAAACCCAGGCACGCGGGCCACTAAATGGCCCGCCAAGGCATTGCATTTGCCCACTAGTGTGAAATAATATTTTCAACTCTTTTATACATTGCACAATCAACATCAGATTTAAAATTAAATATCGATTCTATCTGGAAAACCTTTTTACAGCTCACATTAAATATATCAAATTAGATTATTTCATTTCATTTATGAATAAAGTGAATTAGAGCATAATTTTGTTTAAAGATTACCATAAGAATATCTTAGTAGTGGTGGCCTGGCGCCGCCACAGTTTAGGAAATTTTCTAACTTGGAAAATTTATTGGCCAACCTTGGTCTAGATCTAGACTAAAACGACGACAAAAACAATTTGATCAAGAGTTTTTTTTTGTTTTTATAGGTGATTTGTAGAGAAACATATTCCGTGCAATCACGGCGCAAGGCATAAATTTAAACCAATATGGAGCAGCCATACCTTTTTTTTTTTTGTTTTCGGTGGGGAAACGTTCAAAATGCGTCCGGTCTTTGGGGATAAGACCGGGCAGTGTGGGATTTTTCCCTCACTAAACCACTCCGGTGCTCACCACACACGGAAGGCGCAGCGTTACGTCTCAAAAGACCGGTCCGATACCCCCTCTGTGCACGCCTGTTAGGGCACATCTCTCGGGAGACTGGAAAGTAGTCTCCCCGGTACCTGGCTGTGCAAATGTGCAGCACGTGACCACTGTGCACCATCTTCCCTAGACAACACTGATATACCCGTGGCCGATGAACTGAGAAGACGTCGATTGCAAAAAATCGCGATAAATGAGCTCGTGTTATATTTCGAATTTATCAACCAGTACGTTTTTATTATAGTATGGCGGTGGCTCAAACGTAGGCGGTGTGGGCGGAGTGGGCGGCGTGGGCGGAGTGGGCGGCGTGACCGGCCAGGGCAAGGTGTCCACGTACACGCAGCAGCAGCCCTACGATGCGCAGGACTCCTACAAACCCGGTCAGTACTACACATAACCTAACAAACAAGAAATAAAGAAAGAAAAAATATGTTTTATCTCCTTCCCTCTTCATATTTATCCAAAGGTTGTAGTTAAAAGATCGCTATTAGCAATAAGACGCCCATTGTGTCAGCCATTGTATTTTTTTTACATTTATAATAAAAATATGTAATTTGTATGGTGTACATAATACATTATATTATACTCTAAACACGTGGATTTAGAACATCACTCCTGTATTAGGCCGAGGTGAATAGTGCAGATTTTATTGTCAACAACTTTTGTTTCATAACATTGTATCCACTGTATAAATGTAAAGCAATATTACAATTAATTTTACCAAAACAAAGTAAACAATGGTGCCGATTCTCTTGTCACAAATGCCTCTAAATCAGACTAAAAATCACTAAAATTTAGTTTATTCTTGTCAAACGACGATTTCCCATTCGCGAAAACCCTAGGAATATTGGGAAAACACGGATAATTAGATAATGGTGAACATATTTCTCAATCTTACTAGAAAAAGATAGGGTTTTTGCAAAAACAGTAGTCGGTCTAGTAATATTGCGAAACGAAACGTTTATTATTATTAAATAAGAACGCTGATTGGCCGGTCGGAGCGCTCAAAACGAGACGGTCCTCTGATTGGTTGACGTTTTAAAAATCAATCATTCACGAATGTCATCGTTTTCGCGAGAATTCGAATTATCAAATCTCCCTACGTCATTTATACATCTTTTTGGAGCTGACTGTATGCCAACATTTCATCAGTTATGTTTAGTTTATGTTTAGTCCTACACGTAACAGAATAGTACAGATGGTACACTCCGTATCTAAGGTATGAAGCCAGGGCCGGATTTAGGGGAGGGCAACCGGGGCTTCAGCCCCGGGGCCTCCACAAAAGAGGGGCCCCCACAATAGAAACCTCGAAAAAAAAACATTCAAATTCCGACTAGTACCTAAACACTAGTAAACAACTTTTCCTTTAATTTTTTTCCCTGTTTTACCTTTACCTACAGTACTTCGTACAAACATGTAAATTTTAGTTTCAGAGAATTCTTGTTTTCGATTACATTATATATTATGTTTGTTAAATACTAAAAGAATCTACATGGTTTCACAATAAATTAGTTACCTATTGAAAAACTCGACTGAAAAAAATTGTTCGTTATATTTGGAAAATAATTTGGGACCAGGGGGCCTCCACTCCTTTGTGGCCCCGAGGCCTCCAGACCTCTAAATCCGGCCCTGTATGAAGCTACAAGAACGCGTCGGGCCAATTCAGTGAGTGTAACGTAGTCAGAAGATATAAGAGTTACGCGATAGAAAGAGGTAGGTAACTATAGCTGTGCGACCTGAATTGCACTTAATTGTGTTGTAGCAAGAGTCGCTTTTTACTTAAGGGATTTGGCGGAGTATCCCACCTGTACTAATCTGTGGTATTAGCCAACAGTGAATTAGAACAAAAAATACGAAAACGTTGATCACTTTTTGACTGTGTCACAGTAAACTCGTTACTTGTCTATTGATGTTATACCTACGCCACATTTATAACGTTGCCATTTGCATCATAAAACATGGCAAGGTTCTAAGTGTGGTTATACTCCGTTCAAGTGATATTGACTTCTATTGCGTTGGAGGCATGAAAAATGACAGCTGCAGTACCAGTTGGTATTGTAAGCACTTGTTTGCTTTTAATGTCATCAACGTTATAGAAGTAATAATCGCTTGAACGGACTGTAAAAAAGGTTTATTTAAATGTCTAATCTTCTTACAAATGGAGAATAGGTTTTCATAAGTTGTACACCAACACTTTACCAGTTATGTTTAGACCCATGTAATACCGGGCAAGCTTATTACTATTAACCGGGCGGAAATCAAGACTCCAGACTCAATAAGCTCAGCTTATCGTAGTCCACTGCTGGACATAAGCCTCTCCCAAGCTGCATCAGTCCAGACTCCTTCCTGACTGCTACTATGAAATTGCGGATGTGACGATTTTAATAACCGTTTTTTTGTTTTGTTATTTTTTATGTTTGTGCGTCATGTCGACGCAAATAAATGAATTTCCATTGTTCTATGCTTATTTAAATTCCTGATGGAAACCCCCTTTACTTGCCATACCCTGTTGCTTGACCTGGGAATTGAATCAATGACACCATGCTCAGTGTTAGTGGTTACAACCACAAGATCAAACAGACAATCAAATCAAAGGGGCACCAAACGAGCGAATGCAAATTCTGACCACACTTTACCAAATTATTTTTGTTTTAATAGCACGCGTAACATGACCACCATATTATTGTGCATCTATCATTTTGTCTATTCTTCCGTCGACAAAACTCGTTTCTATTGTTGTCAAGCCACGCGTGCAGGTATTATATTCATACTAAAATGTCAAGAACTGTCACCTCTGTAGGTCATGGCCTAGGTCTTAATTGGTCTCAACTGCTCATTGCCACTCAACTTTCCAGCGTGCGCAATGCTGCCAGCCTTTTTGGAACTTTTCCCACTGACAGCGATATGGACGATTTTTTTGATGCCCTATGATCTGTTCCCCCCTTTTCTCATACATGTACATAATTATTTATTTTATTTTAACACTGTGTTGGATTATAAGTATGTATTGTTTTCACTGTAAATAAAAAATCCCCCTTAAGGGGGATGCGCGCAGGTAGCCCGCGAAATTCAAATTTTCTTACGTTTTTTGCAATTTGCAGGTCAGTGTCAAGTTTTATGTTGATTAAAATATGATTAGCGAGCGATATTTAAATAATTGTACCTAATCATTTGAATCCTCAATACAAATCTCTAAGTTATTGACATCAAATATCATGATTACATGCAATGGTCATTCAATAGGAGAATTTAAACTTAGAGAGTTGTATTGATGATTATATTTTTGTCAGTACATCATTGTTACGGTCGCAAATCTTATTTGGATCAACATAAAAACTGATGCAGACCTGAAAATAGAAAAAAAAAAACCTAAGAGAATTTGAATGTTACAGGCTACCTTGACGATTTCGCCTTAATGTGTGGAAGCAATAAATCATGTCATGTCATGTCATGTAGGTGGACCGTACACGGGTAACGCGAGCAAGTCGGGCGGCGCCGCTACGGCAGATCTCACCAACGCGATGTACGCCAAGACGCACGTCGCTCTCAACAAGGTCAATGTGAGTATACTCTAACATACTGTACTCATATAAACGTGGCGGACGCGACGGTCAGTAACCCTAGAGCTACATGTCCAAACTATAGCCTGTTCCAAAACTATCTATCTGGTGAATGTGTCAACAAACAAACCATGTTCAGATTTAATTTTAAATTCTTACACAATCTAAAAGTAATCAGAAACACATTCATCTTTATGTAGAAGGTTTCAATGTAACTAATCAATTTCTCGTTTTCTTTTTTTTTGAATTTTTTATAAAATTTACCTTAATATTGTATAAAATTAACCTCAATTGTCTAATGAAAAACATCTTTAGTGTGATTCAAAATTATAATGTCGGATACTATACAATAATCAAATCAAAACACTCAATTTGTAAGTGATACTACAACATCCGGTCACGTACGTTACGTTCCATGATCCGTATGTTTACATTTTCATCAGATACTTTTGGAACAAACCATAAAATATAAGTGAGGCCACACGGGCGTTGACGTTGCGCTGTGTCGTCGCACTGCTATGATTTCGACTACTAAGTATTATTTACTTTGTGATTTCGACGCACTGAGTGCAACACAGACAATGCGATGTCACAACACAACGCCTGAGCAGACTACTGTGCTCAGTGCCGTACAAAACTGTCCGTCCGTCCGTCCGTCCGTCCGTCCTAATTTGATAGACGATTTTTTTTTAATTTACGAAGATTTTTGAAACCTGGCTGTATGAAAACGGTCGCACCGTGACTTGTACAGTTAGCTAAAAACGTGGTGTACTCATAATATTGAATTTTATATGCACTTAATTTAACAGGTCTATTTTTTCTTGATGTTGTATTTTGTACTACATTGTGTTCCTAGTTTAAATTCACATGACGGCAAGACAAGCATACGGAATACAAAGCGGTATTTTGATTTGTTAGGAGAAAAGTTGTCAAAACTGGTAGACCACTTTCTTGGCCGACCGTATGTGAACCTGCATGTAAAAACATAAAACTTACTGTTTATGTAAAACTTCTTGGGCGCTCTAAACTTGGTGTCGATAAATAATTTCACGCTGCCTAAACTGCTATTCAGGGTGTATCAGAAAAGTGTGGTCAAAAGAGGGTGGTACAGACCATCAAACTAAACAACTTTCTCCATGGGACCACCATCATAATTGAGAAAAAATAATCAGCTGTTCCATACATTTTAGTCGAGTATTGAAGTGTACAACTATGGGACAGCTGCTATTTTTTTCTAGACTACGATGTTTGGTCTCATGGAGGAAGTTCTTTAGGTTGATAGTCTGTACCCTAAAACCTTAAATTTGACCACAACTTTCTGATACACGTTGTATACTGCTACAAGGATCATTTGGCGCTCGAATGACGTTGCCAGGAGGGAAGTTGTTGGAACGTTTGTACAATAGTTTTGTGAAACGTATTGAAAAAAAACAAGATCGCGGTGTTTGTTTCGATTTTGGCTATGCGTCAAAAGATCCATGTAAGGCTATGGTTTTGCACGTAACATTACGATGATTTGGTAATTTAGATACGACAGTATACGCCTTATGTTCAGAGCGGTCATGAAGTTTTGCGTAGATATCGTGTGGTGCGACGAGAAGCGTACAATGTCTTTGACAACCAATGTCGTCTGAATAAAAAAATACCTATTTTATGATTTTTGGGTTGTGGTTTGAATTTTTGACTGTACAATGTTTTTCCTTTATCTGAGTAGAAGAAGCATGAGGTTTGGCTCGGTGAATGGGTGTAGCTTTGTATGTGTGTGAGAGTGCAGCTAAGCTAGTAGGTTGCCGCAGAGTTACGAGAAGGCGTCGTTCCACAGCGGCACGCCCCCTCCATTCGGCGGCGCGTCGCACCTGTACATGTGTGTGTGAGAGTGTAGCTAAGCTAGTCGGTTGTCGCAGAGTTACGAGAAGGCGTCGTTCCACAGCGGCACGCCCCCTCCGTTCGGCGGCGCGTCGCACCTGTACATGTGTGTGTGAGAGTGTAGCTAAGCTAGTCGGTTGTCGCAGAGTTACGAGAAGGCGTCGTTCCACAGCGGCACGCCCCCTCCGTTCGGCGGCGCGTCGCACCTGTACATGTGTGTGTGAGAGTGTAGCTAAGCTAGTCGGTTGTCGCAGAGTTACGAGAAGGCGTCGTTCCACAGCGGCACGCCCCCTCCGTTCGGCGGCGCGTCGCACCTGTACATGTGTGTGTGAGAGTGTAGCTAAGCTAGTCGGTTGTCGCAGAGTTACGAGAAGGCGTCGTTCCACAGCGGCACGCCCCCTCCGTTCGGCGGCGCGTCGCACCTGTACATGTGTGTGTGAGAGTGTAGCTAAGCTAGTCGGTTGTCGCAGAGTTACGAGAAGGCGTCGTTCCACAGCGGCACGCCCCCTCCGTTCGGCGGCGCGTCGCACCTGTACATGTGTGTGTGAGAGTGTAGCTAAGCTAGTCGGTTGTCGCAGAGTTACGAGAAGGCGTCGTTCCACAGCGGCACGCCCCCTCCGTTCGGCGGCGCGTCGCACCTGTACATCCCCGCGCCGCCGCACCATCACCCGCACCACCACGCGCCTCAGCAGCATCAGGTAACTACCAACACACACACACCCACACACCCTACATACACAACACACCCGCAAACCGCTACCAACACACATGAACACCACGTGGGTACTCGCTCGGGCGTGTATCCTCCGCAATCGACAACATACAAAAACGCCCCAAAAAATCCAAAAAAATAAGCTTTTTACAATATTCATGAATCATATTTTGATAGAAACCCCTTACTATAAAATAGAACTTATCGAAACATGCATAGATAACGTTGCGAATACCACCACACGAGTGTAGCATGATCGACACGAGATTTATATAGAATCATGTGTCTTTGAGCATGTAGGCTGAAGGCTGAGCATCCAATAGGACATTTTGGTTTTTTGCAAAAAAAGTCTTTTCAAAATATGGGGATAAAAAATGCGAAATTTTGAATGTACTGTATTCAAAATGTTGTATTTCTTTATGGACTAAACATTGTTACGACTTTTTCGTAAAAAAATACTCTTGTAATGACCGAGGTGCCTGATCCCAAAGCATGTTTTTCGTTCAAAATGGCGGCTTTACACATTTTATGTCAATTGACTGTCGCGCGACAGTACAAAGCTTTGCATCCGTCGACCGCCTATATGCTCCAAGACTGTTTCACTATAAATGAGTTCTGGGACAGCTGATTAGCTTTCTTTGTTGTCTGTCTGTATGCTTGTCTTGCCAGTCGAGTTTTTAATTAGAAGTCGTATTATGAAGTGTGAAAATCATCATTATTTTGTTGTGAAAAAAAGGGATGGTGCTATTTGTTTTGTATAGCTCCATCTTTCTCCAGCACTGAAAGAAAGAGGACTCTTTCACGTCATAATATGGCTACAATCAGTACAAGGAAATTTTGCACAAGTTAATTTCAAACCAGTGTTGGAGTATGATCTGTTCCACAAGTACCCGATGAACGTGTAAACAAACCCTGTTCCGGATTAGTTCTTAAGTAAGCACTCACTAGGGAATTATTACTTAACATATTCATCTCTATTTAGAAGGTTATAAGTCTCACCACTTTTTCCAACAATTATTGTTTCTTTAACATTATTAATGTAATTTAAAAATCATCGACGAAAATTGGGATTTTAAAATTAACCTCGATTGTCAAACGAAAAACATCTTTAAGGTTATTTAAAATTAGAATTTTGGGTTTAATTATACAAAGCATTCAAATTTTTAAGTGGCACTGCAAATTGTCATCCGCAGGTACGTTTTCGGATCCGTTTGTTTACATTTTCGTGATATACCTTTGGAACAGACTATATTGCAAACAAATCTACTATCGATAAACATGTTAGTATCATCCCAGAACGCATTGTGAAACAGAGCATAAAAGAACAAGATATTTTTGTTTATGCATGCGATACATTGAGTTGATTACGTTTTTATTATATTTCTTAGAGTTTGCTTTCGTTTGTAGATGGATGTACGGGTGAACAGTAGTCATAATAGGCGGGTAAGTTAATATATACATACATACATATTTATTAACTCACTATATGTATTCTATGCACCTATAACTGTGTTAACATTTTCAATGTGACTCTCATTTACTTTTATATCTAAAATATATGAATTTTATTGGGTAACAATCGTAATTGCTTTGAGTTAATTAAGGTTATATTAACAAGCAACCTATACTGTCCCATTGCCGGGCAAAGGTTTTCAGATTAGATTGGACGGAGAAGGACTATAGATTTCTACATCTCAACCTCTCTCTCTCTCAAACAGTTTCCAGGTCGTCATTATTTTTCCTAGCTTTTGCTATTACCCATCATCTTCTAATATTAATTTTGATTTTTGTAATGAAAAACATTATATCCCTGCTTGCAAAGGAAACATATTTCAATATCTAAAAAAAAAAAGTTCCAGTTCCAAATGGTTTATTAAAATTGATTCTGATTTAATTGATTGATACTGTCTAACTGACCTACACTACCCAGTATCTGGGTAATACGGTTAGACTGGATATCGAACTTTCGTAATATCATTTCATTTCATTTCTTGCTTCTGACAACCCGTAACGACTGTCAAAGATCCACGAATGACAGCCGGGACTAACGGTTTAACGTGCTTTCCGAGGCATGGAGTGAACTCGGTATGTAAAGATGGTCACTTATCCACGGACCAAATCCGGCAAGCGTAGCTTAACCTGATGATGATGGGTCGACCCGTGTCGGGCTGTTATTACTTCCTCACCTTATTTATCAGCTAACAGGCAGTTTTACAAAAAAAAACCATAACAACAAAAATGTCATTGAAAAAGTTAACTTGTATGTATTATGTACCGCTATGATATTTATACTATCTTTTGAGTTATAAACTATTTACTTACTACCCGCCTCACACATATTATTGCATGTATCTTTTTCGAATGTTCGCTTATATATCTGTCAATAATTTATTTACTGTAGCTTTAGATACATGTTTGATAGGTTTATTTTAATTCTGCTAAATGTTTGTGCTCGTTTATTACTTCGCAATATCCAAATTATTCAAAATCTTTCAATGTTTTCTTCGCCATTTTTCAACAGCAAAGTTAAATTACTACTTTAAGTAAGAATTCAGTATTTGATGGGAAATACTTACATTTTCTTTAACTGTTCTGATTGTGGGCCAAATACTCAAGATTGACTGCTATTCCAAAACGTTATCAGCTAGCGCTAAGCGGTATGCCATCCTAGAGATTGAAACCCTTTACTAATAAACGCAAAATACGGTTATGCCAAACTTAAACCTTGAAAATATAAATGTTTTATTAATAAGGGAATAAATACATAAGGTCCAAAGTAGATTTTAGAGCGTTAATCTGTAACAATCGTTTTTTTCAATATAAATTGTGTATCGAAAACAGAAGCGTAATTTCGATATGTCTAGACATGTCAGGATGGCCGAGCGGTCTAAGGCGCTGCGTTCAGGTCGCAGTCCACTTCTGTGGGCGTGGGTTCGAATCCCACTTCTGACAAAAACTTTTTGCGCTTTTATATTTTTAGTAGATTTTTACAAAATGGAATATATTTTTTTAATATTAAATATTTTTAACATTTCATATATATATATTTTTATTTACATCCATTTTATAGTGGCTTCTGTTAGGTAAATATTTGAGGTGGTGGCTAAAAATATATCCGCAATATCTATTATCGTAATAATGTAAAAAATTATTAAATGTAAATGGCCTACATCCAGAATCAAAACAACATTTTGATATTGCTGTCGACATCTGGCTGTCCTATCTGTATGATCTATGATGACGTCACTAACGTGTGCTTACCTTATCTCAGGAGAGTGGAGCGGGCGGCGGTCGGGCGTCATCCAGCAAGCCGGCAGCGAGCAAGCCTAGTTACTCGCAGTCCTATTGGGCACCTAACTAGCCGATAAACTGGTAAGCATTGCACTCTGTGGTAGTACTAAGCCACTGTTACACCTAGATGGAAGAGAAGAAGCAATTAAGGACAGCACCTTAAGCATGAACCCCATAGAAACCACCATAGGAATAAATAAGTTAAGCAATTTTTCGAAAAGATTACCTGGGGCTAATATATTTACACCTGGGTACAGTAAACAACTTGACGACGGTGGGTACATTATATGTATATATATTCGTTTTTGTACTGTCATTTAAACATTCATTATGTGGATTTATTTACCGACTGAAAATAAGCAGTTAAGGGGTAACTGTTTGGTCGAATCCGCCCTGAGTCTTATGCACTGTGCAAATGGCGCGAAATGTGCTTTGCTTTGTCATTCTCGACTGTACGTTTACTCAGGAAAGTGCCATAAAGATAAATTTCTATACAAGTTTTTTTTTTTCGTAACTTGCGTATGACCATATCAAAGAATCAATTTAATTAATTATTTTTCAATCATAATTTTTTGTTTGTTTTAATTTTACATACAAAACAATTCGACAAATCACGATTATTAACGTAAAACACCCTTACGTGAAATATGACAACGTCGCATTTTCTTAGCTGTAAATATGAATGATTGGTTTGAGTGACAATGAATAATTACTCGTATTTACCCATGAAACTTAGATACCTACACATGTGCCTACAATTAATTATGATTGATGATATCTTCGAAACTATGCATTTTTGGACCACATAATTCTAGACTAGGACTACGCCTGTATCCTACAAAGGGAAATGCAGAATTGTATTGAACAATAATAGCATAGGCTGACTCTCCATTTTATGAACTGAGGTGTTAAGAAGATTCCTCTGATTAATCCTTCAATCAGCAATAGCAATAGAACAAAAACACATCGCTCAAGTGACCGCGATTGCATATAACTTGATTATAAATCATAACACTCAATCATAAAGTTTACTATCGTTTGCAATTTATTTACTACTTCGATTAAAAAGTAAACGTATTTTTAAAATAAGAACAAAAATATTGATGGAAAAATAAAACATAACTTCTAAGCAATAAGGTTGAAAAAACTGTTCTTTTCGGCTGTTTTTGATGTCCTCATCGGAATTCTAGTACTATTCTTGGTGTAAGGATTAATACTGATTATGGCTCTCATTTCTAATTCCCTAGTTTGTTTTGTATTTTTGAAGTACTTACTGTCTTTTTCCACTTGCAGGCATGGCCGTTGTCGGTGTGCGGGGTTGTCGTCGGTTGCGTGCGGCGCGCGCATTCAGTTGTACTCGTAACCTGTGCCCTACCCTCTGATGTACCTAGCTCAATAACACGCGACACAAACCGCATTATTATATAAATTCATAGTGTAAAGGCATCGCCGCCGTCACCCACTTTTTTTTTCTTCAATTTTTTTGAACGTGGTGTCGTAGCTGTATGATGCAATATAATTATGTATTTTATTTGTTTATAAGCGTCGTGACGACGTCGATGCAAGTCTCATCTCATTCGTTAAGTCCGCTATCATAGGTTTCAATTGTTTAAAAAAAATTACCTCTAGTGCTATGTATAAAGTATGTATATGGTATGTAAGTATTTGGTGCGCTATGCGTGCCGAATTTTTTTATTTAGTTGACATACTTTTTGTAATTAACACTTATTATTAAAAATGATTAAAGAGATGTCATAGGACGATAATCGTAATTGTAACGAGTATAATAGTCGAGCTCTTTTATATGTGGAAGAATGCAGTTGTGATGATCTCGCGGGCATTTGAAAGTATGACGGATTACACATATTGGAACTTGATTACAGACTTTTATTTTTATTAACCACGTCTTTACTACGGAAAAGCTTATGTTCTAAACGAGATGAACCTTGGACGCGAATGAGTATTGAACATTCCCAATAAAAAACTTTTTTGTAGTAAAACAGTACGTCAACAGTAACACTCGCTCGCTGATTGTTTCGGTAATTTGAATAGCATGGGGGTAAACTGTTTTAATTTTGTATGATATTAGTATTTAAAGTCTAACATCCTGTAATGTAAATCTAGGAACATAATAAAATCTTGCAAAATTTTTATTGAATGAACCTCTTTATCTCCTATTTCCAATCCTTTCTTTCGGTGTTTAGTTTAGTGATCCAGCTGAATAAGTATATTGTACACAGGAAAATTATCATCGTTGCTTCAACTCATAATCTCAGATAATAGGGAATTTGCATTTTTTAAACTAAATATATGAATTACACATTGATATAAACCTAAATAAAGTATTAAAAGGACGTATTTTTGTTGCTTAGAACCGAAACAGTGCAGAAATGTTATATGAGAAATTTCATTATTGCACTGTTTTTTATTTAGATATAACTTTACCACAGAGCTTTAATGTCTCCCATTAAATTTAATATAAAATGTATGCATTAGATCAAAAAGATACTGGCTGAAAATAAAAATCGTCTGTATAAAACCGACTTCGTGAAAAAACAAATGGCGCGCATTTTGTACCATTGTAAAACTTTGATACTTTATAGGTATTCAGAAAGAGAATTTAAAAAAAAAAATGGAAATAGAAGGCGATATGAAATATGAATTCAACTTTTTATAAACAGCTGTAAATGAAATTATTTAATAACCTTTTGCCGCAAAAGTCGCGGGATAAATATTTATTATTTTGAGTAGGTTTATCACGGTAGGTAGTGAAAAGTAGATTACGCACCTTGCTAAGTGATGTGAGTATGTGACACATGGTGACTCTGCGCTCGATGCAACAATCTACTATTAGAGTCTGGCCACGCTAACTCCGCATCGGTTAAAAAATGGTGGAATTTGAAAATCTATAGACGGAAACACTGTACTACGAAAAAATAATGATACTTTCGTTTTTGATAGGTTATTTTGTTTATATTCTGATTTTTTCCTGGTAAAAATATTTACTTTAGCAAGATGCAGTGTGGATTTGATACAGTTTTGTCATCGTATGGATGTAAAGCATAGGTACGACGCAGGATGAAATTCAAGGTTCCTCGTTTACCAAATTTTACCAACACATTATTAATACTTTAACCTGCACCCTAATTGCGTAATACACGATCTATCCCAATCTAGATCGGTGTGAAACAGATTGCTAATCCATTGCTTCATAAATTCGAAAAAAATCTGCTCTACAATGTAAATAACGCAATGAATGTTGTTGAACTGTCAAAATAAAACAGATTAGTCGGAATCGTTTACGAAAACGTAACGTAAAAGATTCTGACCCGTCATTGATGCAATCTTTTTTATATACTGATTCTCACTATTGATGGTACAGATACCGGCACGGTTCTTGAGCGCTCGGCGGAAGAGTGGGGATCGCTTTGCGCATCGTGCACTTATGAAAAAATACGTAAAGGGACCCAATAACTCACTTCTGCGCAGGTGAAGGCCAGCGCTCAAGAATCGTGCCGATGCTTCTGAAGCGCTGCTTAGATTAGGTTTTAATTCTTCACTTATTCCACCTGGATTTTACCAATAATAAGTAGGTACCTACATGTTATAAATTTACTGTCTATAGTAGTTTCACAGTGAGTGTGATTCCCGCATAACCATAAAGTTTTTTGTTTTGGTTCACTATTTTGGAATTTGACACGATCTTCTTGTAAACAACAGGCGTATGAGTAGGTATTCGAAAAAATGTCCTTACAATAGATAAATATCTATTGGGCAAATATCTAAATCATTAGGTCTATGTATATTTTGTATTTGGGTATGGTAAAAGTATACCATTTATAAAACCTTTTGGGGTTGCCCATTTATTCCAGTGCAGAGTTAGCGTGGCCAGACTATTCACATACATTTTGAGGTACCTATTCTGGCATTTCAGAAGGCGACGCGTTTCGCGTTTGTTTACAATTCATTATTTTTGCAATAAAAAATTTCAAAAAAATTGGAATACATACTACATAATCTTTATTTAAATAATGAATACGTTTTGAATTACGCTCATATTTACATTGTGCCAGGCCAGGCGCACTCCGGATTTTAGATATGAAGCCATAATTATGACTTGTCGGCCCAATACAGTGAGCATAACGTAGATAGAGAGAGTAGTAGTAGTAGATAGAGAGTTACGCTATAGAAAAAGAGGCAACTTCTAGTTAAATATAACTTTAGGTAATTAGCGCTGTGCGACCTGAATTACACGGTATTTTCGTAGCAAGAGATTTAAATTATTTTGCGGAGTGAATCTTCGGACTCGTACTATAATGTTCAATGTTCACAATGAAACTAATAAAAGTTCTATTTTTTTTTGTAGCAAAGTAGTTTGAACTCTGCCATGTCTGAAGTTAGATTTGCCATTCCAAAGCTTGATAACTATCTCAGATTCTGAATAAATTGAAATAACCCATCTACCGACGGTAAGGTAAAAATGAAACATGACCTGCCAAGACAAACCTTTATTATATGCAGTATATAGGAATGTAACATAAAAACTAAGAGGCAAAATTGCCAAAATATTATGTTTCACTTAAAAAAATATCATAAGCTTGGTAGGTGTACCTAGACGGAACACGCACTGGACAAACTAAGAAAAAAGCTGATTAGTGCGTCACCAACTAAATAAGTTCATACAATTTATTTGTCAGTTAGACGTTTTTAATGCAATGTTAGAAATTAAAGATTGCACGTGCACACCAAGCCAGCCACGCCTTAGTACCTATTTAGTGTTTGTTAGTGCTTCGATGTGGTTGGCGCATCTAGTTGGTTTGTTGTGGTAGGTTCTTGGCGGAATGTTCGTCCAGGATCCAGTAGAGGGCGCCACTGACGGGCTTCACTCTGCGTGCGGGTACACTCTCGTCGTTATCTTTCAGGATACGCTGAAATTATTTAAAATAATCATGTTTATTACGCCCTGTAACCAACAGTTTCATTCCCTTTTCCCAAGTTATTTGGGGTCGGCGAAACATATCTTTTTCTTCCATACTTCTGTATTAGTCGTCATCTCAGTAGCAGAAAGGGGGAGATTTCTAGCCATATCGTCTTTCACAAAGTCCATCCATCATTTCTTTGGCCTTCCCCTACTCTTATAGCTATCCACTTTCATACTCAACATTTTCCTCACGACATTTTCTCCAGGTTTTGTAAATAATATATAAGTACTAGGTCTGTAACAATAGCCTCGGACATTCGCCAACTAGGTTAACCAGCATTCTCAGAAATATAATTATGATTTCACATTAAAACTAGTACGTGTTCGACGTGGTAAGCAAAAGTGTTTACTTCAAAATCTTGTGGAGTCTCATGAATTAGGAGTGAGCGTATTGCTGTGAACTACTAAAGTTCCTATTACACGAGCACTCCACTCCATAACATTCCACGGCAACTCTTCAAAAAACTTTCTTGTATGCGAAATCGCACGTGGATTGGGTGGAGTGATAAAAATTATTTAATTCTAAACAATCCATATCCAAAATCCGACGTTCCACACTTCACAATCCAACTCATCGTGTGTGCGACAAGTGTACGCGGAGTGCGCCCACTCCACGTCGCGCGCGCTCGTCTGTGGCCGATACAACAATACGGAATCTAGGAAATGGAGTGCAGTGGCGCGCCCATTTGGAGCGTTCGTGTGGTTGTTCGATTTTTGAGCTCCGTTCACCCGCAATCTACGCCGCGCAGTGATGGAAATGGAGTGCTCTTGTAATAGGACCTTAATAACTTCCTTATGGAAGATCCATCTACTATTTTGCTTGGAAGATGAAGTGAACTTTGGATCTGAAGCTTCGAATACACAAGTGGACAAATGGAGCGACATGTTGCGGAACACTCAACATGTCGCTCGAAACTACATGAATGTCTCGAGAGAATTTCGTGGAACATTTTCCAGGCCACACATTCGTCGTAGCATTCTCATCTCAGCTGCATGCAATTGCCTTTCATTCATCCCTTTTCTGGCCTACTAACTAATACGACATGATAACATTAATTAATAGGTTTAAAAGTATGAGAAATAAGTAAGCTATCACTTACTTGAATCATCTCAGCCTTGCTTGAACCACAGACTGCGAACATACAGTTCTTTGCTTTATTGATAATAGGGTAAGTCAGTGTGATCCTCTCTGGTGGGAACTTGGGAGAGTCGGTGAGTGATGCCACGCTCAGAGTGGTTTCGTCCAGTAACGGATGCCCAGGGAACAGGGAGCATGTGTGACCATCAGGGCCCATGCCCAGGAGGAGCAGGTCAAACACAAAGTCTTCACTGCCAAATGCTTTGGTCAGCTGCTCTTTGTAGTCTTTTGCAGCATCTGCAGCTGTATTAAGAATTGAATGTGATTAGTATGAGCTCTACTGTAATCTTGCTTGTTGGGGAATTTGTTGGGCCACTTCTCCCAGCTAAAATACTAAGTATTACTTTGGGACAGTTTTTGCACCATTTATTTTGTTTCAGAAATGCATTTTTCTTTTTATTTTAGCAGACATTGTAACCAGTGTACTATTAAACATGATAACCTCGTCGCCACTCTGTATATTTTTTGCTTATGCAAAGGGGTTTTTATAATTATTCCTGTTTCAGTACCCAAAGGTAAGAGTGTATTATCATAATAATAACATACCTGACACTCCCTGCTTTATCTTAATGAACTGTTTCTCCACGAGCTTGGTCTTAGGTATGAGTTCCCGCTTGTAAGTACCGAATGTTGAGTCCTCGCTGTTCTCAGGCACAACACGCTCATCACAGAATGCTACCACCCACTGCGACCAGTCTGTGTCAACTTTTTGCAGACTCTCGCAGAGGTTGTTCAACCAAGAACCTCCTGGAAACATTAATATAGTTATGTCTAGCGGTACTGTCGAGATGATGACTAATAGTAAGGAAGAAAAAGACATGTTGCTCCAACCCCCAATAAATTGGGATAAGGGCAAGAGAATGATGATTTTGATACTTAAGTTTGAAAACCGTCACAGTATTCCAGTATCTGAATACATATTCATGCTTGAGCATTGATTTAGAATGTAGGCCTTAGTAATGTATGCAAAGGTCACAGAAAATAGTTGGCTTAATAGGTCACAACCAAGTCTCGACCGCTAAGCATAGAAGTGCATAATCTGGTTGGTTTGGAATATTTTAATATATGTGTATGTGTTACATGTGTTGTGTACTTAGGTACACACATGTAGAAGGTTGAAATGTGATGTTTTTACACACTTAGTAAAAACATCACATTTCTGATCAACAACCAAAAACTAGCCTAATATTGGTTGTGCAGGTGGTACATTCATTTCAGGAAGCAAAATCGATGATTCATTATAAGATAACATTGTAATCTATAAGTGAAACATAACCTACAAAAATGTGGTACCTATTTCTAATAATATGACTAATACTTCTGCTAGGACTGCATGATGCCGTGCGTATAGTACAGCCTGAAGTAATGAATACTATACTAGTCGTCAAGGTCGGCGCCGGTTGATTACATATAGAAACGCCCATGGATTGACTTGGATGAAATAAATGTTTCTTTCCCTAGAAATCAATCGCATTGTCGAAAGTCATCACTATAACGAAGTGATTAAAAATCTGGATCTGCATTGCAGACCCAGAATACAGATTTTGTAACGGTAGGCGGTAAATATACATAAACTGTCTGGCTTGATGTTCACTCTGTCTCTGGCCGGCTTTTAGCGGTCGAATTGGATAATTTATATTTTCACTTTTTTTTTGTGTCTCTTACCTACTCAGTTAGAGTTACTAACTTATATTTAATTAAGACCGCTGTAAAACTTCGCTCAGACCATTTCAACTGATTTATACTGTAAATAAAATAACATGAAGATGACCTTCAAGAGCTTACCCGAAAATCCAACGAAAAACTTTCCACGGTTTTCGATAGCATCATTTGCTATCTTCTCTATACGTGAAGATAAATTGGGAGTTATTTCTTCTTCCTTACAAATTATTATTGAAGCCATTTTCAATTATTTGCTTTTTACAAGTTTCTAACAACTAGCCGCGAGGTTAGAATTTTTTAAATGTCATTCACAGGCTACAGTTTTGTGAAGTTTCCATGCCAATAACGATGACCAGTTTATCTTGGTATGCCGGAGTGGCGCTGATATCGCTCGCAAATGTCATTTCAGTACATTTCAATTTAGTTCCTAAATGTACCGTATGCCAAGATATCTTGGATGGATTGCACTAATCGATTATCTATCTGCGTTCCAGTTAACTTGTACGTTTAACAGCATCATTAGAAGTCTAAAGTTTTGGTTGTACAAGCCCACAAGCCCGTTGCATTTTAAGCCATATTGTTACTCTTCTAGTCTTCTCTGTTTTCTCCATTGGCATCATGGTAATTTGTTCATTTACTTTACATTCAACGATTTTATACTGATACATTTTATCGATGCTGAACTGGAACGCACTTCCGACTGAAAGGAGGAGGATATTTTATGTCGTTTTTTTTAATGAGTTATTTTTTCGTTTTTTTTATGTATGAGTATAAGAATCATGATTCGATAAATCGATGATCAAAATCAAAATGTATGATTCGATAAATCTTAGTCTTAGCTCTGATAACTGTCTAGTGACGAGTAGCTGTACTAATAAAACACTACAGATAGTGCAGCTATGATGGATATAGATGCCGTTGTTTTATCATCATGATAGTTTTCAAGTGTTATTTATTTCGATGCGGCGGTCTGTGACGAGGCGATTTGTATTTAATCATATCAAAATACTCATATTTAATATTCTGTTCTTTACATTCAGGTTCATTCAACTTTATTTTTTACTTTATAAATATTAACCTGTCAATAACTTCTGTTCACGTTCTTCTACTGTATAAGAGATGGCGCTGTTAGTCGTTGAGTTTCTCGGTAAAAAGTGAAAGTGAGACAAAACGCAATGAAAACGGGCACGGTGACCGCGACATACGATTGTTGACCGTCAAAACGTGCCGGTGACGTAACCGGCATAATAGCGGTAAGGGCGGCCTCGTGCCTTCGCACAGGACTTGTTTTTATTCGATTACAGGGCTACTTATTTTGGGATGAATATGATTTTTCGTTTTAACCACATAATTTTATTATTACAACATATTACAACACGTTTTTTATCTCTGAGCAAATTAGAAGAGCCTTCGTCATGACCAATATCCGCAATTTATTTTGTAGGTACGGTATCGAAGTTGACAAGTATCTAGGATCGCATTACCTACCTACACAAATGCACCTTTTCTTTACGTATGCACACGCATGTATTGAAAGAGGCGCATTACGATTAGCACGGGTTCCGCTGCGGGGCATGCGGGTCCAATGCATCTCGCGTGCAAGAGCAAATCCGTATGACACTACAAACGTAGTGATCCTTCTGGCCTATCCAAATATAGGTAGGTATTGCAATGTGTCATACCGTTTTGCAATCTTTAAACAAATTGTTCAAATATTTGGACGACAACATTATGTTGAGGTGAACTAATAGTAGAGAGAGAAAGAGACGCGTGCAATTGGAGGAGCCTATGCCCAGTGGCAGTATATATATATATCGGCGTTACAGTAGGGCGCGACTAGGCAACCGCCCAGGGCGCCAGGCATGAAGCCCAAGGTGAAGCGTAAGAGGCAGTTTGGAGTTAACAGCCCCGTACGTAACGCAACATATAAACGTCAATTAATCAATCAAATCAGCCTTTCGCAGTCCACTGTTAGACACAGGCCTCTCCCAGGCTGCGCCACAACACCCTGTCCTCCGCCTACCGCATCCAGTCTGCCCCAGCCACCTTTTTGAGGTCGTCGGTTCGTCTAGCTGGGGGACGTCCAACACTACGCTTGCCGATACCCGGTCTCCACTCCAGGAGTCCAGGACTCGTCTGCTCCACCGACCATCGGTCTTCAGTTTGCTTAGTCTGCAGGCTCAGCTGGACCAGCAATGGACTGCTGTACGTTTATGATGATGATGATGATGAACCCGTAACCCGTGGCTTTTGGCTATTTTTTTTAATGTGTGTTTTATGTAATGTGCGTTGAGTTTGTGCAGAATAAACAGTTTTTATTTCTTTCTAATGTAAAAACTGACATAAATATTATGAAATAATTACCTATAATATTATTCTTGTCTTACTATCTCTTACTTAATTAAATCTATTTGGTATCTAATATTTGACTAATTTGCAATTTGAATGTTATCCTAATTTATTTAATTCAACGTGTTATCTAATAAAAGAACCAAAACCCTGACAATGTATTTGTACGCTGAAAACGGCAGAATATTATGAACTATAAACACCATGTAACACCTCTGTATCAATATTCTTGCAAATAAATGAACTATTACTAAGTATTACTAAGTATTATAGCGTTACTCAAGTCATACCTAGTACTAGATGCCAATTTAATGTACGACCGGGAGATTTTTCTATACATCTGTGTTAAGGACTAGTTGATTTACTTATTAATAATAGAAACTGTTATAAACAAGGATTTTATAAAATTGCTGTTTTCCAAGGCACGGCGGCATCACACCGCAAACTTCAGAACTCCAAAAAAAATTATTTAAGCCCGACCCGGTATTCGAATCGAGGCTCCCCATTCCCATGCAGTCGCTCTTGCGACTATTGATTATCGAAGTACTTAAAAATTCGTAAACTGATAAGACAAGACTTCGAATCACTCCGTGAAAACCGCATGAAAATCCTTTCGGTAGGTCTTGAGTTTATCGCGTTCAGACAGACAGACGGACACAGCGTGGCGGGGGAATTTGTTTAAAAAAAAAAAAAAAATTAGTGCAGGTTTCCTCACCATGTGTTTCCTTCACTTTTGTCAGTAAAGTCTAAGATAAACTGAAAGTACAAGTGTAAGATAATATTTGCTATAACATCTGGGCCTTAACTAATGAGTCAATGGTTCTAAGCGCATGACCTCAGCCGTGTCAAGCTATGCTTCTATAAACCTGGTACATAACCATTACTTTTAGTTCTTATTTTTATAAAGCTATAAATGTCGTTTGAAAATATATGACAGTTTCAGCAAAGTTTCAAGCTCAAAATTTTCAAGGGAGTTACGAAACTCAGTAAGAGCGCATCGAGCAAAAGCAGAAGTCGCTTACTGAGTAAACTATACCTACATAAGTTTTTACTGTGGTTTGGCCGGATATCTGCTGCAAATCAGATAACCCGTAAACGTAAAATAACCCTTTGATTATTGAGGCACCAGAACAAAGCTATGATATTTACAATTACCAATTTTCCGATATGTATTCGAGAAATAAGGATCCCAGGATCTTAAGATCTTAAAATTTAATTTCATTAAGAATTTAATCTCTGCCCTTACCTACCAAGCAGTTCCAAATACCTTTCCTAGTGTCACTTTTGAATTTAATCGAACTGGACACTTGAATTTCATTAAACTGAACACTTTTGAATTTCATTAAACTCAATACTTTTGAATTTCATTTAAACTGAACACTTTTGAATTTCATTAAACTCAATACTTTTGAATTTCATTAAACTGAACACTTTTGAATTTCATTAAACTCAATACTTTTGAATTTCATTAAAACGTTTTGTAACTTTGGACGCTTGTCTTTTGTTTGATTGTTATGAAACAGAGAAGAAATGCTTGCCCATCTTCATGATTAACCTTTTAGGACATTTACGAATGGAAAAGGCTCAATCTTTGCTTGAGGAACTATTATGAATCGCATGTATGCGTACATGAAGTCATGAGACATTCACCAATTCGCACTGGGCCCGCCTGTTGGATGATTGCGACCCACTCCCTCTCACGGAGAGGAGGACTGTGAGTGTATGTGACCCAGCTGTGGCAACATTATAGAGTGATTATTTTGTATATGGATGGCAAGGATTCTGAACAAGAAAAAATGTTGGTAGGATCGAAAGGTCAGTTTTGAAGGTATGTTGTGTACTCAGCTTTAAACACATATGTACAGGTTGCACTTGACACAGATAGCTTACACTTTCTGCACGATATTGATACATAATGTACTACGTGTATGTGTAAATAACACTAGTCATTGCCCGCGGCTTCGACCCGGCCTTCAGGGATTTTAAGGTGACTCTAGATGTCAAACTGCTTAAGACCTGAGGTCTTAGCTTAAGACTTTACGTCACGACTAAATTCCCCGAGGGTTAGGCAGACGTATATATAAGGTCCCATTAAAATAGATGGATAAACTTTTAGAAATCATTCCGACCACCAAAATAAGGACTAAATGGTAATAAATAATAATAAGAAAAAAAAATGTTGGTTACCCAATGCTATTTATTATTCAGGTCAAAATAAAATCACTTTGATCAGTGTTTTTTTTTGTTTGGACATCTTTGGTAAGACGTACTGAACGCCGTGTTAAAATTTGTCCATCTATTTTAATGGGACCTTATATAGTACCTCCACATTTATCAGTTATGTTTCAGTTTCATGTACTTAAGTAATAGGAGCGAGCCTATCGTCAATACCAGCATAAAACAGACTCCGGGCAGCAACAAAAAAAATCCTGATAGAAATATCCGATAAAACATTGCCCAACGTGAGGATCAAAACCCAGGACCATATGCTCTGCAATCCCATTGTGATAAAAATCCGACGTAATACAGAATTGCAATTTGCAAAAAACGAAATAATTTTATGGGTTACCTTGGCGCATGCGCATCCGCTTTGATTTAGCATAACAGTACACACACATTATTAATTAGACTATATAAGATCTTCTTGAATCTCTGCCACCATATGTTCATCTCGGAGCACCTGTCCATGGCTCCCCATTGGTCAAGACTTCGTGACGTTCTTGTCACGACTATGGCTAAGTTCGGCACATCGGCGCATCTGACCTTATCGGTGCCATGTGAGGTCGACTTGTTAACCGATTAAGCTTTTTTGGAGCAATTTCGGAGCGGTTTTCTTTGAGAGTACATGATTGATTTGATATACTTAATGTATGTATGTTTTAATTTTGTTTAGACTTGCTACTCTTTGTATTAAAGACCATGGTAAACTGTCTGACCCAAACAAGCCGTTAAAGGACGTAAGTCTTTTTTACGACTATCAACGCCGAAAGCGCATGAGGCTAAGGATAGTTGAAGGAAACAGCTGGAAGGAAGAAGGAACACACGAGTATGGCAGAAAGGATCATGATACCTAATGTTTTCTTGATGTGATATATCTTGAGTGAGAGAGAGTCTCGCCGTCCCGACTATACCCGATTATCAATTTATCACTTATTATTATCAACGTCCCTGAACAGGCCATATCAGGGCGAATACTTAAAGCTCGGCCTACCTAGGTAGTCGGTAGCTACCGACTCGCATGTCCATTTTATCGTAGATATCAATCTACGCTAGTTATTTAGCAATATGTGTAGTGTACCGACTGCATATTAGTACGATCGTGGAAAAATAAGTTAGGCTGATTGACCCCTTCACCAAGGCCTGTTCAGATATAAGCGATATCCCTGTCGCGCTCAGTAGCGATACCGATTCGGTACGCGATATCGCCGTTGATCTCCGTAGGCGATATCGCCTGACAGCGCGGCGGAGCGCCGGGGCGGCGCGGCAAACGCATCAGTCCCCCACTAGGATTGATGTCGTGTAGGTATCCAAACTATATTCCTTACTGGTGGGTCAAGTAAAGCATATAACAAAAATGCTTCCTCTTCATCGCTATCCAATAAAAAAATTTTTTTCAGCGGTCACGCATGAACTGTCTGGTTTACTAATGGGTGGCACAAAACTTACCAACCAGAAGGCAGTATCGCTACCGAGCGCGACAGCGATATCGCGTACTGATACGGTATCGCGTACCGATCCGGTATCGCTACCGAGTGCGATAGCGATATCGCTAATATCTGAACAGCCCTTAAAAGTCAGGAAGGGAAACAGAAAAAAAATATCGCAATCTATAAAGATAAATATTATCTGCTGCACCATACACCATAGATTATCCCGACAAAATGTAGGGAACAGAAGGTTTTTTTTGCGATTTCAAGTTCGTTTCCATAATAAAAGTTATTCATAATGATGAGTACAATGACCCCGAGACTTTTCAATTGAATCATTTTGTTATGTACCTGGTACTTGTTGAAAGGCCTACACTACCTATTAACTCTGTTATTTTAAAATATTGTAAAAGCCAATTATTTTTAAAAGAGTAACCGTATAGTTTGTTGTCGACTCTTCCCCATAGGAAACGACCAATTGGAACCGTGCACCTAGCTTCTGACGTTTCATATGTGAAATAAAATATTTTGATTTTGATTTTGTATATCCATGTGTGTAGCGTTTGTAAAATAAAGCTTGAAAAATTGCATGGTTATTCCATCATCTGATTGTCTATATATCCCCCCGCACCAGGAAATTTTGGTAGGCAGCGCTCCGTAGCTATAGATACCTAGGGTAGATACCCAAATCGCCAAATGAACATAACACACGCAACATTTCCCTGCTGTCTGTACGCCTCTCAAATGTGTGTCGATGTTTAGGCGCGGCGCGTTGCGTGCAGATCCGTGTGTGCTGACCCTACCCTAGTACACCGTGTCTGGACACTACTGCGTTGTAGACCGTACTTGTATGTGCGATATGTTACGTTTTACGCAGTAGCTCGAGACTAAGGAAATAGTTAGGTACAGTATGCATTTTTGACCGACTTACAAATCGGTGGAGACTCACAATTCTACGCAAGTTTTTGATGTTTCTGAGTTGACACTATGATAAAGTTATTGTAGGAAGTTCCCAATGTACCTGACACTTTTCCGGGGAAGTTCCACCAAATTCTTGCCACCAACAAGTTTTCTGCCAACTTCGTTGGGGTCTGCTTCTCTTAAAACAAAATACGACTGAATGTATAATTTGTTTCGATAAATCCGTTTGTTTTTTTCATATTTTCAGAGTGGCGCAATGCGACACCGGTAATTGCTCTACCGTGAAGTTGTCTTAGAAATTGTATTGTTGTATTGTTAGTCTCGTCGCGCCAGTCTGCAAGAGGCTTAAAACGTAGGTACCATGCATTAAAAGTAATTGTAATTTAATTTGCGCGCTGCTGTACACAGCAATGACTTTTCTTTAAATTTTCACACTAAAAATAAAAGTCGATTCCCAGGAATATTTTTTGCTAAATGCTACTGAGTTTGCAGAACAGCGTAGATAACGGGCTATGATAGGCCTTTTTACACCCATTCCTTATCTACAAAGGAAAGAGCCTTATACTCCGTGCTCAACCCAATGTGACATACACCTCAACAGCTGCATGAGGTAGCCACCGGCTACAGTGAACACCGGTCGTCCTCAGTCGACAGTCAACGCCATGTTTTTATGATAATGCGTCGCTATGATGACAACTATGGCTTGTGTAGAACTTACCACATGACGTTGAGGTAAAATTAACTTCTCACACTGTTTTGTTCAGGCTGACAAAATAATATAATTTCAAATAGGTATATACCTATATTTATACCTATATAATATTACGTAATATATCATAGATTTCCTATCTATTTAAGGAATTGTACACTTTTTCTAGGACGGATTACATACTTTTCCTTTAACATACTTATTATAGATTTTTTATATTTTGTGAATGTGAGAACGTTGTTAGCGTAATTGACTGTTGATTTGTAGACCATTTTCTATTTTGTTAAGTATTTGGAACTTGTTGACAGGCCTACACTATCCTCTCAAACCTATTCACACTGTAATGTGAAAACATTGTAAAACCCATTTATTTTTAAAATAGTAAACCGTGGAATTTCTTGCCGGCTCTTCTCCATAGGAAACGACCAATTGGAACCGTGCACCTAGCTTGTGAGGTTTCATAAGTGCCCATAAAGGTTTATGTGAAATATATTGATTTGATTTTGAATCTCCGAAATGATGAATCAGTCTGCATGATCCGTAGTTAAGTAGGATGACTGTAAAGGGTGATAATAAGCCTGTGGTTTATTATCTCTCCCACTGAAATGACATCTGGAAATTCAGCGTTGAATAGAACTGTGTCAAAAAAAAGCCGTGGGATTAATTCACTCTGCAGTGAAGCCAAAACATTTAAACGTAAATATAATATCTTTTTAAGCCACGTCAATCAAATTTTAATTATAAATATCTTAAATCTTAATTTAGATATTACAACTGCAATTAACATACATTCACATATGTTTGTATAAACAGATATATCCTTCGTTAATACCGACTGCATTCATTCAGTCGTTGACCGTGAATGTACGACTCATCCATTCATTTATCTTAGTAATATAATAAAAAATATTCATATAATATCTGGTACCTATGTTTGTCTTTCAATAAAGTAGTTAATTGATTCAGGTGTGAATAATATACGTAGATATATTTAGTAACCTATTCCGCTTAGCTATCCTTAATGAGTCTTAAAAAACCCTGTAAGAAATCGACACGTGTTTCACCTCACAACGAGGCATCCTCAGGATGACGGTTGACAGGGTTTCTAAGACCCTTTAAGAATAGGTAAGCTAACTACGTCTATTGTATTTTTACAATATAGTATTAATATAAAGCCTGAAATCTACAATACCCAATTAATTGCTTGCCTGTCGGTCTTCTACAGACTGTGAATGTGCGCAGAAGCTCCACGACCTGATCCCACCATTGTCCTTTCAATATTGAACTACCAGACGTACTGCAGGGTACCATCCGCCATTGGTGGATACACCGATAAGTCGTACTGAGCGCTTCTCCTCCACATTTATTATGCGCACGACCAGCGTCTGTGTTCTCTTCCACGTATAACCCGTCTGCCTTCAAAGCAAGAGTGAACAGGCATCTTCTGGGCTTGCTCGTTCCGTCAAAGACCTCATCCATCGCTTTCCATCCGGCGAGATTGAAGTCACAAGCTGGCAAAAAAAAAAAAACAATAAAGACATCTCATAACCTACAGACACAATCTACAGAGAAGGAACGCTTGCTTAACTGAAACTAAAGTAAAATTACAGACCATTGTTCACGTTTGAACTCAGTAAGTCATTGATTTCCAAGATATAACGGCAATTTTTTTTTTTAATATTCACTTTGGTACTTTTGGTATATCATCACCAATCTTGCGCTCGCGCTCCAAAGATCAAAATCACCGAACACAATCACAGGCAAGAACTATACTCTAAAATAATTAAATTCGCTAAACAGATGCGCTCATAACTATCTCCTATCCTAATATAATAAATAAACAAGGAGATGATAAACAAAGGGCGCACCCTGGCTCCTCGCCAACCATGTCACGGCTCCTGCACTACTCGACTAGATACCTACTTCGTTTATTCGGAAAACATCCGGACTGGCTTAATGGCTTTATTACCGGGAATACTGCCAGGGTTATCAGAGATGACTAGCAATGGGCGTCGGCAGAATATGGGATTCAATAATAATAATTAAGTGTAACAAATAAGATATTTGCACGCCGCGAGAAATGGCGGACATGTCGTGAGCCACCCTTATTTAAGATCTTGCATGCATGTATTATTTTAATTCTGTATGTATACACATGTTCGAGCAAATAAAATTTCTTTCTTTCTTTCTTTCAGGTTTATTTTAAGGGGGGTGCATCTTTAGCTCCATGAAGCGAGCTCGATCATTGCAGTTCACCTTGGAATCGAATATGTGAGGTTATTGTTTGTCCATTCATACAAGGAGTAACTTTGCCGACTTATGCAGAAAAGATTTACAATACGATCTCGCCTCGAGGCTCGTACACACTGGCGCGATATCGCGGGCGCGACAAGAGTAGCGCTGCCTGTCGCGCCCGCGATATCGCGCCTGTGTGTACGAGCTGGCGAATGGGATAGGTTTATGCAAAGAGATAGATTATGATGCAAGAACGAGCGAAGCAAGCTCGATAATGGTAGCTCGTGGGGTGCTAACATTATCGAACTAGGGCAGAAATAGGAGTTCGGTACTTTGTCGACTAGCGCACAGAAGCTCTAGTCATATGGCGGCCGGGAGCGGGATGCAAGAGGATGCATTTCCACCTCTCTGGCTTCAAAATAAAATAAAGGTGTAAAAACATTCAGAAAATCAGAACTGAAGAAATATCCGAAAACGCCTGACACAATAATAGAGGGAGACATTTTCGCAATCATTTCATTCTATTATCTCTCAATTTAGCCTTTCCAATGTCAATAATAACTGACTGATAAAGCGAGAATTAATATTTACTTACACTTAAAAGCGTTTCAATTTTGTTGGAAAAGGCTTGATCTTTTCCAAAAAAATTGATCGTCATTGTGGACTTAAAAGTTCACAATGACGATCAATTTTTTTCAGCATCTAGAATTCAAGATTCATAAATTACATCACGCCTGTAATCCCCCAAGGGTAAGGCAGAAGTGTACCTATAACGAGGTACACCCACATTCCTTGTAACAGGGGGCCTATTCGAGGTTATGTTTTATTGCACACTAGCTTTCGCCAGCGCCTTCGCCCGCGTAATATTTTATGAATTATAGCCTATGTTACATACAGTAGTGTTTTCGAGTTTTAGCGAGACTAACAAACAGCAATTCATTTTTATTATAATGTATAGATCAGTAGGTAGGCTTCTTGTTTCAATTCAATTCAATCAATGAATCAAGATGTATTTGTGCAGGTACAATTGCATCCATATACAGACGGACCGGAAACTGTTTCCTATGGACATGAGGAAGAGGTCAGGGTCGACCCTTGCGTTACCGGCAGACCTGCAGCGACCTACATCACCCTTAAAGGTAAAGGACAGACTTTGTAGCAATTTATAACTTTGTAAGGATTGTATACTTAGGCCGTAAGTGTATAGTGATTAATAGTGTCGACTGGTCGAGTGTTTTTTTTAATAAAGCTCGTGCAGACTAGCGCGACGCGAAACCGGTATACCAATTTCCGTGAAGTTTTCATAGAAATTGCTCCACCAGTGACGCGTCGCGCCTATCGGCGGGAGCCTTTCTTCTTGCAAATTGAATTTAGTTTCTAAAAGCATAAAGCTGTTTAAGCACATCACATAGGTAAAGCCGTCGAATTAATTAAATAATAATTATTATTCATTTATTCATTCAAGTAACAAGACTCATAAATGTTTGTTTGTTTGTAAGTTTGTATATAGGGGGTAATCTCCGGAACTCCCAGTCAGATTGGATAAATTCTTTTTGCTTTGGATAACCCAATTCTCGAGGAAGGTTATAGGCTATGTAACATCACGCTACGGTGCTAATTAAACCTATGTCGAAGAAAGTTAATTGATTCAGGCGTGACTTGGCGGAAATAAAAACGGTTTAAAAAAAAAAAACCTCGACACGTGTTTCACCTCTCAACGAGGCATCCTCAGGATGACGATTGACTTGTCGCGAACCCAAACACGGCGTGTTAATTAGTCGCATTTCTTACAGGGTTTTTTAAGACTCTTTAAGAATAGTTAAGCGGAATAAGTTACTAAATATTACGTCTGTTGTATTCCTATGTCAAATACTGTATTATAAGTGTATAATTGGTGTAATGAACACTTGCATGTAACCCATGTATCACAAATAAACGATTGTATTTGATTTGATTTGATTTATTTTTAGGTTACGTAGGTACTGGTAAGTCTACCTATGTCCCACATGTAGCCGGGTGAGGTGATATGAGCAGCGTGGGCTTGGCTGTTGCGCCACCTGGCGGTCACCTAGCATTTGTGTTGCAACGACTGTTCGAGTATGTGTCGCCTGGAAGCATTCGCGGCTAGTGATGGCCCTAAGAATATCGATACTTTACAGTACTTAGTTTCTTTTTTTGGCCGAAAATATTTATATAATATTAAAGGTACAATTCCGAAGACAACCGCAGGCGGCAGCAGCGACGTATCGCTAACTACGGAAGGTATTTCATAGAAATTCATAGAAACCACTCGACATTTTAGGTACCCAATTTTACAAAACTTAATATGTTATGATTTTCTTTCTTTCTTTTCTTTTCTTTTTAATAAAAACGTTGCCCCACACTAGGAATTTCTCCTGTATCGTGGGTGCGTTTACAAACATTTAAACTGACATACACAAACAGCCAGACCCGGAACAACTACATGTAGGTCATACAAATATTTGTTCCGTGCGGGAATCGAACCCGCGACACGCAGCGCAGCAGTCAATCGCTTAACCACTACGCCAACCGTGCCGTCTAAAAAGAACAACAAGAACAAGATTTTGAACAAGCCCTGCTCAAGCTATCGAAGCTGATTCAAGCTATGTTATTATTTTCTACGTTGTTTCCAGCTTGAAATATTGTTGTTCATAGTCTGTCTTTGAGCATTTTCGTCCGTAATTGAACGTGCACTACAGTAAAAATCGGGTACCGTAGAAATATCGATAAGTAGTAACAACACTATCGACCTGCTCATGTGCAGGGCGCGGTCGCTTACCTTGTGCATATGTGCGAGTAACACGCCAGTACCGACAGCATCATAAATAACTAAATGATGTACCGTCAACTAAATACTTTAGCTTTCAACTTAATAAAATTCTTAAATTATTTCACTGACAGACTACCCACGGCCTATACCGCCGGGTCTGGAAGCATTCAACTTTTGTTGAAGGTTTTTACGGGTGATATTAGCAGCACTCATGAGATTGTGTGTGTTCTGGCCAATTAATAGTTTCTTGTGACTTCTCGTTGGTAAGCACAAAAATGCCTAATATAAAGAAAGTGAACACGATTTTTGAAAATTCGTCCCCTTAGTGGGTTAATTAGGTGGTGAAAGTTTGAGTTTTTAAAGACAGATTCGAGATAATTTGCTTTTACACTTCTGTTCATAAGTCAAAGTAATTGTATCATCGCTTTTTGTTATTTATCGCAAAAATATCAACTGTCTCATACAAAATTTCAATTTCAAAATTTTCAAATTTCAATTTCAAATCGACTGGTTTCAATACCTACTCGATTCAAATGTGAGCTAGCTGGTTATTTTTTTGCGATTACGATGTTAGTTCCATGGAGAAAGTTGTTCAGTTTAATGACCTGTACAACACCCTTAAAACTGACCACACCTTTCTGTTGTATGGTGTATAATTAACTATGTTAACTAAGTACCTAGTCATTTTATTTAATCATTAACTTTAAAACTTGCTTGGGGGAAAAAATGAGATCTCCAAATATATCATACATTATTGAGGGCAGATTCACAATGCCTAAAAATATTGTGAAAAAATGCCTTTGATTTCAATATTTATTTATACAAATTAAAAAAAAAAATGTTTCCAGCCATTTTTTGCCGACCCTACTCAAAACCAACAATAATAATATATCAAAATATAAGATAATTCGGCTCCGATCGGCCACCGATAGCGCCAACCGATAAAGTCGCTTGTTTTGCTGACCGTACGCATATATTAACCTAATTGATTTACATACATATTGGACTATTATTTTTGCGCACCGTACGTGTTGCAGTAATCGTCAATTTAGTTTTAACTGAAGCCTGCAGGTGTTAAGAATTAATTTAGCAATTATTATCGTCGTCGGGGACAAAAAATCTTAGAACACTATTAGTTCGAAAAGAAGTCACTTACTCCTTAACTTGTAGAGTAGCTACTATTTTCGGCTTATTCCACAAATCCCCCCTGAAAATCAGGGGGAAAAGAGGAATCTATAAAAAAAAGTGTGAAATTCCCCCCTGATAATCCCCCCTATGGGGGAAAACTGGAATCGAAAAAATACTTATTCCAAAGATCCCCCCTGAAAGTGTGCCTGAGGGGGAAAGCTGGAGTCTAAAAAAAAGTCTTAAGTTCCCCCTGAAAATGCCCCTTACGGGGGAAAACTGGAATCTGAAAAAACGGCTTATTCCACCTTACCTCCTTTTTTTTGGGATTTTCAGGCGGGATTTGTGGTATAAGCCGAATATTTTGATCTTTAAAGAAATTAATTTAAAAAATAAGAAGCGGAAAAAGTTTACAACTCAGGAAGTCGTTTAACGTTATAGGTAGGTACTATTTTCCTTACAATACAACAACATAAAGTAGACAACGTATAATAAAGCCGCTGAAGAAATAAACATGAATTTGACAACAAATCTAATTAATAAAAATGAATTGCTGTTCGTTAGTCTCGCCAAAACTCGAGAAAACTCGAGAAGTCCAGGGAAAGTTTATCAATGGGAATGCCTTTAATTTTGACAATTCAACAATATTCATTGCGTTACGTACGTTGTACGTTGTTCAGTGAGCAGACGATTTTTTCAATCGTAAGAGGGATTTTCTAAAACCTGGTGCTGATGCAGTTTCTTTTGACTTGATTGATCTACCCTTGTATGTTAGATATGTAACGAGCTATGCTTGGAGTCCCTCTCAGGGATTGAATTCCGAACGAGGTGATGCGGTAGAGAACCAATGTTGTCGGACATAGCTCACAGAATAAGCAAACTGAAGTGGCAATGGGTGGGCCATATTAGTCGTAGAACCGATGACCGTAGAGATAGACGTGTTCTTGAGTGGAGACCACGAATCGGTAAACGTAGGATAGGAGGCCCTCAGGCAGGTGGAGTGACGATCTTAGCAGGGTGGCTGGTAGCAGCTGGTTGAGAGTTGCCGAGAACCGTATTGAATGGCGTTAAATTGGAGAGGCCTATGTCCAGCAGTGGACTGCTTTAGACTGATGATATGTATATGTTAGCTTTATAACACTTGATATACAGAACGCAGTTGCAGGCAGGTATAATATAATCCCATGTAATGTAAGGTTTCTTCCTAGTGACCATCAGTGCGGTTATGTTCTAATCTTGTTGTGCATGCGCCGAGGTTTAGCTCAAACGTGCCGTATTTATAAAGCTGTTGAGTGCATTAGTACTTGGGCAAGTAAACAACATGATCGTAGTATAGGACGAGTTTTTGAGAACCGTTTCAGAAACTGAAAAATTAAAATCGGAAGTCATTTATTCAAACTAGGCTAAGAATTAGCACAACAATTACTTAAGACAGTCCCCCAAAACGCCCGCCCGTCACTACTTCCTAGTGCTTTAGCTGGGAAGAAGTGGCGCAAAAAACTCCCCAACAGCACAGCTGTCTGATCAGTTAGAATTTGAATCTATACAATACTATGCAAAATAATTAACATTACGCAACACAAACATTAACTTAAATTAAATTATATTGCCATAAGTCAGCTAGCACACGCCAATATACTAACACGATGCCAAAATGCCCATGATCTTCACCGTATGAGCGGTATCTCCCCGCAGACCATGGCCCACCTTTCATTTCGCGCCGCATCTCCAGTTACCTGTACAGGCGAGGATCTAATGTCTGCTTCAGCGAATGGTGTTTTTTGCTGCTAACTATTGGACAAACCAAAAAATTAACTTATTTTCAAACAATATTTGCCATCAATACGCTAAGAAGAGGACGGGCTTAATGTGGAGAATGCATAAAAATTAAACGCCTAGTTTGACAGGAATGAAATCGCATTTCTTTTGATAGTTCGGAGTTGTAAAAGTTCATAAAACAAGTTCACACTATAGGGTGGAAATAGAGCCTCGACACTGACAATACGTCTAAATACTTCCGGTATACTATGTGTAGTCGACCCCGTCACCAACCTTCCTGACCGGATAATCTTTCGCACCACGCATTATGCATTATCTATGCACGTGTCCCTACAGTATCCGGGCGTTCACATGACATCGAGCATTAGAAAGACAAACGATGGATGGACTGTGTTATGCCGAGCGATGGCGATGTTC
The DNA here is from genome assembly GCA_914767815.1 of Eupsilia transversa. Classification (NCBI taxonomy): domain Eukaryota; kingdom Metazoa; phylum Arthropoda; class Insecta; order Lepidoptera; family Noctuidae; genus Eupsilia; species Eupsilia transversa. Next base: position 11,263,715 of record OU611896.1, read on the forward strand.
CACGGATGTGACGCAAATTTTCCCCCACCTCGTTATTTCAAATAAACGTATTTTCTTTATTTCTAAATTAAAGAGAATATAAGTGTGTGCCTCAATGTAATATGTAACTGCTGGACAGTTTGATTAAAAGCGTGATTTTACGAGCGTACATAATTACATACTGCCACAGTAACGTATCTACATAAGTATATAGTTGGTTAAATAAATTTAAACGTATGTAACACTTATAAATCTATTTCTGGGCGTGGGCAATACTTGCTAAAGATCAATGTCAGTTGGGATTGAATTAATTAAGTTATTTTTTAGTTATTGCCATGTAATTGTGAACTGACATATATCTATGTATTTTATTTTAGAAGTGAGGGTGGGGTGTGCTAAAAGAGACATGAAAGTAGAATAAATGCTGTGGAAATGCGTTCCTTGCGAAGCATGTGTGCTGTGACTATGAATGATAGGCTGAGGAATGATGTGATGAGACAACGTTTCGGTTTTAAAGAAAATGTAGTGACAAACATTTTAAAGAGTATGCTGATGGTTTGGTCACTGAATGAAATGATGAATGAAAAGCGACTAACAAAAGGCATTTACAAGGCAGTTGTGAGTGGAATCGCCGGGAGGGGATGTCTTAGGAGGACATGAAATATAGTGACCTTACTGGTGATGTTCTTCAGAAGGGTACACGCACGACGGATGCGAGTACTACGCACCTGGCGTAGAACTCGCATCCGTCGTGCGTGTATGACCAGGAATGTAAACGGAGCAAAAGGAGTATGTAAGGATCGAAGCAGGTGGCGTTCTGCATTTTTTAAGTAGATCAATGCATAGACCTAATTAAAAACAGTAAGTACCCAAAAAAGTTTTTGGTATCTTTCAAAGATTCTGACGCCAAATACGAACAGTATTTGGCGTCAAGATATTTGCAACTGAAATAAAATAACTACATATTTGATACAACACTACAAGATAAACAGTCAAATTCGGTTCCCAGTGTGTCAGTACAGTACTAAGCTTAAGCTGTCACAAGTCAAACAATCTGTGCACTGTCAATATTTAATGCTAATAAGCTCGGCTTTTATCTGCACATGTGTGAACGGGGTTAGGGCTGTCGCGGCACAAAGTTTACTGTTATTAAAGTCTACGACACTACACAACATGATGGTCTTTCTGTCTTTCGCATTGTTCATTGTTTACTTTTGGGGTCATCACTGAGAGCTTTTTTAGAGTTCCGTAGCCAAATAGCAAAAAAGGATACTTTATAATGTCGTCAAGTCCGTATTTCCAGATTTCTAACAGCTATTTTACTCTGAGACAATTTGCTCTATTTGACTTTTCGTGATGTTATGTTTATTTGCAATATCATCATCACCATTCTCCTGCCCTTATCCCAATTTATTTGCGGTTGACGCAACATTATTTTGTCTTCTTCTTCCATACTTCTCTATTAGTCGTCATCTCCGTAGTCACCCCCTTTCTAGTCATATCATCTTCTACACAGTCCATCCGCGATGCCTGTGAAAGATGGAGATTCTTAGAGGAAAACTAAAGAAACGATGGATACTACTCTTATAGCTATCCACATTCATACTCAAAACTTTTGATCTGCACCTCTTTACGTAGTTACTGCTACGTGCCACCCCTGTGCTCACATGTCGTTTGACGACAACGCACTGCATCTCGGTCAAGGCCGCCAACTGATTTTTATACAACCTGTCAAGTGCGAACTGTTCCTTAAGTGCTTGTAATGTTACCAGCTTTTTATTTTTGCCCGGTTTTGACCTTGTGAGGCCTACCTTTGACATTACATGTAAGCTAACTAGTGAATACATGAATATTCATGTATTCGTTTTTAAATAAAATTGATCCCATTAAAATACGGCTAATTATGATTTGAACTTGAAGGACAAGCTAAACTAATTTTTTTCGTATATTAATCAGTTGAGTAATTGTACGTTTTTATTTTCTTATATTTATTTAATTATAGTATTTACATATTATGTACAATAACAAACTGAAAATAATAATAATAGGAGCGGAAAGATTCACCATCCTTTGATGATGATTCTGGCATAAGAAAAATACATCTGCATTGCTGTCAACAGCAAAAGTGTCCAAAAGGTTGGCAGCATTGCCACGTTGTGTGGCAATGATGACTCTTTGGCCAGAAAAAAGGTCTCTGGTCACGTGAAGAGTCGACCAACAGCTTTGTGATGTCTTGAAAAACCAAATGGGCACTCGGACCCACCCATGGCCCTAGTGTTTCAACCCCAAACCGCTCGAACAAATAACTCCTAATATGATTGGAATATTTTCGCAATTTTTTATTTTATTGTATGGATCCACTTAAAAGTATGTTTACATATCTGAATTAATTCTGAAAATTGCAAAAATTCCTACACCGTTCAAATTGGGAAATAGAAAAGTGAAAATTCAGACTCATTCAAAGTTTTTGACAGGGAACTGTAAAAATTTGACAGCTGTCACAATTTCATATATGATGTCCTAGCCTTTATTCCAGCGTGTATTGGACTGGAACTGACTGGAACTAACTAAAACTAACGTTAAAATTATGTGAACACGTAATGATGTAAATTATTATAAAAACCCCGTCTTTTTGCTTATGAACAGCATAAATGCATAGCAGAAATGTCCCGAGTAAAAAAAGTGCGATGATCATATTAGTGTTTTGATTTGCTTACTAAGTTAGTTGCTGTTTCCTTGACTAAGATTTAGGTCATATAATTTGCAATGGTGTTAATGTGGTTAACAGCAGTTCATCTAGAAAAAAATAGAATAATGACTCGGCAATCATGAAGGCATTCGTCCAGCAGGATTCTGGTCAGATAGCGTGGCTATAGTACCTACCTATATGTATATTCAATCCTGAACTCGAGCGAGAGGTTTTATTACTAGACACCTTTTATGTAGGTACCGACTTTTTTGTAAAGGCTCATATACACTGGCGCGACATCGCCGGCGCGACAAGGGTCGCGCTGCCTGTCTGCACGAGCTGTAATGTCTGTAAGTACTAACATAATTTGTAAGATAATTAATTACAATTAAAACCTATTTGATGAATGCCAGCAAAACCTATTTCTGCCACTAAAGAGCATTGCTGTGTTTCGATCTGAAGGCTTTTATGGCCAGTGTTTCCGACTCCAAAATGCCTGGAAATGGTTTAATTGAAATAAATGCTTTGAGTTTGAGTTTGACTGCTAGTCTCATTGTTCAAAAACCCTCATTTTTTGTGAAAAGCACGATTATTCAATGGGTATTCAAAATCACGACGACTGATTTCGATGACTCATTGGATAAGTTGTAGGTAAAGTATAAGTTAGTTAGTTATAGCATAAGTTTCTCACTCTTATTTGTTTGTCAAAAGTCGTTAAAGTTTATAGCATTCAATATTAATGTTGATGCGGATATCATTAGCATCAGCCCACGTGTTCATCGACGTTATATTATACCACTAGCTGCGCCCCGCCGTTTGATCCGCATAACTCTCGATCCCGGGAGAATATTGGGATAAAAAGTATTCTATGTCCTAACCCAGGTAATGGTCTACCCATTTGCCAAATTTCATCCAAATCCGTTCAGCTGTTTTACCGTGAAAGCGTAACATACAAATATAATATAATGAATTAACAAACTCACTTTAGCATTTATAATAATGGAATTGTAAATAAATTAAGATGAACTACCGTATAGCGTGTTAATATGGAGATTTTTATCGTCATTTTGGGCATAATTTTGTTTACAAGTAATTAATCTATACTTATTAATATTATAAAGAGGTAAAATATTGTGAGTTTGTATGTAGGAGAGAATCTTGAAAACTACGGAGTCGATTTTGAAAATTCTTTCACTAATGGGAAATACTGTAGAGTATTGCCGAGTGACATCCTAACTACTAACTACAAGTGATAAATGCGAAACTAAGTTAGTATGTTACGCTTTCACGCTAAAACGGCTACACGGTTTTTTATCCCGATATTCCCACGGCATCGAGACTCATGCGGGTAAAACCGAGTGACGTAGCTAGCTAGTAGGACATATTTTACGTTAAAATAAATTTCACGCGGACGTAGTCGAATAACTCGATCTCCAGAATTCCAGATTGGGCAGTGATATTAGGTTTTCCCATTAGGAATTTCTCATTAGCATCGTATAGTCGAGATTTGTGCCCGATTATAGTCTCGCTCGAGAAATGTAGATGTTTTATTACACTGTTGCTTACCCGGGAAATACCAGATAAAGTTAGTTAAGTGGACAAAGATATAATATGTACCTACTTGAAGGTGCTGTAAGTGGCGCCGTCTAGTTTTATTACGAAGTTACTGGAGTCACCGAAGAGGTCGGATACGAGAGATACTGGCTGGTGACAGTCACTCTAGCAAAGCACTGTATCGATGATTGCGTGGCAGCTGCCTCCTGAAGGCCAATTCTCCCCTGCCCCTCGCGCTGCCGGCGATAATTCCCTAAATACTGGTGCAGCAGGATCGAGAGGAGTGTGTGTTTACATACTGCCCTACTTGCCCACTTCGCTTTCACGTTTCGGCAATGGCAGACGTCGAAATAATTACAGCGGCCGCGCTGTGTCTTTTTGCGATACATAATTATGTTCGATATTTAGGTATAACTACTGAACGACGGAGCAGAATGTGAACACGCACTGCCGCTCACGCTGCCCGTCCTTTGACTTCTGCACAAAAAACCACCACTTTGGGGAGCGCCGAGCAGTGCGAGTGGCAATGGCAGTGGCATGAGAAGTATTGTGTTTACACACTCTTCCTGCCCACTTCCACATATCTTCTACAGATAAGCGAAATGTTACTCCTTTAACAAGGCTTCCTCTCTCCTACCCTTTTTCTGTGCCCTACAGAGTCCATAATGATCTAAATTATACTATAGTTACCACCTAAGTACACATTATGATAAAGCAATAAAGATATTGAGTATTAAGTACCTACATTATTATTATCTAAAATAGTAGTAAATAGTCCCGGCTGTCATTTGTAGATTTTGACACTCGTTACGGGTACTCTGAAGTCCGAAAATCTGACAACCAGTCTTACCAAGGGATATCCTGTTACTCAGTAACTGGGTTGTGGAGGTTAGACAGACAGTCGCATGGTTGAGAAAAAGCTAGGCAGATAACACTGTTGATTAGGTACATGCGTTTCATTGTGATGAAGAGATTGCGGTAAAGTAATCGTCTCTCGTGTTGGTGCTTCCAACTGCTCAATGGGTTTTCCGATTAGCAAAAATGACGGAGTTCCATACAAACTTTCATCCTCTTTTAAACCATACAGGGGATTTTTTTTCAAACATCCTTTCTTAGAGCTCACTTTCGTTATAAAAATAATTCAAAATCAATCTGCCTAGCCTTTTCCCGTATATGTTGGGGTCGGCTTCCAGTCCAACCGGATGCAGCTGAATACCAGTATTCTACATGGAGCGACTCCCTACCTGACCTCCATACCCCAGTAACAGGGCAATACAATACATCTTGGTAAGACTGGTTGTCAGACTTTCGGGGTTCTGACAATCCGTAACGACTGTCAAAGATCTACGAATGACAGCCGGGACCAACGGCTTAACGTGCTTTCCGAGGTACGGCGGCGTCTCGATATGTAACCTGATGGATCGAGCAGTATGTGAATTAAATATTTTTAATAAGAAGAAGAACATATCTCATGCTTTGGTTAAAAAAAAAGGTAATGCCGTTTTCAAAGTAAAAGAAAAGAAAGAAAAATAGGTTTATGGGTGTTCGTGGTGGTATTGGAGTTAACTGCCCAGTGCCCAGTGTGCGAAACACGTAGGTAAGCTAAAGTTTAAGCATCGTCTCGTGGTTGCAATAAAGACCTAAATATTACAGTTATGAGGTATAAATTAAACACATCGTCATCGTTTAGAAATTAAACTTGGGTGTAACAGTTACTTTCTCTTTAGCCGCTGTTTACGTTACTGACTCACTGTAGTAGTTAAATATCGCCATTATTGAGACTTGAATTAGTTCTGTGAGTGAATGTTTATTCATGTTATTGTTTCTTCCGTTTTCCTTGTCTATGTTAGGAGAGTTATTTTAATTAGCCTGCCCTGTCTCACTGCTGAGCACAGCACTCGTTACCCGTGGTCCCGGTGGGTCAACCCAGTATCGGGTCCATGGGCAATTTTAATTACCCGTGGTTCTTTAGGGGTATGAGGAACTGGGTGTAAAGTTCACTCATCCTCTATAGAAAAGGCAGGATCCTCCGACCAGACGGGTGTTGTCTCTGGCGGGCTATTGCCCAAGGATTGATGTCGAATAGTCTTATATATGTTAATGGGGCGGTAAACTCTAATAGCGCGATGCAGGATTTTGTGACGACGGGTCTTTGATGCGTAGTTCGCTTGAGGCGTTGTAGATGCCGCCACAGTTCCATAGCATATCGATAGACGGAATCTATACTTATAATAAATCTGTAGAAGTGAAAATTCTGTACATTGAAAATATCAAAAAAATAAATGGCAGGGGGTGTTACTAGACCGACACCGAACCCAAAAGTGTGATTAAAAAATTTTTTGTCTGTCTGTCTGTCTGTCTGTCTGTCTGTCTGTTTGTTCAAGTATCACGCAAAAACTACCGGTTCGATTACGATGAAACTTGGTATAATTATTCTTTAATATCCTGGGCACCACACTGGGTACTTTTTATCCCGGAAAAGTATCCTATCCTACGGTTGGGGGGTGTCAAAGTTTGTATGGAAGAATTTTAACGCGCTGTCCGATTAACTCGAAACTCAATATTTATACTTAAACCCAAAAATTAAGAATAACGTGTATCAGGATTTTTCGAAATTCAACCCCTAAGGGGGTAAAATAAGGGATGAAAGTTTGTATGAAAAATCTTATTCCTTGAGGTAATAAACATGAAACTTCGCACGAATAGTTATCTAAATAAATTATAAAATTTGTAGTTTTTTGTTTTTTTTAATTACCCCCCAAAGGGGGGTTGGGGGGTGTCAGTGTTTGTATGGAAGAATTTTAACGCGCTGTCCGATTAACTCGAAACTCAATATTTATACTTAAAACCCATGGGGATGTATGGGGTAATTTCCGACACTCACGCGGGCGAAGCCGCGGGCAGCAGCTAGTGTAAAATGAAAACCATCAGTTACATACAATAAATTTTACTCATTCATGCAAAGCGCTCCACGCTTCCAAGCATCCTTTTCCAGAGCCGCCTCGATCCAACCCTTGCGGTACCCGTCTATGTTTTCTCGCCTCATCTGCTGGCCTCGCCAAGTTTACTGCTATCACGATAATATCAATCACCGATGATAGCACTTTATTTAAGGTTTACCACACCTCTAACTTTCATTACGGGTTCACAGTTGAATCATTTCCCCGGAACTCGTCGAGCTTCTTCGTCCACCTCTTCCCCACTGCTCAACTAGATTGCTCAACTAGTGGAGCAGTTGAGCAGTAGGACATAGTTTGTATTACCGAACATTTTATGCTCTATAGCTCAACTATTTTTTGCTCAACTTAGTTGTTCAGTAGGTCACTGTTCTTGGCGCTTTTCTAGTGATAGCCAGTGTTTTTGACTTTGGCTACATGCGTTTGTTGCCTGTGGTACTACCAGTATTACTATGTGTACCTAGTACCACGGGTAAAAAGACACCCGTAGAACCACCAAGCGATCAACGCCGAACGTCGCCGACAAGTTCCGAGAATCTTATCGGCGACGTAATTCACGCCTTACACTCTTAGGGCGAATTTCACCAATGAAAATTGAACGCGATCAGCACATAAACCACGTTTAAGAGCTGTCAGTGTCATTATTTTCCTTGTAATATTGACACTGACAGCTCTTAAATTCGGTTTAGATGTGCAGCTGATCGCGTTGAGTTTCATTGGTGAAATCAGCCCTTAGTCGAAAATTCAGTGACCGGGAATAGAGTGACGAGTTTGCCATGTTCGAGTTTTAGTATTTTGAGAAAATAGCATTGAAAAAAAAAAAACATGGGGCTTTTGGTCTGTCTTTGGATGACCGACGCAAAGACATGTAAGAACTTATGGCACTTTAGGCGCCATAGATATGTTTCTAAGAAAACTACCATGGATTACAAAACATGAATGTGGGTAACTTTAATTAGTAGCTTTTTATTACATACAAAAATCCTTCAAATGAGAAGGACAGATACCTTTCTTTCTTTCCTAGAACTGTATGTGAACATGTATAAGCGACAGATAATTTCACAACTCCTGCTAAGAGTCAGACCGGTTCTAGTCAGACTTGTGAACTAAAATATTAGTAATCATCGTATGGGGCAGGGGTTCTCAACATTCTAGGACGTCAGAGATTTTGAAATTTGATCCTGTTTTTTTGATCCTGAAATTTGAGTCTGAGGATGAATGGAAGGCAGTTGGATGAATTGGAATCAATGAGAAAATAGTCAATAAATCAGAATTTTTGTAATGAAAAAAAATCAGATTCAGTTGAGGATCTGCCCTTTCCTATTCTTAAACCCTTTCCTATTTTGACCTCACTGGGGATACTTTCCTTATCTCGTTGTTAGTAATTACCTTAAATACGACGTGTTACCACGCCGAGCGCTGCACCCAGCGTCCAGCGCTCGGCGTGGCAACACGTCGTGTTCAGGTTCGCGACAAGTCAATCGTCATCCTGATTTCCACCAAACGGCTCGCATCGCATCGGATCGGAAAGGATACGAACGGACGCGGCGACAGCCGATCGCGTCCGGGAGGATTTCGATGCATACGATCTGATCCGTACCGTCACTTGTGAACGTATCCGTTTCTGCGCTTAGTCAAATAGTTTCATTCATACCGTGTTGCAGCCCAAAGGATCCGATCAGATTCGACGACAGGCGGACGGAGCCGATCGCGCGTCGCAGCATACTTTCGGCTACGTACATACTTTCGGTACGGCTGCGTGTCGTGTCTTGATAATATAGACTTTAAATATTGTGTACAAGAATTAATATCGTTAAAGATTGTAAAATCCTTTCGGATCCGATGCGATGCGAGCCGTTTGGTGTAAATGGGTGAATATCCCGGGGGCAAATTATACTTGTCCACGTTGAGAATCGAGGTGTTAAATGATAGGATGTTTCTGTTTTTTTTTTATAGTGTACTACGTAACTTGGGTCAAATAGGGCCACATTTTTTTTTTACATATATGTAAGTAAATAATAAGGGGAAAAAAAATCGCCTTAAAATTCAAGTTTGGCGGCTTGTCCCAGCTCCATTTTTGATATAATTGCGTTCACCAAAGTAATAATTTAAAGTAAAATAAAAAATAAACAATTTCGTTAGTATATGCATAAGACACATTATCTAAAAACAATTAAACCTTATCAGAAAATCTAATTTAAAAGCACAGGATACTCGATCAAAGTTTGTCCAAGCAAAAATCAAAATTTTAGTGGCACATATTCAACTTAGTATATGCTACAGTTTCGTGCGTGTGCGTTCAATCATGTTTTATTATTTAGTATGTCACAGTCATGCGCCGGCATTTGCGCGTCACAGATGTATGATTAATGCTGTGATTTCCCGTCAAAAACGTAAGTATCATCTTGGGTGGGACGGGGGACAAGAATTGTTCAATTTTTGGTGGATCGATTTGCTGTTGATTTTAAAGTTTTTTTTATATTAAGCTAGACGGTATAGGTAGTGATTTGGGCTACGAATAAATCAGTGATATTAATTTAATTGTAACTTAAAACCCCTATTTTTAAAGATTTTTTTTATGCCTGGTTCCAATTTTGGTGGCTCAATTTTGGTGGCTTTGGTGGCGCTTTCACGCCACCAAAATTGAAACGACCTAGGTATTAATAATTTATTATATGGGTGGCATACTAATGATCACGTTTCTTATTCATTATATTTTTAATTTGTTTTGCCAAATCAGACCAGCCTCTCTCCCATACAAAATGTATGGTAGAACATGTTTTTGCAACTGCAAATTTAAGTTGTTCGATAATTACTCGTTAACTAGTAGAGCCTACTTAGCTGTGATAGTTTTCCTTTTAATTTCGTTATATATACTACTACTGTGAATTTTTCCACATATCCAGAACTTACCGTTTAGCTGGCAGGGGGGGGGGGACACTTGACTCTGACGAAAATTAGCACTTTAAAGCTTAATATTTCGCAGACGGATCCTTCAATCCAAAAATGGCTTTAATAAGCTCACAATATTTTTGAAAGACCTTTCTAACGATACCCCACACGATGGGATAGACGAAAAAAAAAAAAGATATCCCCACTTTACATGTAGGGGAGGTACCCTAAAAAAAATATTTTTCATGATTTTATTTTACCACTTTGTCGGTTTCATTAGTATGTATACTCATGCCAAATTACAGCTTTCTGGTACTAACAGTCTCTGCGCTAAGCGGGGGACAGACGGACATGGCGACCTTGTTTACTACGGAACCCTAAAAATTAGGAAATGTTAATAAAAGACTAAAGAATCAAATTAGATAGTTGCCTTACTGAAGCGAAACACAATGATAAAAAGTACAAATAATCAGAATTCAAAAATACGCAGTGATGTAATTATTGCTTTTTATTTTATTTTAGGGTTAATTATGTTTTATTTCTTAGTTTTGTTTGGGCAACTTTTGTAGTTAGTTGTTGGCAAGTAATTTCGTTAACAACAAAAATATTAATGTTTTTTGGATTTCGCGTTTTGTGTACTAAACTCATAATTATCATACAAATTGAGTTATTATGAGTTTATCAGACAAATTGGAAATAATAAAAAAATATTGCAATAGAGTTTTATTAACCGATGAAAGTTATTGACAAATCCCGAGAATTTGTGAGATTGGTTACATTGAGCTTTATTAATTAGTGAAATTGAGGTTTGTGACAGAGAAATACAATTTTGGTGCCACTGATTTCCAATTTTGGTGGGCACTTTCGATTTTGGTGGGCAATTTTCAATTTTGGTGGCCCACTAAACTTTGAACTAAAATATCTCAAAAAGTTATCGAGATATTCCCAGACCTCTTAAAGATCCTTCTAACTTGGACTTTCTACTCTTATACCAGGTCCTTATTTTTCACGAAAACAGAAGAAAAACTTTCGCCACCAAAATTGAACAAAAATGCACTTTGTTGATATTGACCCAAATGATCCTTAAATCTCTTTTTGCTTACACCTTTCTTTGTTTATAAACACCTGCGCTTCGTTAAAAGTTTGACCACCTTTGTCAGTAGGTAAGGTACCAGCATGTAGTGTTGTATGAGATTAAAGTGCCACGTATTACGTAACTAGTGTAGTGCCCTCATAACCGCACGTGTGTGCAGCACTTAATGTATTTAGACCACATTAAAATAGGGCTGTACTTGTCGGATAAGTCATGTCGTCGATCGATAACATTTCTATGGAGGTGCATTAGCTTTCAGATGTGGCGATAGATACCTACCGGAGACCATTTCAGACACTAATCTACATGGTCCTCATATTATGGCCCGACCAAGATTATGTCTGGACTTTAAAAGAGACTGCGACCTCTGAATTTGTTTCGGCATTTCTTCTCAGAGTAGTCAGATAGGAAACGCCGACCTCATCTAGCTTAATTCATTTTTTTTTTTTGACTTTTATATGTGATTGATTTGATTAGAGAGTGATCCTATTTACAGAATAAACAATTTCATTTAATTTCATTTACTTGAATACGTGGGGGCAGAAAGCTTAACGGCAGGAGATATTCGTAAATGCCTACAGTTTTTTCCGAAACTAAAAAGTAGTAAATCATAATCTAAATTAAAACCCAAATTAAAAACATAATTTAAATCAAAATCATTATTAAAATTAAAATCAAAATCTTCGTTAAAATTAGAATTAAAATCAACACATTCATATGTTTGATAAATTCGTCTGCTCAACAACGTAAATAACGCAATGAACGAGGCTGAACTGTCATAATGAAAGGAATTATGATCGATTGCCATTTTATAGCTCATATTCTAATTTGACTGACTGAGGTTGGCGCAGCTTCTTCTACCGTGCTATCCTGCAAGGATTCTTTAAAAAAAAAAACATCTTTAAATTATGATTTAATTACCTATCTAGATCGTATATATTATAGATTTTAATATTTTCGTATGAGCACATCCCTAGTAACCAGTTCGCCAGCAATTAGCATACAATAGTGTGTTCACAGCGTTACTTATTTAGCTCAGATTAGTCACATCCACATTTATTTTGACTAATTAGTTTATAGTAATTACTCCTTGTCTTAGTTTTTTGGGGAATTCCTATTTGATATGTATACGTAGTTCTATTATTATCTTTGATTAATTGAGTTAGTACGGGCCATATTTTATATTTTAATTTATTTTGGTTTGTAATTTTTTCTGACTTTTAAGTACTTTTGTGTTCATATCCGTCTACGTATTATATAGTACAGAGATAATTAGTGGTTCCATATTTATAAATATTGAGGTAAAAAATTGGTATATCTAATGTATTATGTAAACATCATCAAGGTGGATGTTTTTCTAAAAATACTCATGTACGGAACAGATTTTTAGGAAGGTAGCAATTTCGTTATGAGAAGAGGCTACTGTTCTGCAATGAGAACGTTTGTAGGATTATAATAATCTAAGCTATAAAATCAAAATCAAACTCAAAAGTCATTTATTCAAACAAGGCTCAGAATCAGCACTTTTCGAACGTCAAAATTACATAAGACAGTCCCCCAAAACGCCCACCGTTCACTTATATTTTTTATTCACAAACCTTCTTTTAGTACCAATTCCATTCTAATGTATGATGTGGTTACCATAAAAAGGTGTGCCATAAAACAAATAAAACCTTTAGTAAGATTACAGCCTGCCCTTGAACGTAAGCTCGTGTCATCTGAACGTGATCGACCATTGTTGAATTGAGGTGCATCTGTCACGCATTTTCTGCGCAAGATCATCGCTATACGTATTGTTAGATAAAATGCTTGTACCTATGTATGTAATGCTGTATTTTAAAGCGGGTTATGTGAACGGGGTCTACGCGGGTTCTACGAAGGGTCTACGAGCGGTCTATGAAATCTAAGAGCGGTCTACGAGGAGTCTGTGAGGCGTCTACAAACGGGGTATGAGGAATCTACGAGTGGTCTACGAGGGATCTACGAGGAGTCAACGATGGGTCTACGAGCGGAATACGACGGTTCTAAGATAGATCTACGAGGGTTCCAAGATGGGTCTACGTCGAGTCCATGTACGAGTGGCCTATGAGGGATCTACGAGTGATCTGCAAGGGGTTTACGAGTGTTCTATGAGCGGGGTACGAGGGGTCAACGCAGCGACTACACTGTACGGGTTCATACACTGGTAAGTCCGAGCCACTGGCAAACACCCAATGCCAAATTGACAACTACTTAAATAAAAAAAGCCTTCAATTATAATATATCTATTTTGCAACATTGTCACAAACACATACATTAGCATCAATGTCATAGGCTACATAGATTAAGCCTTAAGCCTTCTAAAAAAACCCGCAGCAAGTCACGGCCAGGCACTAGTCTATGAAATAGTCGTGCACTGTGCGTACAATCATATTGACATGTGGTCACAATTTATCTGTATGTATGTGTGTGTGTGTGTGTGTGTGTGTGTGTCAGACATTTTGTGCAATAAAGGAGTGTGTTCGTTTCATGCGTGATGAGAGCATTTTGAGTTTGTTTAACTGATTTGTTTGGTAATGTACTTTGGATTTATTTTAGTTTGTCAAGCTGCAAGGCTTGGGATTTAAGATGTTGCTATAAAAGCCTATCAATTCGCTGAACAGTACAATCTCATGATAGACTATCGTTTGTTAGCTTCGTCTCTGATTTGACTTGAACAATCCTTCCCGGCTGTCATTCGAAGATTTTTGAGAGTCGTTACCGATAATCACAAGCCTGAAAGTCTGACAACCATACTTAGCAAGGGCTACCGTGTTACCCAGTAGTCACTGGCTATCTGATAGGTAAGCAGTCGCGCCATGAAGTGCTGGTATTTAGCTGCATCCGGTTGGACTGGAAGCTGACCCCAACAGTTGAGAAAAATATGGTAATATGCTGCTGATAGGTAGGTATCAGACGAAGTGTTCGCAGTTACCTCTTGATTGTAGAAGAACGTGGCATTCGTTAAATGGTATTAAAAAAAAAAAAATTACCACAGACCAACTTTCTACTACTTGTACTATAATTGTACACTTCTGCCTAACACTTCAGTGTTTACTGGCGTGATGTTATGTATTATGAACAACTTTAGGCGAAGTTCTTCTAGTATATTAATATACCTAACTGTTACAAGTACGAATACATTACTAAATCGAAACAAATCTATCAAACCCACTTAGCCACAGTCTAACTAGCTCCCAAAACAAACACGACATATCTCACATCGTGACATAAACTAATAATATCTCTCAATCTTAATTAGTGTTACGACACGATACCCATGTCTCGGGATAACATCACAGAGTAACCGAAACTGAGGGCTGAGCCTTGTTGTACTGCGATTGTATCGACTGATATGTACTGATTGTAAACTTGCTCTTAATTCGGTGATCGGAGATATTGTTAAGGGTGAGCTGTATTCAGTAATCCATTTTTTCCAAGACATGAGTTATAAGGTTTCTACCTTTTAGAAGTAGCCACGTAGATAAGGAAAGAAGAGAAGATTTGAATTCTTCTGCGTCAATAATCACATGGATTTAGTTACCTACATTTCAAACGCATCTTGGCTGTACGGAACCCTAAAATTTTTGCATCATTAGAAAGAACAGCAAAAAGTTTTTAGAGACTCATTATTTTAAGAAAGTGTCCATCTTTAGAAGGTCAATAAGTTTTTAGAAGATCGATTAAATATTTCCCTAATTTAGATAGATATAACCGCCTGGTTGCCCTTTATGAGTAAACGTTTAATTTATTTTTAAGTTTCCATAAAGTGTGTGGCGCTGCCTTAACTTATTATCATGTTTTGCTAACAAAATTAATGTTAATACAACGTCGTAATTATGAATGATCATTATAAGACTCGAAAATATACACTATTGTTTGTACAGTTGATTCAATGAAAATTAGACCTTAACACGAATGGAATAAAATCTAAAACTTGCGTAGGTGTTTCGGAAAATGGAGTATTGTGTATTTTGCGGTGTAATCATGGGATATTCGATCTTATGTGTTAAAGATATGGTGTTTGTAATGTGTACAATGTTGTAGTGTTATTGTGAAAGGTGCAATGTCGCTATTGTCACTAGAGCGACATTGGGGAAGGTCAGTTTAATGCGGGATGTACTGTCGGCAGCAAAACCTATACTAATAATAATAGCAATTGTGATTTTTTCTCTCGACGTCGAGTCCCGCCACGTCGAGTCGCCGCCACGTCTACTTGTTCTTCTGTCCTGCCTGTCTGGTGTCGCCTGATGATGTTTAATATGATGATGAACTGCCTGGTGTTGCATCGTGACGAAAGGTACTGTTTTTGAGACTGTCTTTTGTTTGAAATTCAGGCCGCATTTACTGAAACGTCAAAATCTTCTAGAACTTCTTTGTGAACTCACAATTTGTGAACTCTGGTGATTGCTGAAGCAAGTCCCAGTCGGCCGTTGTGCAATGGTGTTGCTTAGGCGAGGCCTTAAGTCCAGCACTGAACGTCTTTCAGCTGGGATGACGAAGCCTGCGATCATCCTATTCCGTATTTTAGACACCAGCATTCCCGTAATTTTTAAGAACGTTCGCATTCTAATCTCTTTCGCAATCTGTCAAAAATACAATCAATTTACCAACATCTTTGTCAAATTTGACAGATTGCGACTTGAATGTGAACGTTTTAAGTACGCGAATTGGTCTTCAGTAGTCTTGTCCACGCCGCCAATACAAAACATAAATTAAACATTCACACTTCGCCTACTTCTCTTGCTGTCATTACCGGTTATCTTTCACCGGTAGTAAGCAGAGGTCGCGTCGTGCGCCCGCGCACTTACTGTGTCAATGACGCCCTTATCTGTCCCAAGTGAAGTTCGATACATTACCAACTTATTATCAAGTATATTAGTAAGTAGCCAAAAAAAAATTTTTTGCTAGTATATGGGAATTGTCCAGAAGGAGATGGCAATATGAAATGGGCTCCTTTTTTTTGGTTGGAAAATTATCAAATAACTTCTCCTATCGCTCTGGGCGGAGCGGGAGTGTCAGACTCTTACTGACTAAAACCCACCCGTGTTCCTTCAGTTGCCTGTGTTGCCAGAGGCCACGGTATCCTTTTCGGACTTTCCCGCAAACCCGGCAGTTTGAAATAGGCTCCCCAACCCAAACGATTGGGCTCAGATTGCTAAAGGGAAAAAATGGGAAGGAGGAAGGCCTTTGGGATCGAATAGGCTCTCAATAATAATAATAAAATAGGTTTTTTTGCGGGAATCAGCTGGATGCGGGACGCTCAAGGCCTATGCCCAGTTGTGGCCGTCCTTCGACTGGATGCTGGGTTTGGGAAGTATATTGGGGCCTGTGGTAATTCGTTTTATGGAAGTTGATGTAAGCCACGCAAGGACGGCTGGTCTCCAAAATATCTTGACTATACGTTTTGGATAGATTATGTTCTGTTAAAAAAAGCGTAGGTGAAGCTACAAGTAGTTCGGTTTAGCAGAAGTGCTACCGAAGTATTCTGTGATAATATCACCGTGAAAACCTAGGTTACGTCAGGTTGCTGTGAGATCGACTATAGTCTTTTGGATTTAGAGCCTTTCAAAATCAAAGTCAGAGCATTTTTCGGTCAACAATGTCCAGAGATATTGAGGCGTTGAGGGCCTCCAAAATTCACAGTTAGTGCCTCTTCTATACTAATATTATAAAGAGGTAAACATTTATTTGTTTGTAAGTTTGTATGTTATGGGTAATCTCCAGAACGCTAAGCGAAAACGAAGTAATGAAGGGATGCGACGCGGTGGGTCGGCCGAAGTTGCGGACAAAAGCTAGTGAAAGATAAAATGAAAGGATTTCGAGTTTCTGTTTCCTTCAAGCTTCACCGAAACGAAAATAAATCGTGTAACGATCGGAGATTATGCTGGATTTATAATTACGTTTGATCTCTGATAGTGACACTATTATGTTATTGTATTATCTTATTATTATATTATATTATGAGACGGTTAATTATCTTGTTTTGTTTTGGTGCTGCGGCCGTGGATGTGTTTATCTGTCGGTCAAGGTTTGTTCCTTTCCTTCCGGCCTACAAGTGATCTGTGCGTAAATGTTTATAAGCTTGAGCTGATTTATATTAATTTATTGTCATACTGTTTATTTGTCTATCTTTATTTGTGATCACAATGATCTTGAAAGTGCTATAGCAAAGTTTTAAATCATCAAAAAAATACCTAGTCTTCTTCGAAATTTCGTATTTGAAAAACCACAGTGGAGTGAACGGCGTCTCTCTCTCATATCAGGGGCTTACAATATTAAAATAACCTATCCCCTTTTCGAACAGTTTTGGTCAAGAGTATGGATACTGTCTAAGAAAATGGGTAGTAGCTTCATTTCTGCTAATAACGACCAACTCCGATCACCAATCAGAATGCCAAACTTGGTGATTATAATGGCAATTTAATTGTAGTGACTAATAACTCAACCAACACCCAGTGCGGGTACGGTGCTCCTGATCAACCCGTGTCCCACTTGCTAAGGTGTCCTAAGTTCAGGTTTACTGACATCTTTGAAGCCCTCAACGATGCCATTGATGCCCCAAACAACGTGGCTACCAACTGGGCTCAAACAATATAAAAACAACGGAGAAGACGACCATGAACTATTTTTTTTTTAATACATTGTACCATAAGCAATTAACACCTACAATAGAACCTCTTCAAGCCATCAATACTATAAATAACACCGTTTTATCCTTACCAGAGATAATTCTAGACTTACTTCCTCTACACTTTCGCAATGTTGTTGTTATCTGCACTTCCTGCGCGCGCAGGGTCGCGTATTATTAGCAACAGATGCTGGTGTTTGTTTTATTAAGTGTTTCGATGTAGGTACTGTGTGATATTCAAGGGTATTAGTATGGAAGGAATATAGAAGACCAGAACATTTCTCAAAAAATAAAAATCTGTTTCCGATGACAAAATATGATAAATATTATGGATTTCTGGACATTTTGTAAGTTCAGACATAATCTTGGTCAGATCATAATAAGGACCATGTAGATTGGTGTTTGAGATGGTCGTTTGAGGACAGAACCACAAAGATTTGAGCGGACCTGTCCAGTCAGTGCACGCATTTGTCAGTAATCGTGTAGCTCAACTCGAAGCTTTTAAGAAACTCAGAACGTTTGGTAAGATGCGAAACAGCATACATTTTGACAGCCGCTGGCTTAAAACTTTAAATAGGTACATAGAATAGTTTCTATGTTCAAAATAAAGGAATTTGTCAAATAAACTTGTAAGTTTCGAGAAAGCCAATGCCAGTAAACCACGACTAGATCACTTGGTGTTTATCTACTACAAGACTCACATTCCTAATCGGCACCACATTTACATGCTGTTTATTTAAATTCGTCGTCCTCGTCACCCTAGCTTTCTATTGTTTTTCTAAGTATACTCATTTGTTTTAAAGTATCTTATCTGACAGTTGGCAGTTCTTTGTTGACAGTTCTGCAGAATGACTGCTAAAAATTGACGCTTCTACTGCAGTCTACAGTCTAAACTGCTGTAGTTTTAAATAAAACATAATATATGGTACTGCTACTACTTATGATTTTCGTGTCAGCTGGATCCACTACATGAGAGAATGAGAAGATTTAAGTTATGTTAATGAACAGTCAGTTCGTAAACTTGGAAGCTGGACTGACTGCAAAGGTTGGGGGACTGAAAGGATTTACCAGACGTATCATCGCTCCTGAAGCTTTTCACCATCATAATTTCAATCGAAAGATGTCCAATGCCAGACAAAGGTGGGAAACCATTGTCCGGCCAAGCATCGCCTCAGTCAGGTCCTGTATCAAGCTTCCATCGCAAGCATCGCAAGCAATCAAAATACGTTTTGTATTTTGATTGGCCTTCTTTATTTGTAACTAGCTTCTACCCACGGCTTCGCCCGCGTTTTATGTCGATAAAAAGTATCGTATGTCCTTCCCCAGGGTTCAAAGTATTCCCGTACAAAATTTCATCAAAATCAGTTCAGCTGTTTCAACGTGATGCGTGATAAGAAGAAGAATAACAGACATACAGATAAACAGACAAAAATTCTAACAACTGTTGGAGCGTGTTCTGTTATCGATTTTAAGTATCCCCAGCCAACTTTTTTTCGAATATCTTCCATGTACAGACTTTCCACCCTCTTCAGCTTTATTATAATGTATAGATATCTATTCTTTCCTAGCTCTTCATTCTTCAATTAGTACTAGTTTGTGTTACTTTATAAGAATATTGATGTAAATAATTGCAGAGTCGTATGCAATTGCAGTCATCCCTAGTCCTTGTCTATAATGTTATGTTTGCTTCCGTGTTGCATTTCCTGCTTCTAACACGCTTCTTGTTTACTAGGTTATGTGAAATAAGGTCTTAAGTCTTTAATGGGCAATCCTAGAGTTAAGACCCTTAAGTGGAGTGGTGGAGTCATCAAGTTCCTTTAAATCCTTTGTTCTATGTACGGTAATAGATCCATCTAAAATTATCTCCTGCTAAGTATCTATGGATTTGCCAATAAATAGTTATTATTACTTTGCATTTAGGTGTGTTCGCTAAGTGCTCTTGAAGAAATCTTTACCGATAGTTAGGACTCAGAAATTCCTCTCTCAAACGTTGTTATATCAAGTGTTATTCTAACATAGCCATCCGGTAAAGATCTGTGGTTGACACATAGGATCTAGAACAGAATATATTAAATGACAGCTGTCATTTTTTTTAAAGGAGCGGCTTTTTACCCGAATCCACTATTATAAAGTGCAAAAAGTGCGATGAGCTTGGTTTTTAAGGAGAATGATATTTGAGATCAAAGTAGAAGGTATGCATTGCATTCGAATCCACCAACATTTTAATCACTGAAAGGCCTATTATACCTTTCTACTGGTGGTATACAACGTGTAACGTTAAATTCGCAAAACCTGAAAATTAGTTTGATCAGAATAACGAGCAGAATCAGTTGAACCACTTTTTAATATAGGTCACATTTAAAAAAAAAAATCTTCATTAAAAACGTTGCCGTGTCTATTTATTAAGAGGTCAAGCCATTACATGCCCAAATCCGCCAAATTAGGTAAACAAACACACGTTGTTGTCGACCAGTTAAAATTTTCTCATACGCGGGATAATCAGTCAATGGAATTAGAAATCAGTTGGGGTGAGATTTTGCGCATTTATCGTTACACGTTGTTTAATAATATACCAATGACCATGACCATGCAGCAGAAGTTATATTAATTGCAGTAAGAATACGGAACCACAACTACACAGATATATTTATAACATTGCGGCAGGTCAGGACACGAGAGCAATTATAAATAGCGCATCTATTAATATTAGTGTGTCGTGCGTACGCGCATCGCAGAGCTATTGTTATATTGGACGAGTATTTTTGGATTAGGTGACAATGGACGGGCTAATTAGAAGCACAGTGGGGTAGAAAGTTTTAGTTATTTTTAATTAAAACATTAAAGTTGGTAATGAAACAGTGCCTAAGATTATTTCTGAAGTGGACCTGGAGAAATATAGCTTAGTTGTGAGTGGAGGATTTAACCGTTTTACTAGGTGACGCATAATTAATCCTATCAGACTTCTACTGACTAAAACCATCCCGTGTTCCCCCCTCGCACATTTGCACTCTTCAACGCAGCCCCCGACTGGTGCCAGCCCGCCTCTGCAGGCTCCGTCTGGTCGCACGGGGGAGTGAGTGAGATGAGAGAGGAGAGAGATGACGTCTAAGAGGGGCCTCTTAGACGTCACGGGGGGAGTCAAACACCAGCGCGTGGAACATTACGCGCCATCACCTCGGGTCTTATATGATAGGGAGCTGCGGACGTCCCCGAGTCCACCGTCCCTGGACACATTTAGGGGGGGTTGCTGCGGGCACTAGAAATCTCCCTCTCTGTTTCCGCTGCTCTTGACTTATCCTAACCTAAGCTTGTCAGGGGAGTTCCCTAAACAATCCGTACTCGGTGCTAGCATTTTGTCTGCCACTATCACGCCAAGTTTGCTCCTTCCCAACTAATGGGCGGTTGGTCACATTCACATCAAGTTAAGGTGACTTAACGCCTTTGAGACTTTATAATTATGTAGTATCCAAGTGGGCCTAACCGCCAAGAACAAGACAGCATCGGAAAGCTTCCAAAGGCCATCTTTTATTATATCCGCTATGCTATAGTCCTTAGTAAGATGAACTCACTTCCCGTACTAACATAATTTGTCACAATAAATCTTCTGTTTTCAGTCTTTTTTCCTCAATTCCCACGTGTATAACTGAGAGGTCACATTATTTACAGTGAAATGAGTTACACATGACCTAAAGCGGTTCACTTTTAGGCGGAGGTCACACGACCACACTGTATGTATGTCAATCGATTTCGAGAATAAAATAACTGGTTTTTCCGCAACTAAGATAGGTTACAATTTGTAATTTTATTATTTTAATTATTGTAATAATTATTGCATTTAAAAATTGTCCAAACTATACTACGTAACCAGTGATTTAAAGATGAACACATGAGTGGTAAACACATGGTTACTTGGGATTATTAGGGTTAAATTAAATTAGCTAGCGAAACTTTGCAAACGTGATTGGTATTGATATAAGAACACAAAAAATAAAAAGATCTGGTGTTTTTTTTTTGTTAATCAACGACTGCTCGCTTGAAGTATGAGGTGAGGAATTCTGTTTTCGTTTGTTTTATCATATTTAGATGTATTGATACCAAGCACTTCTGTGAAGTAATCACAAGAAAAAACTGACGTTTGGAACTTTATCGGGGTTTTCGACCACCTCAATAAAATAATCATACATTTTTGTTTTATCATTTTTGATATCAATACCCATCCCGTTTGCAGAGTTTTGCTAGCTACTTAAATTTGACTCTTTATAGTAAACTCTTTACTAATAAACGCTGTATACCGCTGTGTAGTTATACACAACGCTTTGTCTTCTTCTTTCAATAGTCTATATATATAACGACAGGCACACGATGCACCAAACACTCTGTATATCCTACTTAATAAATATATATCTTATCCTAATACTTTGAATTCCCAATAACAATTTGCCCGACCCGGGAGTGAACCCAGTACCTCATGCTCAACAGTAGCGCTTACGGCCACTGGATCAACGCGGCAGTCCTATTTTTCTAGGACTGCCGCGTTGCTAATTTACATATTTTGACAAAAATATGTATTTATTTATTTATTCGGGACAAAAAACACTTACATGTTAAAAAATACAGAAAATTACTTAAGCTAGGAATTGACAAACATGCAACCCACACCATTGTCCACGAATTAACTAAAAATTAAAAGAAGTGATAAAAGAAGTGATAATATAAAGCGATAAACAAAAAAAAAACTAAAGAATCATTGTCATATTAACAAAAGAATCATTGTCATATAAATTAGCATTTCCTTGGAAACAGATGATGATCATTTTTGTTTAAGATTTGTAAATATTCCACCTACTTTAAATTAATAACTTCAAGGTTTAAACAATTATAATCGTCATATTATTAAATTCACGATTATTATAGTTTGCGTAGAAAAACAGCTGATACACGACAAGATACCGCTATTAATAACTAAGTTTCCTATAAATTACATAATAAAACCACCAAAAAAATAGGTACGAGCAAAAACTATAAACAAAATATTAGCAGTAGACCTTGTGGAGACAACTTTATATTTGTTTACTGAAGGAGTTTACATTTTGAATTGTTTTACGAGTTGTAGGTAGTACATAAACATGTAAACTAAGAAAATGACAAAAAAAATGTTGGTTGTTGCATCTTGAAGCTTCATTTTGTGCAACAAATTCTCCTAGGTCTCGATTAGACGATACTAATTATAACCACAGGCCACCATAGTGACGAAATAGGTCATTTTTATCATGAGGAAATATCGTCATTGATAGATACCCTTCATTTATGCAAGTCAGTGTCCGATGTTGCAATGATCTGATCCAAGTTTGGAATGGAAAACATCGTTCTTCGATCTATTTTATTTTTTCGACACATCCTAGTGAAAACAAAATGGTTTCCTACAGACAGCTGACAGTCAGACCAGGGGCCTTAGTCTACTAATTTATTTATGTTGCTATGGTCTCTCAATTGTGAGTTTTTGACAGATTTACCATACAAAATCTGGCAAAAACTTACAATGGCCAGACCATTACAACGTTTGTAAATTAGTAGAATTGGCGTGGTGGCCTGAAATAATGGCTTCGGCTTAGTTAAGGCACCAATCTCCCAAAGCCCCTAACTGAAAAATATTAGTTTTTGTTATTATTTTATAAGGATATTGTGGTGAAAAAAATAAAATAATATAGCAACCGAAGTGCAAAAATATGCTGTCATATTTCGTGTAGAAGTTACAAAACATGGCGCGTATACTGGAGAGCAGAGGTCATAGCAGTTCATGCACTATTGATGTACCTGCTATTTATATTAGGTGGTAAAGTAGAGGGGCTAATAAATAAATACACGTTATTATTTATAACTATAAAGCTAGTAAGTAGTCTTTAAAACATAAGTTGAATGTTCAAAAGTTATATCAATTCAATGAAGCAAATAACCATAAATGTTCCAAATGTCAATTGGCAATTTATTAATTGTTGAAATCCTTCAGTTCACCGGGTGACTTTTAGCAGCCAAGCTCTAGCATACGAGCAGCCTATGGCATATACACTTGATCACCTACGGCGACCAGTGGCAGCGAAAACTTTAAACCTTTCATTAATTTGTTGATTTTAAGTCATGAGCGGTAGCGCACAGATCGTTGTTGATGACATAAGAACTGATAAATAATTAATATTTTTATTATACATATTATTATATTAAAATAGTAGGGCTCACAAACAAAATATTATAAGACATAATAATATTTTGTTTGATAATATTTGAGCCCTAGTATTTTAATGCGACCGATGGCTTTTCGTGATAAGGTACGAAAATTGGGAGCCCTTTATTGAGCTACCCTAATAATAGTATATTATGCAACTAGTGAATAAAGGACGGATTTAAAGCGAGGGCCATAGATGAATCATGAGCAAGTGAAGGATTCTAACGACTGAATCACGACCGTAGGGAGTGATACATGATGATTGAATCACGAGCATAGCGAGTGATTCAAGTGTTAGAATCCTGAGCGACGCGAGTGATTCATGGCCCTCGATATAAATCCGTTTTATTCAAGAGTTGCATACTATACTTTATACCATGACTACGAGAAAAAGAAAGATTTAAGCGAAAATAGGCATATTATATAAAGATTTTTTTTTTTTAACTTTACCCCACACTAGGAATTTCTCCTGTATCGTGGGTGCATTTACAAACATTTAAACTGACATACACAAACAGCCAGACCCGGAACAACTACATGTAGGTCATACAAATATTTGTTCCGTGCGGGAATCGAACCCGCGACACGCAGCGCAGTAGTCAATCGCTTAACCACTACTCCAACCGTGCCGTCGAAATTAATTTAAATGTACATTAATTGTTTCGCAAGGAGGTTGTATAGCATTGAGATGGGGGTCACCAGGACAACAAAACAGTGATTAAAAGTGCTTTTTATTCACTGTTTTGCGTGAATAAAATAAGCTTTTTAGAGGGGGAATGGTATAAACGAGGATTATGTGAAGATTTCTTGTATTTAACTCGGGAGTACAATTTACTAACGCTAAGATACGACCTCATAATGTCGTACTTCCCATTTGAATTATTTCAATCACTGTCATTTTCTGTTTACATGCTGTTGCATAGACCTCTACCCTTTATTTTTTGGGTTTGAGCGAACCATGGAACTTATCCATATAAAGTAATTTAAAAAAAATGGATCTTACCGTACAATACAAGCTGCTCATCATAGCACCCGTCTTGTACGCTGAAAACAATTGAATATGGTAAGAATTTCATTTCTTCAATATGAACGATATTTTTAAGGTGGCTTACTTATAAAGATCCATTTTTTTAAATTACTGTTTAAGGATAAGTTGACTGATTTTTATCCACGCTAGCGCTCACTTCCTATACCACACCGAAATCCTTTACATTACCAACATAAGTACACACACGAGATCTTGACCCTATTATATTTTGGCATTGAAAGTATCGTGAGTGACACATCAGGTCGCCCCCCTGTCCCCCCTCGACTCCCCTCGCCGCCGGTGATCCCTGCACCTGATGGATGACATACAGGCAGGGATGCCAAACCTTTTCAAAATGAATGGGGAAGAAATCTGTCAAATTAGTTCCGCGTAGATGGAAGTGTTTGTATCTTTCGTCTTTTTAGATACCAATGGAGTTCAATGTTAAAAAGATTGCTGCTGTGCTGTGCTGTGATTGAAGAGGGCGAAGGAATCCACTGGATGCGAGTAGTACAGGATCGGTTGATGTGACGATGCTTATAGAGAATGCGTATGCCCATGCAATTCAGGTCTTTCGGCTGAGTGATGATAAAAGTCTGGCTACACTGAGGCGAATCCGATAAGCGCATGCGATTGTACGCGTCGATTTACAACGCGAATATTTTTTGACTAGTTTTCATACCTCCATAAAAGTTAGTTGACACAATCGGTGCGAACGAATTTCTTCCTGAAATCCGCGCTGGATACGCTTCAGTTTGGCCAGAGCTTAATGATGACAGTGACAGACCTATAGTTTAGCGTCACTTGCCTCGCGTAGTGCCCCTGTGGCTCTGCCATAGGTTTGCCATCTCTGATATATAGTGTGATAAAGTGTGCTCTAGGCCTTACAGAGGATGATGAATGGTGGATGAAGGAGGCAATTATTTTGTATTGTGTTTGCTTGTTTCTTGTAATGGGTTCGTTGATTTATGTGTGCGATTGTAGACTGATTGGCTTGGGTAAGCCCGAACATGCGGTGATTGCTAGATATTCTAGATTAGCTTCTGCCCGCGACTTCGTTCACGTCGCATCGCCCATTGTGTTACGCAATTGCCAATACGTCCCCTTCGTTAAGTGGTACATATTCTACATTTCAAATCGGCACAGATAAATAATTATGACAGATTGATAGCAGTACTTCCCCAGGCAGACTTGATCCTTTCACCGATTTTTTTTCTAAAATACTAAACAAACAGATTTTAAGTCTAAAAGTAAACATTGAACAAGTCACGTACGCACCTGACTCAGTGACCACTGGTAAACACAAATGTACAGGTGCAGGGGAACTTGGAAATACCTGACATCTACTTAGAAAATGATGCACTCTAACGTAAGTTGATATAGGCTCGGCAAACATGGGTATTGTTAAGGGCCTATATTATGCCGTCAAATTGCTTAGCAAGATCCGCCGTTATATCGAAACTACTGCATCATTAATTTTGAATTAAATTGTTAACGTTGAGGATTAATGTTAAGTACTATGTTAGCCGAAAACACGATTACATAAAATTTTCTCGATAGAAAAAACACCAAAGTTACCTGCAAAGCGAACTATAAACAGCTGCTATTTAAAAAATACTTCAAATTAGATCAGGAAACTTTGCATACTAACTGAACTAACTATAAAGCAGCGACTATGTTTTTTTATTTTTTATTACCATTATTTTCGCCGTAAAAAGCTATTACCTAAACTAAACTATTGCCGCTTTGGCGCCGCCTCCGTCTCGCTCGCACTCAGTCCGCGAGTAGTATGGTGCGAACGAGATAAAAACCTGAGGTTAAGTGGGCTCTTAATTAAAACCGTAAATAAATGTCATTAGGGTCAATAATGCTTCCAACCGATTTCGGTCACGGGTAGCCAAACTTATTTTTGTTTATGATATTTATTTGAATGTAATCTTAATTTCGGACTCGGATTAGCCGTTGTTTTCATGTGAGTGTACTATAGGTACACCTCTGCCTAAACCTACGTGTATTACAGGCGTGATGTTCAGTTATTTTGACGTTATTTAAAGCCCGAACTTTTAGCAAATGCTGTTATGTATTCGGTACCAAAGTTATTTTTTTACTGACTTTCCTTATCACTTTTCCGCAAACAACCATTACAATTCCAGTCGCGTAACACTAAATTCTAGATGCATCTATGACTTAGGTGAACGACTATATAACTCATAATCTGCCTGCCTTTTCACAACTATGTTGGGGTTGGCTTACAGTCTAACTGAATACAGCTGAATACCAGTATTTTATAATATGGAGCGACTACCTATCTTACCTCCACAACCCAGTTAGTAAAGGCTCGACGCGACGGCTTGGCGGCGCCGGCGCGACGCGACTCTGGTGCAACTATTTCTATGAAAACTTCACGGAGGTTATTCTACCGGTCAAGTCGCGTCGTCGCGTCGCTCCTGTGTGCACGAGCCTTAAATCGATACCCATTGATTTGACTGGTAAAAGTATATTAAGTATACAGTGATCACCAATTACCACCAATTTCAGTTTATTCCACACATTTTTTGTGTTTGGCATTAGCAGACAGGATGCTTCTGCCTACACTCCTGGCGTCCTTTTAGAGTGACCACGTGTGTGGCCGACTAGTTTACACATTACAAACCATTTTTCTTGAACTAATTCTCCATAATTACTCTTTAAATAATTATTCATAATCGTATTCCTTACATTACCCATGATCTCACTCCTTCAATGTCGCGATAACGTATGCTGACATTGCCCGGGCATACACCATGCCGCACAAAAACATGACGATACTAACACTGTGACCTTATTTCCTTCCGCTGTGGCCCGTGACCATCAGAAATGGCACTGTGGTGTATTACCAACATACATTTTCAATTACCAAACGAAAGTTTACCGAAATTCAATTTTATTCCGCTATGTTAAGGTTGGTTATCAGTTGTATCGAGTTTGGGAATTGTGAATACATTTTGTCGATATATCGCTTACCGCTAAGCGATAGTGTTTACAGGATGTTTGTAAGTCAATTAATTCGGTAACTAATATAAAACGTTTTATTACGAAAATAATGATCAATAAGGAATTAATATAATCTGATACGGGCGGGCATACGGTCATGTGTCATGTTTGATTCTCGGCCTTGTGTGAGATATATTTATTGATCTAGTTCTGAATACCATGGACAGAGAATAATTATTGTTTTTTTATTGAATATCCGTTAAGGATTTCAAAACCGTTTATTTTGAGTTGACTTATTATTATAGGTATCTACCACAGATATATGAATACAGTATTCATATATCTGTGGTATCTACGGTAAACTTTAGTTTACTCACCAAATTGAACTCAGTAAGTACCTTATTATGAGAATTGATCTACGTTTTAACTAACGAGTAACTAAATATTAGACTTTCTTTCCCGTTCTATTCCATTTGGACCTTCCACTTATGGTTGGCGACACAGCTCCGCATCCAGAACCCTACCGTTCTGTCGAGGCAGCCCCACTTTACCAGGTTGGACCCACTTGGGAGAGGCATGACCGGATTATTTTTATGATTTCATCACCTATTAAAAATACATTTAGACATCGCAAGGGCTTCTCTCAAATGTGAAGCGTTCGTTGGGCAATTGGATTGGTACAAGATACAAGATACAAGATACAAGATATTTATTTTGTAAAACATGAGTGTAGAATTACAGGTCTTAAAAATAAAAAGAGGTAGCTACATGTGTGTGTCATAAGTACCTACCTACTTTTTCAATGAGTCAATTAAATCCATTCAAACAAAACAGTTTAAGTAAGTCATTCATTACTTATATATCTACAACATAAAAAAACAAATTCATTCATTCGTTCACAGACAGACACAGCCAGCCGCTGCGTCTAAAAGCATGACATTCTGTATAAGAGTTTCTTTTTTATCGAAAGTGAGAACGAAGGAAAGATTATTGAAAATTTATCCCTTTAAGGACGTTGAGAGGTGAAACACGTGTTGATTTCTTACAGGCTTTTTTATGACTCTTTAGAAACAATTAAGCGGAATAGGTTACTATCTACGTCTATTGTATTTTATAATGGATTTCCGCCAAGTTAGTCAATTAACTATCTCCCATAAAGGGGTTAAATAGGGGATGAAAGTTTATCGGATACACGACTTGTTCACATTCACAATCACATTCAACTAATAACAATAAATTATAATTAGACAGTAATTTTGACACAACTGCATGTAATAAATAATTTCATTGATTAACTATGAACTGTATATGTTATTATGCTTGTACTTATACTTATATAATTAGTATAATTATATTATAACATAAATACATACTTTCAGAATGTCTGGCTCTGATTGATAGATCGATAAAATGATTACAATTAGTGGCTGTTTGATTGACAATGATTTACGTATCTGATGTATTAATCAATGCACACTTAATTTAATGTAAATGGATTAATTAATCAATACCTAAGGGTTATTTTAATTTATATTTTAACGAGTTCTGTGTCTTTCAGAAGAAAAGTGACCATCAAAGACACTGAGATAACTTGCAACAAATTGGCAATTTGGAACTAGATTTATCCACACGATTTTTCCTCCAGTGTCAGTCCATGGAATCTATATTTACACTAATGTTATTTATGGTGTAAAAAAATTAACTTTACAAACTTTAAGGAGTGCTTTAGACTATTGAACTGAATAACTTTTACTATTGGACCAACTTCGAAATCACAAAAAAAAAAACAGCTGTCCCATACAGTTTAGAACATTAGGTACCTATTAAACTTTAGTATGGAACAGCTGATTTTTTTTTCGCGATTTCAAAGTTGGTTCTATCGTAAAAGTTATTCAGGTCGATGGTCTAAAGCACTCCTTAAAGTTTGTAAAGTTAATTTTTTAACGCATTGTATAGAGGTATAATTTGTGAGTTTGTATGTAGGGAGTAATCTTCGGAACTACTCATCCGAGTCCGAAAATTCTTTCACTAAAGCTTACAGTAAGTATTGCCGAGTGCCTTAGGATATTAAGACGGCTTAGGATATTATGGACGAAGTGGCGGGCAGAAGCTAGTCTTAGATAAACTTAGAAAGTTCTTAATAGCATTGAAAAAGGCACATTGACATGGCCAGATCATTTGGTTTTCTGTGGAGCAAATTATGTCAACCAACATTGTCATAGGAAGACCTTGTCACCAGTGCGGCATTATGAATAATTTATTTATTTCATTTTAAGGCTCGTGCATACTCGCGCGACGCGACAACGGTAATTGTTCAACCGTGAAGTTTTCTTAGAAATTGTATTGCGCTTGTTTGCGGAAGCCTTTAATAAAACCGGCCAAGTGCGAGTCCGATTCGCACACAAACATCTAAGATCGAGCAAAAAACGCCAAAAAAAAACACATTTCTTTAATAATTATTCACTTTATTTTATTTTTATAATTTTTTGGAATAGCGGCAATAGAACTACACAATCTGTGATTTCAACTGTCTACCTATTACGGTTCATGAGATACAGCCCACTGACAGACAGACGAGACGGACAGGGTAGGCTTAGAAATAGGGTTCCGTTTGGCACCCTTCGGGTACGGAACCCTAATAAAACAGCTAAAAGTCAATTACATTACAGCAAGTTGTAATTTGCATACGTCGAATTTTTGAGCAGTGATCGCCAAGTTTTCCAAAACGGGCAAATTACAAAACATAACATCACGCCTGTAATCCACGAAGGGTTAGGCAGAGGTAAACGTATAGTACACCCACATTTCACCAGTTATGTTTAAGACCCATGTAACGAGCCTATTGCCATCAACCAGCCACAAATCCAGACTCCGACCTGCTAACTGAGACATTCCAGATGAAAAACCCAATAAAACTTTGCCCGACCCGGGAATCAAACCAAGGACCTCAGGCTCAGCAGTAGCGCTTGCGACCACAAGACCAACCAGGCAGTTACGTCACAGTCACTACGAATAACCAGTAAATCAATTTAACTAAATAAAATCGTCCTGTATATAATAAACAAGCACGTCTTTCCCCCGGGCCCGTACTCTGTAGGTCTAGGTCGTCTTCAGACCGACTCCGTAGCTCATACATTATGTACGACAAGTTCGTGTTTACGGAAAACAGTTCCGGTTATTCCGTGGAAGATTTTTTGCGAATCCGAGGTGTTATAGTTGTTGCTATGGAGGGAAGGACGGAATGAGGAAAATTTTGATGGAAATGTTGATGTGACTTGATTTTTTGTATATTCGATTGAATTTATGCGTTAAAAGATTTGGTCACCATTAAATACTTAGGTACCTCAATCAGACCTAGCCTTTTCCGAACTATATTAGGGTCGGCTTCCAGTCTAACCGGGTGCAGCCGACTACCAGTATTTTACATGGGGCGACAACCTATCTGACGTCCACAACGCAGTTACTGGGTTATACAATACCTACCCCTTTGTAAGACTGCTTGTCAGACTTTCAGGCTTCTGACGACCCGTAACGACTATCAGAGATCCACGAATGACAGTCGGGACCAACGGCTTAACGTGCTTTCTGAGGCACGGAGGAGACTCGACATGTAAAGATGGTCACCCATCCACGAACCAACCCCGGCAAGTGTAGCTTTACCTGATGGCTCGACCCGTGCGGCTGTTATTACTTAGCCACGAGCTCCTCATTAAATATTGTACAAGCAAAAGTTGTAAGAAAATCACAGTGTAATTGCGTCACACATAAAATGGCAATCGATCGCAATGGGTTTCATTCCGACAGTTCAGCTAAGTTCATTGCGTTATTTACGTTGTTGAGCAAACGATAATTTCAAACATCTGAAGCAATGGATGTAAAAATCAAAGGCATCGATATTGATTGCCATTTTATTTGTGCCACCAATTACTCCAATTGATTTCTTGAAAGAAAACTTTTAAACATAAAGCTTTAATCGTCTTTAATATTCGTTGTTATTTATTATATAAAACACTTTCTCGATTGCATTACCGGGTGGTATGAAAACTGCATTCCTACACTATTTGGAATAAGGTTCAGAATATCTTACCTGGCCTAAATAGCTGGCTTATTAGTGATTCGCCCAAATTTACTCGCCCGAAACGATTCGCACATTCTTGAGGCTATTCGCAGAAGTTAATTCATTTGTGAATCGACAGCTCCAGAAATACAAAAGTGCGTTTGTTGTCAAGACAAAGACTCCAAAAGGTTAACATCGATCGTCAGCAACTCTCCACGTCGCGTCGGAACGTTACGCGATTATCAGATTACTGGTAACCTGAGACATGGATTACAAATGTTACTCCTACGTAATGTTACGATGTTACTGTGTGCTGACAATGGTTAAATATTTGCTCTTACATAACGTTACCTGTATGACGTGTTACAGGGTAATCGCCACAACTACATCACTAAGGCGGAGTACTTGCATCAAAAGACGCAGTACACGCCGAGGTTGCAGTTACTGAATCGAACCAGAACGTCAACTTCAAGGCGTTCATCGTGCGGGTACCGAACTGTTATCTGCCCCTCGTCATGGAAGAAGACCTTTGGCCACAGGACGTGGTGTTCCGTCAAGTTCCACAGGACAGCACAAAGTCAAGTAGTGCAAAGTGAAATGCTACTAACATAGTCTATAATTGAAAGAACAGGGGGTGGGCTGTAATCCACCACGCGGGCATAGTGCGGGTTGGTAGATGTCACCTGTTTTAGAATGTTTAGTTCTATAGAACATGCCGATTTTTCCACGATATTTTCCTTCTCAGTTTTATGATTTTTTGTTAAGAACCATACAAAATATTGCTATTCTGTCTATACACTGGCGTGCATGTAGAAGTATTAAATGTCTGGGTCATAGGCATAGGTCACGAATTGGCTTGTTATAAGTAATGTCAAGGGAACAGCTGTTTTGATAGATATCACGTTATCAGGCACAGATCATAACTCATAGTGGAACTAGCATTCTGTCTTGTAATGAAATGATTAATGATTGTTGGAAATTGTAAACTAATCAAGTTGATATTGATAAAAGTCGGTTGCCGAGAGGAATGAAGTATGGACCCGATAGTTAACTTGAGGCTTAAAACCTGCTATCTAATTACGTAACTTATAAGCCTAATCTGTTTCATTTTGACAGTTCAACAACATTCATTGCATTATTTACGTTGTTGAGCAGATTTTTTGTCGAACTTATGAAGCAATGGATCGGCAATCTGTTTCAAAACGATTCAGATTGTGATTGATCGTATATTACGCAATTAGGGTGCTGGTAATTACTTATTTACCTAACTTTTTCGAAGGTCCTAACTATACTTACATAATTATATTTTCTTTGATTATGATATCTTAGAAACTTAATGTAAAAAAGAATATCTTGAGGATACAAATAATAGTTCGACATGTATTGAGATTGAGATGTCCGTTAAAAACTTAGTAAGACATAGTAAACTACACTTAGTAACTACTACTAACTATAGTAAGTACCTACTTATATCAAATCAAATAATTTATTTCTTTGCATCTTTGCAAACATGGACTATATTTGTATATATTTTATATTCTCCTTATTTTACCGTCACGTGGGCATGGTAAGGTTTACATTATTAATAATGTCTGTGTGGTGACAGCAACAAAACTATTTAATAAAATAAGAGTATATAATGTGAAACGAAAACAAAAAGTAAGTGAACCAGGATCATAATAATACACTAACACAAGATCACTATATATAATAATAAAAAATAATAAGTATATCACTACTTGCTATATCAATTATTATTAAGTAATACACGCAATAACATTACTGAACGTTACAATTACATAAGTTAGGAGGAAGTGCATTTAACAGATCTGGTGACTTTCATTAAAATTAACACCTTTTATGTTTGAACTATTGTTGAGAAAACTTCGAGATCTTAAGATGTATTCATGTTAAAAGTATTACAATTATCTAACAGTTAAGTAATGTTCGATTTTTATCTGTAATTGTTACCTACAACTTTGAAATTCAGTATTTTTCAGTCTTTTTGGTTTTGCTTTTTTCAGCTGAAAGGTTTCTTTTGCAGAAAGTTTTACACTTGCCCTCAGTGCTCTTAGCTTAGACTTGTGTACTTATATACAAATAATAAAGATCATAAAATCGTTATCCAGCTAGAAGGAAATTTTCAGCGGAACAACGCACTACGTAGTCGACTTGATTAATTATTCATAGCTAAGCTGACTAAAGGCGCGACACATCGCACCGGTAGAACAACTTCCGTGAAGTTTTCATATAAATAGTTCCACCAGAGTCGACCCTCAAAGGCTCGTACACACAGGCGCGATATCGCGGGCGCGACAGGCAGCGCAACCCTTGTCGCGCCCGCGATATCGGGATATTGCGCCGGTCTGCACGAGCTGTAATGCGTGCCTTGTTCTAAATCCTACTACTTACTTTAAGGCTTAACAGACTGTAGATTTGTAGACCGTTTTCTATTTCGTTAAGTACTTGGTACTTAGTGACAGGCCTACACTGTCCTCCCATACCTAATAACACTGTAATTTGAAAATATTGTCAAAGCCGTTTAAGAGTAATCGTGGAATTTCTTGCCGACTCTTCCCCATAGGAAACGACCAATTGGGACCGTGCACCTAGCTTCTGACGTTTCATAAGTGCCTATGTAGGTTTATGTGAAACAAAATATTTTTAATTATAATAATTATTCTAGATATCTAGTTCCAAAAGCTGTTAATATATGCATCATCGCATCTGCATATCTTTTTTCTCACGTCTAATTAACATAAAATATTAAATAGTCGGACAAGAGTCTGACCTTAACACTGAAATTTAACACTGCAAAAATACCAAGTTTTTTTGTTACCTAGCAACCTATTAATAAAGTGTCATATCAGTGTGTGAAGGTTAATTTCGAATGCCACGTCACCAGCCTCGGTAGCGCAGTAGGCAGCGCGTAAGTCTCATAATCTTAAGGTCGTGAGTTCGATCCTCACCCGGGGCATATCTTTTTGAGATTGTTATCTTTTATTAGAAAAAAAAAACAATAAAAATCGAAATTAAAATCATACGCCGCTTGCGTGTGATTTAATTTTTTTTCTCATAAACCTATGGAAGGTCAACAACGTAAATACTATGTACTTTACATAATTTATGCTTGTATTTATTACTTGGGTCTTAAACTGACGATTGTTTTTGTACAATTAAGTGGAAAAGCAATATGTGCAACTTTAACAGAAGCATTCTTTATATTGCTATCAACCGGGCACAAATCCAGACTCCGGGCTGCTACTCAGAAATTCCTGATGGAAAAACCTAATAACACTTTGCCCAACCTGGGTATCGAACCCAGGACCTAATGCTCATCAGACGCGCGACCACTAACTAGACCAACCAAACACATTTTTAAACAATAGTATGTGTCTGTAATAGTGACTACCTATCTGACTTCCACAACCCAGTTACTGGGTAATACGATACCCCTTGGTAAGACTGGTTGTCAGACTTTCGAGTTTCTGACGACCCGTAACGACTGTCAAAGATCCACGAATGATAGCCGGTACCAACAGCTAAACGTGCTTTACGGGGCACGGAGGAGTCTCGAAATGTAAAGATAGTCACCCATCCAAGGACCAACCCCGGCAAGCATAGTTTAACCTGATGGATCGACCCGTGCGGCTGTTATTACTTAGTTACGAACTCCGCAACAATGGTGTTTATTACAACAGCAAAAAGCGCTGCATTTTACAAAACCTTCGCCCTCAATCACCATATTAGGTAAACAAATCGCAGACCCTGCCTAGTTGGCAATTATCACACATATAAAATGTTTCCGCATCGATCGACAAAGAAGGAAAATGCGCTATAATCATCATTATCAGGCAGGAAGTGTCCAAGGCTCTGTCAATGAACCACGATCATCTGTCATATGAAGTAATTACTGATAATGTAGGACATTATTATAAATAGATGCTTAGGTGTTTGTCAATTGATTTGTACATAAATAGCGAAGAAGAATTATTGTTTTGTAACACCACAGAAATGGGTCACAGCGTAAAATAGGCCCACAAAACGGCACGCATCGTATCGGATCGGAACGGATTTTACAATCTTTAAACGATATTAAATCGTGTACACAGTACTTAAAGTCTATATTACCAAGCCACGCACAGTAGCTTGACCGCGGGCGTGTTCCGCGACGCGCGATCGTAGCCGAAAGTATGCTGCGACGAGCGATCGGGTCCGTTCGCCTGTCGTCGTATCCGATCGACTCTTTTGGCTGCAACACAGTAGGAATAAAACTATTTACTAGGCGCAGAAGCGAATTCATACGTTCGCAAGCGACGATATGGGGCCGATCGTATGCGTCGAAATCCTGCCGGAAGCGATCGGCTGTCGCCGCATCCGTTCCTATCCTTTGCGATCCGATGCGATGCGAGCCGTTCGGTGGAAACCATCCTTAATCGTCTTCTTTTCTTTTATTGGTACTGTACGTTGTCCCGGTACCAACGGTCGCGACTTTGAAGTTATACTTGTATGTCGTAGGTTCGAACCCAGGCATGTATTTTACTTAATGTAAATTATTTCATCACCACTGCTCTCAAAACGGTAAAGGGAAACATCGTGAGGAAACCGTTCCTGAACAAAATAATCGAAGAAGTGACATGCACCAATCCGCACTGTGCACGCGTGGTGCATCCCAGCAGTGGGAATTATAGGTTGATTATACTACAATGACCATATAAATGCTGTAGTAAACATATTAGCCGGTTCATAAATGGGTAGTAACCGAATTGACTGACCAAGGTGCTGCAGAGGCGCATTTGTTACGTTTAAGTACCGACAATCACAACTTATGTGGGCTATGAGCCTCTTCAGGGGCCTAAGTCTAATAATTTAAAAACGTTACAATGGTCTCTCAATGGTGATTTTTTTACAGTTTTTGTATGGCAAATCTATCAAAAACTCACCATTGAGAGACCATTGTAACGTTTATAAATTAGTAGACTAAGGCCCCAGGTTTCGTGATAAAATACACTGTGGCGGTCAGTATTACATGCTAATAAATTAATTGTGAAGAGGACAACGTACTAAAATAACTTTTGCGTACGTTGGAAACTGGATAAATACTATAATTATTTAATAAAATTAACCCACAATTTATTCCCTCCATCTCCTTGGAACATTCTCACGTCCCCTTTATCTTGTTGACTCATTAATAGTCGCTAGTTCAGTTGACTTCTTCATCCGTAAGCTGGCGTTCTGCCAGGGTCCCTCTTTGTTTGAAAGGATTATAACAATATTATAGTCGTTCGTTAGCAACTCTTCGATTTGATATTTCATTCATCATTTTGTTAGTTAGCTGGAAGTTCCATCTGGTTCCGACTTTGCTTGTCGAAACGATTCTATAGTCAGATGCTCAATTGTTTGAAATAAGTTATTGCTATGTACATACATACCTTCTACTAACGCAATAAACGTATACGCTTAGCCCTCCATTTCTTCCATCAGCATGTCTTCCTGTACTTGTTCCATGTTACTTGTGGTCGGCACACCAGGTTTTCTTCTTCCACTCTCCCCTGTCAACCGTCACGCTATCATACACTCCCTTCTCTTTCATATCATTCCTCATACAATCCATCCATCTTTCTTCCATTTTTTCTTTCTTTGGTCTTCCTCTTCCTCTCCATCCATGAACATTTATCACTCTTTTAGTCACATGCGTTTACTCTCTCCTTATCACATGCCCATAATATAACATAATATATGTACACAAACCAAACGATTCTCTGTCCACTAAGTTGTTGTTGTCCACTAACTTTCAACCTTCTTCCATTTCTCCCATGATGGGTGCTACGTAATGTTATAATTTATGTTCAGGTAAAATATTCGCCAAAAACTAGGTAGGAGCGAACACTGCACGAATAGAATCAGTTAGAAAGGAAATTAATTATACGTACTTTTACATTTTTGTCACGCAACGCAGGATGCTAAAAAGTGTACCTATACATCCAAGTTCGCATAGCAACATCAACCCGTGGGTTTAAATCAAATTTCCACTTCTGGCACTTCTGGTACTTCCATAAACATAACATCACGCTTGTATCCTCTAAAGGCTGTATCCCTTCATAAGTTTTTCTTTACTTAATACAAAAAAATGTTTACTTAACTTCAATTATTGTAGTTTGTGGCCTTGTAGGTTTAAGTTTAAATAGCAAAGTTTGTAAAGATTATTTTTTATTTGTATTCTGTGGAAAATGTTGTTGGTTACACATTTTTTCGTATCTTTTTTGGATTTCTTCCTACAAAATGTAATGTGTCTCTGTTTGTTTGCTCTAATAAGTAAAATAAAAATAAAGAGGTAGGCTGAGGTTTAATAGTAGGAGGACAACCCCATTTCGCCAGTTATGTTTAAGTCCCATGTAATAAGGAGCGAGTCTATTGTTCATAAACCGGGCAAAAATTCAGACTCAATGACATTCAAACTGGCGCGATGGGGTTTTTCAATAATCACCGCACTTGCCTAACGGATTGGTGATCGCGATCTGATGATCGTTAATATGTTTATGGTGGTTTATCAAAGAATACCT
The DNA here is from genome assembly GCA_914767815.1 of Eupsilia transversa. NCBI lineage: Eukaryota > Metazoa > Arthropoda > Insecta > Lepidoptera > Noctuidae > Eupsilia > Eupsilia transversa. The sequence continues at coordinate 11,302,368 of OU611896.1, forward strand.
AATGACAATTGTATTTTTTTTCCCATGTGACCCCACTTTTTCACTCCCTTTAGTAGTAGCCCGGAGTCTAGATCTTGTGTCCAGCAGATGGCAATAGGCTCGCTCCCTCTTAGATGGTACTTAAACATAATAAAATTAACTGCCGAAATGGGGTTGTCCTTCAACCCGTAACATAGCAGTATTGATTGGCAGAAGTAGGTATGCTGGCTCTTGACGTGGGCACCTACTGGGCTCAACTCTATAACAATTTACCATCGACTCGAAAAGAGGCAGAAGTCGTAATCAGTGTGTAAATAAACTTCTAAAATTTTCCGCCTGACAATAAAACCATCCCCGTCTGTTTAACTTCCTCGGTCTCAGGAATAACGTTTTATAAACGTTTCAGTTTAATCATTTTTTGTTTGAAGGATTTACTGAACCTTGATAATATTAACCTAAGTACGATGTTCTTAATCGTTTAGTCGCCTTTAGTGATGCAGACATACGCGGCTTGGCTAAATGGACCGTGACGAGCTGAGGTTAAGCTGCGATTGGTGAGGTCAATATACGGATTAATGATGAGTGTTCTTTACACATCGAATGCTCACCGAGTTTCATTTATTTAGCTGTTGGTCTAACCCTACGATATTGGTAAATCATTTATTTATTTTCAGACAAAGTCCATTACATTACATTAAAAACAATAAAAATAATTAAACTCAAATACAATTAAAATACATACAGTACACATCATGTCCGTCAAATCAAATATAAAATACAGATGTCATGCAAACAAATAAAATTTTAATACAACACACCTGTAACCGCTTTTAATACATCAATGCCTGTAACACTAGATTCTAACTCAAACAGGATAATATGGAGATGTGGAAATAACGATATTTTATTAGTCGTTCACAAAACATCTTCTCTCCTCTCCTCTCCACACCAAAGCGGGGTGGAAACCTGGCCTTGTCCTGTTTGAGTCGGAATTCAGTCTTACAGGATAGGTAGGTAGGCTAGGCTGATGATGGCCTGACTTTGAGAGTGAAAAATCTGTTTTACTGCTATTTGAAAAGAAATTATGGACGTCACTGAAACTAATGACCTTCTACAGGTACTCCAAAACAAAACCTTGGGACCCAAATCCTCTTTCCCGCCAAAGTCGTCCACCCTGACATAATTACTTGTCCAAAAGAACTGGGTTACATAATACGGCTTCCTGCTGACCACACCTAACTTCTTATATTGATTTATTAGTTAACTATAGCAGTAAGTTTCTTCCGCAACTTTTAAACGAGTGGTTATTGACCATCTGGGAGTTTATGGCGTAAAATTCAACGTTATCATAACTCAAGAACTGTTTGTTTGTGATTTTTTGGTTTGATTAATTTATAAAAATGCCTGTCTGTTACCCATTTCTTTTCACCTTGCAAATGAGACGATTATTAATTTAAAATTAATTTACTATCCCTTGATCTCTAAAAACCCCAATTGAAAAGATTCAATTCAACTCATAGGTAGCTGTTTTGAACAACATTTAACCGCGAACTTTACTAAGAAAACCCAGGATCAAATAATTCCAACATTGTTATAATTGAAGAAGCTCCAAAAATAATGCAAACGTTCTCACAATACGTTTAGTATGCTCCCGACGCGCCTCGGAGGTCATGTACCAAGATCTTGGCCACGACAGTGTGAGCGAGCGACCTCGACACTTACCGCGTTACTGTGCAGAATATAAGCTTTAGTTGAAAGTTTAGAGATAGAAAGTGTTTCGACTGTGATGTTGTTTTGTTTCGGTAGCGATGACCAGCGTCTGTCTGGTCTGCTACACTACTGGTTATGAATATCGTCACAAGATTAATAAATCACATAAAATCGCACCTGTATTCCCCACATGTACGCGTCCTTTCAGCTATCCGCAGCTGAAAGGACGCGAACGCGTCTCATACAAAATCGTAGTTTTCTATGTATTTTGTATTTTTATACATATAATAAGTGTGAGTAGTCCCTAAAGGAGGCAGCAGAACCACTTGCCATCATTAGAACCATCGTCAACCTAATACAGGCCTGTAATTTCACCATCACCCAATCAATCTGCCTAGAGCCTTTTCCCAACTATGTTGGGGTCGGCTTCCAGTCTAACCGGATACAGCTGAATACCAGTATTTTACATGGAGCGACTGCCTATCGGACCTCCACAACCCAGTAACTGGGTAATACGATACCCCTTAGTAAGACTGGTTGGTAGACTTTCGGGCTTCTGACGACTCGTAACGACTGTCAAAGATCCACGTATGACAGCCGGGACCAAGGGCTTAGCGTGCTTTTCGAGGCACGGCGGAGTCTTGATATGTAAAGATGGTCACCCATCCACGGTAACTTAATCTGATGGATCGACTCGTGCGGCTGCTATTACTTAGCCACGAGCTCCTTACCAGCACCCATACTTTTTAAACTGTATCTAACACTGGTAGGCTGCAGAACTAGTACCTAATGGTGTAAGTATCTACCTCCCCTTATTAACCCTTATGAGAAGCTCCTACGTAACAATTGGCTCGATATGTACGGTCTACTTATTTACTGATTACATAATCTGGCTGTGCTGACAACGACTCATAATCCTCTTTTAACTTAATTAGCTGATGACAAAGTATGGAGTGACCCAAGTAATCTTGTTATATTGTTGTGGACCAATGAAATACTGCCATCTGGGTGACGTGGAGTGACGTGGCGACATAGTGGAAGTTCATGTTTGTTACGTTTTCTAGGTGGGCGGCAGTTTTTGTAAATGTCCTAATTTACTTTGTTTGCTGTATAGAATCAAGTTCTTCTAACTTAATAGACAGCTGTGCTGCTGTGTTTATTGCGCCACGTAGTGGTGATTCTCAGCCTATTATGATTAAACGGCTTTTGATTTTGAGTTTGTTTTATAACAGATTATAGAAATGATGGAGATGGATGGATGGGTGGATTGAGTAGCAAAGAAAGAAGTGAATTGCGAGACGCCGGCTAATAGAGATATATATGGAATATATATATATACTGACCGACAAAATAAATTGGGATGAGAGCAAGAGAATGACGGAGTAACTTGTGATTTGAGATTTTTTTTTTTTTTAACATCAACCCTGTGTTTCCCAAAGGGTTAGGCAGAGGTACCTCTATATTACACCCCAATTCTTCCAGTTATAGATACTAGAAAGTTGTAGTTAGCTACTGAGAAATTCCAGATGGTACAATACTTAACTAAAAGTCAAAATAAAAAGACTTCTTTCACTTCCTGATCGGAATGCTAAAAACAATATAATAGATCTTGCAACTTACTTAAATAAAACAATACGTTTATGTCGTAACTCCTACGCAACCATGTTCGTAAGCAGTGGAAGAATGATCCCAAACGGTTGAGTAGTTTTTGAAATCAATGCGATTAATAAAACCATGGCAGTCAGAGGTTTTTTATTGCAGAGTATGAATGTGGATAGCTATATGAGTAAGGGAAGGCCAAAGAAATGATAATTATGGTTGGACTCTGTAAAAGATGATATGGCTAGAAAGGGGGTGGTATGGAATGGGTATGGAAGAAAAAGACATGTTGTTGTGACATGACGGGCAGGAATGATGACGACTCAGAGATTTTTTATAAGCAGATAAAGACTTTTGAGTTGGATGATGTCCACCTGTTTCCAGATAGGGTTAGCAGAGACTATAGATTCATCTATCATTCAGATTTAACAGACTTTTCCATGCTATGGGGTAAGCCCTTTGCAGACTCCCATGATGAAAAAAGAGTGTTTTTTTTTACATTTTCCTACATAAAGGAAGCAAAAGGATAAGGCAGAAAGTAAGGTAATCATACCTAGGTGGCGTTCTGTAGTTCCTGCCTACCCCCATTGGAAGAAGGCGTGAGTTTATACAGGGTTATTGGTTATATGATCGCAATCCATTAAGGGTATGTAGGACAGGTCATTTGCAACCAAATGAACCCTTTTGTCTTCTATATGACAACAATTTTCGAGTCATTTGGCATTTTATATTTTTATTTCATACATTTTAAAATATAAAACGTCAAATTACTTGAAAATGGTTGACATTGGCATAGGGGTCATGAAGGCAAATGACCTCTCATACGTCCCCTTAACGGATTGGCGACATCCCTGATAATCAATATTTTAACACTTTGTATTTTCCTACCACACATTACATTTTAAAAAGTTATACAGGAATCCAACCTTCGCCTAGCAGTAGGATGTTACCGACTAGAAAATAATAGAAACTTATGAAATATCGCCGGTTAAGGGTCAGTTAACTTTAACTTTAGATTTCTACGTCAACTTTCGTATCTCGTTCCTCCACGATCGATTCATAGACATGCATCGATTAACATACCATCACGCCAGAATTCACTGGAGGGGCAAGCAGAAGTAGATAATAAGGAAGGTTTTCGTCCCATGTAATAGTGGGGCGAGCCTATTACCAAACTCCTTGCTTCTTTGAGAATTTAAACAACAACAACTTAAAATCACGCCTCTATTACCCGAAAGGTTAGGCAGAGGTGTACCTACCTATATTACACCCATATTTCGCCAATTATGTTTAATTGCCGTGTAATAGGGGGCGAGCCTATTGCCATCAACCGGGCACAAATCCAGACTCCGAGCTGCTACTGAGAAATTCTCGATGGAAAATCCCAATAATACATCCCGACCTGGGATTCGAACCCACGACCTCATGCTCAGCAGCAGCAATTAGTAGGTACCTAATTAATTTGATAAAAGACCCTGGGACCCCACATTCGACAACAGACCTTAGTAACTAATATACCACTGTACTGTGAAAGCTGTTAATTACAATGCAAATCACCATAAAGTCTATGTCAATGAGCATTTTATTGATGGTCGATTACATTACAAGGTGACTGTATTGTCGATATTAATTTGATCACATTCTACAATGCTACAATTCTGTATGCAGCAATGCAAAGTTGTATTGGTGTGAAATTAATATTCTCACTTTTCCAGTGACAGTTAATCAATAGTATTTGTATATAGTTTTTATGTTTAACGCTGTCCATTCAGTAAATATAATTAAACTTCTATGAAAATATTACTTACGGTACGGTTGGGCGATTGACTGCTGCGCTGCGTGACGTGGGTTCGATTCCCGCACGGAGCAAATGCAAGTATGATCTACATGTAGTTTCAGTCAGTTTAAATGTTTGTAAACGCACCCACTATACAGGAGAAATTCCTAGTGTGGGGCAGAATTTTCTAAAAAAAAAAACTTTTTTCATTTTTTCTCTGAAAATGAGCGCTAGCAGGCTCCATTGCATGTACAACATCACTGCAGTGCCATCTCCCATGGGATGCAATAAATGTAAATAAAAGTAAAATAAACTAACCTAGTTCTTATGTTTACTAATACATTGAGTTCTTGTATATTATATACCTATATATCACAATCTAAAGTCGCTTATCATGTCTGTCTGTGTGACCGCGTTATTTTTTTTTTTTGGTAATTCGCAACGGTTTTGGTTGCGGTTTTTGCCATCATTTAGAGAATTTATTCCGGAAGGTCTTTGTACCTATTAAAGTTATTTGATCATCATTCTCCTGCCCATAACCCAATTTATTTAGGGTCGCGGAGCATGTCTTACATAATATATAACACATAACGTAACATCACGCCTTCTTTCCCCGAAGGGTTGGGCAGAGGTGTACTTATAGTAGGTACACCCACATTTCGCCAGTTATGTTTAAGTCCCATGTAATAGGGGGCGAGGCTATTGCCATCAACCGGGCGCAAATCTAGACTCCGGACTGTCACTGAAAAATTCAAGATAGAAAATCCCAATAATATTTTGCCCGACCTAAGAATCGAACCCAGGCTCTCAAGCAGTAGCGCTTGCGACCACTAGACTAAAATACAGACAAAATGGAGACATAGGTATAATAAAGTAAAATAATAAATAAAATAAAAAATAAAAAACTTTATATTATGGCAAGTTATAAAAACCGTGCTAACCACGAGCTGGTTGCTAGTTAAAGAAACAAAAAGGAGAAGGTATCTACGCTCAAGAGTTGAACTTCTTTTTTTTCAGCAGCAACGAGAACGTCACCATGTCCACCGTTGTGAAGAGAGAAAAAAAAATGTTAATTTGTTTTATTTATTTACGAGATATGTTCTGAATGTCATGAAATTGGAAAAAAAAATAAGATTGAAGTTTTTAATCAAACTTGAAGATGTCGCGAGGAATTAGTCAGCTAGGCATGAAAATATAGCGTTTTACCTACAATAATTTGACACATGTATTTAGAGCGCTGAAGCCTGTAATCTATCCGCTAGACACTGTAATTGCAACAATGTTTAGTATTCACTTTCTGTCTGTAAACTTAGAAGCACTATCTTAATCATTCCAACAATGATACACTAACGGTGAGTCCCATAACAATATTCAATTTCCGCAAACCGAAGGTCACCAACCTGAATTCAATTTAATGATTAAACAGAATAATAAAAACACAAAGTTAATTATGTGCTAAAAACAAAACAAGAACGTTTAAAGTTACATGTATCATAAGTTATTTAACAAAAACATGTTCACTTGAGACCTTGCGCATACCCTCATTTGCGATCACATCATATTCCGCGATTTCCACAAAGCAGGCAAAATATAATTATCGAATATATTACAACTCGTGCAAACGCATCAGCAATAATTGGGAACAATTATCTACAGAATTAGAATGCCCATTTTTGTGCCGTAACACACTGGCATGCGTCAATCGCGTGCGGCACTCCCAAACAGTGATAAACTTGCGTGTGTTTCTGCCTAACATTAATAGATACAGCACCTAACCTCTTTCCATAATATCCCTCATTAAAACACATGTATGTGCACTATATAGCGTCGCGTAGTCTGGCAATGTCATCTCGTATCGTTTCCGAATGCTTCGCCTCTTACCGGCACATCCCCCCGATATTATAAAAGAGTGTAGTGTGCGCCGCGCGCCCGCAGTCACTCCGCGCCTCCGAGCGAGCAACGTCGCCTGTAATGCAATAGTGTGTCTAGTGTGCCAGTTACCGACATGGAGGGAGCGACCCCTCCCAGCCACGGAGTGCCTGAGGACGAGGGCATCGCCTCCGACCGCCGCCCGTCCACCGACGACCACGCCGACCTCTCCGATAGTGCCTCAGATACCGGCTCCGGCGGTGGCAAGGACTCCGGCTGCGAAGTCGCGCCTGATGCACAGGAACCTCCCTACACACCCCCGGACGATGAGCTTGCGCACAGGATCGTGTCACAAGTTGAGTTCTACTTCTCAGACGCCAACATCACGAAGGACGCCTTCCTACTGAAACACGTCCGAAGAAACAAGGAGGGGTACGTGTCACTGAAGCTGATCTCCAGCTTCAAGCGCGTCAAGCACTTGACGAAGGACTGGAGGGTGGTCGCCGAAGCACTCAAGCGGTCTACCAAGTTAGAAATTAATGAATTAGGAACTAAATTGCGCAGGATCGAGCCGCTCCCCACATATGATGAGACGACTCCGTCCAGGACCGTAGTGGCTGTGAGGATGCCCATCGACCGTCCGTCCGTAGAGAATGTTTCACGACTGTTCGCTGGTTGCGGCGAGATCGCGCTCGTCAGGGTGCTCCGACCTGGCAACCCAGTGCCCGCAGACGTGCGCCAGTTCCTCAACAAGAACCCTACTTTGGTTAATTGTGTGTGTGCGTTAGTTGAGTTCACTGAGTCTGAGTCTGCGAGAGAAGCGCTGCGATTACAGACTCCTGAAGATGATGGAATGCGAGTGTATGAGTTGAACGGAGTTCCTAGGGAGCCTAAGAGGAAGGCACCCATTCGTCGAGCGCCACCGAGGCGTCATGAATGCGAGTACTCGTCCTGCTGTAGTGGGTCTGAGCCTGAATACGATTACAGATACGGTACGCCGTTCTATAGGAGGAATTCAAGTGGTTTCTTCGCGCCACGGTCTCCTGAGATCCAGACGTGGGTGCCGCGGCGTCCGTCGACGTGTTCACACAGCTCGGACTCGGGCGTGTCGTTCTACTGCAGCAGCAGTCGCCGGACGTCGCAGGCCAGCACGGGCAGCGCCGGCAGCGCGGACGGCTGGCTGTCGCGCCGGCTGTCCGGCTGCTCGGTGTCGGGGCCGGAGTGCGGCGGGCGCCGCTTGTCCTGCGCGCCGCGCTTCGAGCCTCGCGCGCCGCTGGTGCCGGACGGCACGCGCGGCTTCCATGCCGCGGCTCGACAGCGCCGCATCTCGGACCTCGCACTCTACTCGCGCTAGAAAGCGCCCGCCAACCGTGACACCTTTCTAATCACGTTGGATAACCGCCTTTCACGTTCTGGCCGCTGGTTTTTTAATCTATTTCGCACGAGGAAGCGTCGTGTGTGTTCCGCGATAGTTTTCCTTCCAGAACAAACTAAGTTACCTTCTTGAACAATGTGATCATGCTCATTTAGTTTTAAGCCACGGAACGCTGTGTCTAGTTTCGTAAATCACTTAAACATGTAATTTATTAGTACATTGTATTTATGAATCTCGTAATTTATTGCGAATGCGCGCGCGTCGCGGTCGAGTTTTCATTTCGAGTTATGTCAGAGTTGTGGGCACAAAATGATCACGCAAAATCGACATTCAGGCGATGGTAGACTCTGAGAGCGATACATGTACAGACCAGACAGATGTTTATTAGGGTGACATTGCACTGCACCGAAGCGAGTAATTCTAGCTTGTCTGACCGCTTTGCGAATTGAGATACACAGAACATTCTCCGCTTTGTAAGGCGAGTGCAGGCATCGACCTATCAGCTGTGTGGAGCGCTATCTCCGCCTCGCCCGCGGTGCAACATCGTCTTAACTCGGAGTAACAGAGCGCGTACAGTTGTAGAATGTATTACATAATGTAATTGCACACATTCTAACTGTGAACAATTTCCTGTAAAAGTAACAGCCTCTCTTACTCCGGCTGGTAAGAGCCGCGACGCGCTATGGCTAACATTTTTTTTCATATTTTTTTTACAATTAAGTCATTTTTAACTTAAGTCAGTCGCCATTTCATGTGTCGTTTTTAGTTAAGTCTTGTCGATGTAAGTACATTGTGATGATTATGTAGATATCGGGTTGCGCAACCCACTACTTTCTTGTGCGTTTTTTTTAATTTATTTTTTTATTGAGCAGAGGAACGTTACATGCTTGTAACGGCACAACTATTTCGCTTTTTATTATAAGTGACGTGACTTTTTGATGGAACCGTCGCGCTGAATCTAAACAAAATAGTTTCTAATTGCTTATTTTACGTATTAATAGATTTGGTGCGTCGTCAAAATAATTTGAAGTCACACAACCTCTGTATATTGTAATTAAAGTTGAGATGATTTATTTTAAAGATATAATTATAAGATTTTTGGAGAAACTTGCTTGTTTTTATTGACCTTCGTCGTGGAAAGTTGGCTCATGATCCGCTTGCCTTGACTCATTGATTCTCACGCTGACTAGTGTTGTAACAGGTGAAGTTGACGAGAATATCAGAGTTGATCGATTCAATGTTAATAACGTTTAAAGTTATGCAAATTAAACCGATAGCTGATATAATAACGGCTATTAAGTCAGTTATTTTGATATTTGTGTAAAAGATTTGTCAGATTTTATTATACGGAGTGTTGATTGATTTATTTTATAATAGTTTTTCCTTCCTGTTGATGTTTATTGAATTAGGATTCTAATTGAATATTTGTGAGACAATTATGTTTATTTACGAGTCTGTAGCGAGTACGTAAACTTGTGATTCAAGGGCCGTCAGGGTTTCGCATCTATACTTCCTTGAGAAGAAGAACAAATTATACAGTAATTAAATAAATAAGAATGGTGCCTATCTAACTAGTTTAAATAATCAAGAAACCAAATTAATTAATTGAAAGGAAACAACATCAAATGGATTGAGTTTGCAATTATATAATCATGAACTCTTCCATTAGTATCGGATTACCCAGTAACTGGGCTGTGGAGGTCACGTAGGCAGTCGCTCCGTGTAAAATACAGGTATTCAGTGGTATCCGGTTAGACTGGAAGCCGACCCCAACATAGTTGGGAAAAGGCTAGGCTGATTGATTGATTGATGTAAGATGTAGCTTCTTGTAACCGAGGTAACAAAGCGCAGTTCTTAACACCAAGGTTATGGAACTATATTTAAGTATATATCTAACTGCTTCTAAAGTATTATAGTCAGCAAAAAATCTTGGGAACTTGGGAGAGGGCTGGCAGATGAACTGCTCTTCTATTTGAATTCAGGATTCGACTGGAATCTAGATTTTGTGGTCAAGTTTTCCCTAAATTCTCGTCATCTGATTGATGACGTTATGTGCATATTATCGTGTAGTTCTGAAGACATTGAACTTACTGCGGAAATGAAATTGTTTATTCTGTAAAAAGGATAACGGAATCACTTTAACACGTTATTTTTTTTTTTGCCAAGTTTGATGTGGTCGGCGTTTCCTATCTACTCTGAGAAGAAAGGCCGAAACAAACTCAGAGGTCGCAGTCTCTTTTAAAGTCCAGACATAGTCTTCGTCAGGCCATATGAGGAGCATGTAGATAAGTGTCTTACATCAATCAATCAATCAGCCTAGCCTTTTCCTAACTATGCATTGGGGTCGGCTTCCAGTCAAACCGGATGCAGCTGAATACCAGTATTTTACATGTACCGACTGCCTATCTGACCTCCACAACCCAGTAACTAGGAAATACGATACCCCTTGGTAAGACTGGTTGTCAGACTTTGAGGCTTCTGACGACCCGTAACGACTGTCAAAGATCCAAGAATGACAGCTGGGACCAACGGCTTAACGTGCTTTCTGGGGCACGGAGGAGTATCGGTATGTAAAGATGGTCACCCATCCACGGACCAACCCCGTTCGGCTGTTATTACTCTGCCACGATCTCCTCAAGCTACATCTTATTCAGTTCTTATGTATATAACGAAACATCACGGTTCTAGGTACTTATTCCCTGAAGGTATGGGCAGGTGCACTTATATATATATTTAGGTTATGTTTAAGTCCCATGAAATAATGGCCAAACATTTTAAGAAATCCATAACGGAAAACTTTTCTAGACTCAGTTTAGAAACTGAACCCAGTACCTAGCGCTGAACAGTCAAACTTGCGACCACTGAACTGAAAATACTTTGTTCAACCATAATTACGCCTGCATGCCAGTTAAGATAACCCACATGCAAAGAGTGTGCGCCTGCGCTTGTTTCCAATCGTTAGCGACTGCATAACGATTACATTTCTTACGTAAACCAATCATGTTACTTTAATCTACATACTGAGTTTATGGGAGAATTTACTTTTTGTATGAGACTTTGAACTACATAACATATCATCACGCCTCCTTTCCCCGAAGGATTGGGCAAAGGTGTACCTATAGTACACCCACATTTCGCCAGTTATGTTTATGTGCCATGTAAAGCAGGCCTATTGCCGTCAACCGGGCACAAATTCAAACTCCGTGCTACTCCGGGCTGTTAATTAAATAAGGTCCCTAATTATAATGTCACTCCAAATCTAATTATTCAAAAATGTCATGATAATATTACAGATTATTAAAAATAAAAAAATTATAAAACAACGTCAAAACCTTTCATCTAAAAACTAATTTATTAAATTGAAGCTTTATCTGCTAGAAAAATAACTTTCTTTTTAAAAGCTACCTCACATAACTGCTTCCAGCTTTTAGGTAGTTTATTATAAATTTTTGGAGCCATGCAAAAGACACTTTTCCGCATAAGTGCTGTTTTATACTGATTTAGGCAAATTTAATGAGAAATTTCAGATGGAAAAACCCAATAACACTTTGCCCGACCTGGGAATTGAACCCAGTATTTAGCGATTGCGACCACTAGACCAATGAGACCAAATTATCACAATGGTATTGAGATGTTATGTTTCATTTCTTCTTGCATGAAGGTTCGTGTTTAATTAAGTAATTAAATATGTACCTATTGTGCTGTTAACAAATGATGTAATGGCTGTTTTTCAGTATCATAATGATTTCTTGCAAGAACAGGTTCGGAATACAAAAACCTGGTTAATAATTAAGACAGTATTTAATCGACAATTAGATTAACAATGAGTTGAACTGGTTAATAATAAGTAATCAATTGAACTGTTCAGTAGTCTGTAACTTGAAATACTTGTGGCTTATGCTTAACGTATGCTTGGTTCCTATTAATAAAACGAATCATTTTCCTTACCGATGGTAGCATTTTTTATCGCCAAATGGCATATAAATAGATTCATAAGTTAATTTTAGCTGTGATAGCTACTTCCATATGGGTGTAATGTAATTTTAACCAATAACGATCCGTAAATTATAGGAATGGGCCATTACTAGATAAGCTATCTAATTGTGTAACACATTTTCGAAAACGATTAAGACTAATCTGTTTCATTTTGACAGTTCAACCACATACATTGCGTTATTTACGTTGTTGAGCAGATTTTTTTCCGAACTTTTGAAGCAATGGATTAGCAATCTGTTTCAAAACGATTCATATTGTGATTGATCGTGTATTACGCAATTAGGTTGGTTGGTGTTTACAAACCGGTTTCACAATACTACACTTACATTGACAGTAATGCTCTTCTTCTAAATTAACGAACTAATCACGTATTTATTTTACTGTTTGTAGTGGTGTGCGGTATCTTTTTAGCATTGTACATATCTACAGGGTCCAGGGTAGGAAGGGTCAGGGTGTTTTACTCTGCGTCCAGCGCTCGGCGTGGTAACACGTCGTGTTCGGGTCCGCGACAAGTCAATGACATCCTGGGGATGCCTCATTGAGAGGTGAAAAACACGTGTTGAATTCTTACAGAGGTTTTTATGACTATTTAGGAATAGTTAAGCGGAATAGGTTACCTTATCCCATTTTTTTAACAGTTTTTGCAGAAATTCTGTGTTATTAAGGTCCAGATAATCCAATGCTCCATGTTAAAAACTAGTATACAGCTGCACGCTGTAAGAGTGGCAGCCCAAAGAAACATAGATGTCGACAGTAGTTTAGTCACCAATTACTTTTACTTATCTTAGTGTTACTTGCTTACTTACTTTAACTCAACCTGGGCAATCAGCCTGCCACCAACCTACCACCCAACAACAGCTAATCACAACCAAGGTTGGTTGTTGGGAAAGAAGAAAGGTTTTTTTCGTCCTTTTTTATTTTTGCTACGGCTTGAAATTATTCTAGTACTGTCTGACATGGACAAGATGGTTTAGAAACACCACGATCTGAAACAAATGATACAAAAACAGTAGGTTCTTAATTATTTGTTTTATAATTTTTATAAAACCACATTTTGACAAGATAAAGTACTTAAAAAAAACTAGTAAAAAATGGACAACGACGAAGCTTCCGGAATTAGAACTATTTAAGTTCAAAATTGCTTTAATTGCTTCATTGGTCTAGTGATCGCAAGCTCTAATGCTGAGCATGAGGTCCTGGATTTGATTCCCGGGTCGGGCACAGTGATAAAGTGTTTTACTGTCTGGAATTTCTCAGTAGCAGCCCGGAGTCTGAATTTGTGCCCGGCAGATGGCAAAAGAGGCGCCCACTGCTACATGGGACTTAAATATAACCTGCGAAATGTGGGTGTACTATAGGTACACCTCTGCCTAACCTTTTGGGGAATGCAGGCGTGATGTTATGTTATTTTATTGTCATAATAAATAACTACATGTACCTTTAAGTACATTTCCTACTTAGAGAAGCGATTTAGTTTTTTGTTAGCAGTTATTTTATAACCGTTATTAGTTATTAGATAATCGTTACGGACCGATGCGTTATTGAAGCTATGTGGAGCAGATTAGAGTTCCGTTACAGAAATTCAATCAACAATTCGAAGTATGAAATTTAGGGCCGATTTTTCAAGCGTCAGATAACTACTATCTGAGGAATAAAAATGGCAGTTTGACAGCTTCTGTATAGAAAATATGTCAAACCGCAATATTTATTCTTCAGACAAAAGTTACCTGACTATTGAAAAATCAGCCCTTAATCAACTAACGGCCGATTTCTCAACCGTCAGATAACTTTTATCTGGGGAATATGTATGACGTATTGACAGCTTTTGTATAGAAAATATGTCAAACCGCCATATTTATTCCTCAGATAAAAGATATCTGACGATTCAGATATCTTTTAACCGTGGAATAAAATTCAGATATCTTTTGTCCGTGGAATATAATTGACAAATGACGGCTTTATACCGGGTGTAATTTTAATCACCGTTTTCCTCATAAGGGGTCATTCTACTCATCATTATGAACAACTTTTACTATGGGACCAAACCTGAAATCGTGAAAATAAAATCAGATGTTCCCTACATTTTGACGAGTTATGCGAACATAAATGTAGGAAACAGCAGATTATTTTTTCACGATTTCAGGTTTGGTCCCATAGTAAAAGTTGTTCATAATGATGAGTACAATGACCCCTTAAGAGGAAAACGGTGATTAAAATTACACCCTGTATACCCCTTGGTAAGATTGGTTCGCAGACTTTCGGGCTTCTGACGACTCGTAACGACTGTCAAAGATCCACGAATGACAGCCGGGACCAACGGCTTAACGTGCTTTTCGAGGCACGGAGGAGTCTCGGTATGTAAACATGGTCACCCATCCACGGACCAACCCTGGCAAGTGAACCTTAACCTGATGGATCGACCCGAGCGGCTGTTATTAGGTACTTCACCACGAGCTCCTCTAATTAACCTAATAATAACTACTTATATTATTTTTATTTATTTATTTTTATTTATATATTAATATAATTTTATACTAGGACGGAACTTACCCAAAGTTTTATAGTACGCACTAACCACATTTACCTCCTACTCACACACATTGACACAGTTCAAAAACAATTCGTGCACTCAGCCTAATTTCAATAGGCCTGCGTAGGAGTCTTCTCAATGGGCCATACAGTTGCAACCATCAATCTTATTACAAAAGTGGCATGAGCAGCGCTGCAAGCGACATTGACATTAATCTTCATGCAATAATAGGTAGGTAATTAAATGATTTTTTTCGTCGTTAATTAGCAGTAGGCATTGTTTGTGGGTGTCTGAGGATTAACGGAGTGTTGCACAGAAGCAATGTCAACCTCATAATAATCAAGTAGGTAGAAACTCTAGAAAGTTAAACCGGCTGACGGACAGACGGAGGGACGGACGGACGGATAGCGGAGGCTTAGTACTTAGATAGGGTTCCGTTAATATTGATATTTAACACAGTAACTATTTAAACTAGGTACTAAATTAAATAATTAACTAACTAATTATAAATCGCAAAGAAATCGCATGGAAAATATAATTTATGATAATAAAAAATATAATATAATATTGGGAATATTATAAAAATCGAGAAATTTCCTTAAAAAGGAGACGCGCACTCGTTCGGGCCCCATGACCGATACAGTATCTTATTAACGCTCGTACAACGGGACATTTAGGGGCCGGTTTTTAAACCCGGAACAAAGCAGAAAAAAACAATAAACTAAGTTAACACAACATTATAAATAAGTTAAGTACAATAATTAAACAAACAAAATACGGATGAAAACATAACCAAGGTTAATTTTTATTAAGATACGAATTGTAAACAAAATATCGTACTTTGGTGCGAATAACTGTAACTTTAGGGCTGTCCATGAGGTTTATTTCATAGCAGCACGTGTTTTTAAACTGTTTAAAAATCCTTCACGTGTGACGACCGTGGAGTTCCTTGCCGGCTCTTCTCCATAGGAAACGACCAATTGGAACCGTGCACCTAGCTTCTGACGTTTCATACGTGCCCATGTAAGTTTATGTGAAATAAAATATTTTGATTTTGATTTGATTGACAGTTGCGGACGTCTGACTCGACAGTGAGTCCCGCTACCAAACTTGCTGACTTAAAAATCTTTTCACCAAGGCATGACAAATAATTTGATTGTTTGGGAACAAGCTAGGCAGATGATGAAGACAAATGATTTTCACAGCTTGTATGACCAACTTACAATTTTTACATCGTATCGAAATCTAAATACACTAAATTATAAAATTAAAAGAATTCATTATAAGCCATTAATAAAACAGGAATCAAAATAAATAAATTAAAAAGTAAAACATTTGCAATTGTCTGTTATAATATTATGTTAAATGTCAAAATAAAAACATGTCGAAACAAATAAATTATGATTCCACCATTACATTTATCAAAAGTATAATCTAATGCCATTAATAATAGTGATGTTATAAACAAGACGAGAAGATCAGCCTGTAAACCCTATCTAGGTACTGATTGCGTTAGAATATGTCATACCTAAGAAATTCTTGTTTTCGCTAATCTTGATGATCAAGATTTGGAGTACCTAGAGGTGCCTATGTTATTGTTAGCAGATGGAATCACGCTGATGACCATACTCTTAATTGGTCTGAGGAGCCTTAACCTCCAAGAGTAGAAACGGAATGGAATGGTGAGCCCCCATTAATCCCTGGGTACTGGATGAAACTTGGGGCCAATTTAAAAAAAAAATATCATGTGTGTCTTGAAGGCTTTTGCGGAGAGGTTTTATTGTCAGTACCTGAACCTTGGCTATACTTACTATGATCCTTTGTTGGACGATATACTTAAATATATATAATTATTATTAAAGATAATGCCGCTTACGCCCTTTGAGCTAATGTTAAGAAAAATATCTACTGAACCACTGATCGGTGACCGTTTGTAGGTACCACAAGTTACGGTTCATAGATGACGAAGCTCGTATAGTATCTGGTAGTAAAGCGTAATCAATTAGTGTTATAATGATGAGTCAGCTTCCTTGTGCGAACACCTCAGCTTGTTGGTAAACAGAGTGGAACCGGTCTCCTAAGTGTGGACTTTAACAATTTACAGCTTGCCACGGAATTTTGGTGTTTAGTCAATAATTAATCAAGTAGGTTCTGGTCAATAAACGTATATTTGTTTCGGTAAGGCAAACAATTGTGTTGTTGTTAAATAATTATCAAATACGGTCAAATAATTGGCCTTTCAAAACCACAGCTGGGATAGTTTCACCTCCATTTGAAAGCTCACATTCCGAAAGGTTCTCTATAACTATGGAAACTCTTCTCAAATATAATTCGAAGACTTTCTGGCTCGAATCCCACTTTCCGGCGCCAACTTACTTTAACTCTCTTGAACTTTAGAAGCTTTTTCGGTCACCATAATCCCTTCTACCTGGAGGTAGCCTGATGATCATCCCAAACCGCCCTTCGACTCCTGAGACAGTCACCATAGAGCCAATTTAAGATCGTGCTCGAAAAATAAAAGAAGCATTGGTCACACAATAACGTCTGTCCATAATACAGATCGTTTTTGACAACTTAATAACAAACACTGCTGAGAATGACAGCTTTTCATGACGGAACCGCTCTTCTAAGAAACCGTATCTTAGGCGCGAATTACACACTACTTGTACAATATAATTTACGCCTTTAGCAGACAGTTTTTTTGTGACAGCCCTAATGCTTACAATGGATGTCATTATATAACATGCGCTGAGTGAGTTTTACGAGACATTACATAACGAAACAGTGCATTTACATTAAAATTATTGTTAATACACTGTATTGTACTACTTTAATGGACTATGTGTAGATAAAATTGAGTTTTATATGGACTATGGGCAGCTGGGAGATTGCTTAATATTGAATTAACTTTAGTTGGTGTCGAAAGATAACGTTAAACGTTACGTTGATGGTGAATAAGTTACAAAACTGTGCTCCATATTAGGGTTTTTCAGGTTCCAGTAGCTGTCAATGCAACAAACGTAAAGCCTGCATTAACACTACTCGGAAAGTTGATCGAAGTTAAGGGAATAAGAGAGTGTAGAAGGGCGCTTCGGTTCTGGTTCGGATTTGGTAGAAGCTTGCGCGGTGGTCCCATGGGTAGTTTTTCAGTTATTATTTTATAGATTGCAGGAGAGTTCATGGCTCTTGTAGGTAGGTACTTTAATTTCGAATTCAATTGCGTGTCGCACTGATTTTGATAAGATCCTTAAATCTCATGAGAAATTGATTCCCGGGTTGATCTGTCTATTAGAAAAATGATGTATATTTTATTCTTCCAAATGAATAAATGATATAGACAGTACATATTGCATCATAAAACTCAAACAATTTATTCAAATAGCGGCTATTAAGACCTTACAACAAAAAATCTAAGTAAATGCAGATAGTATTTATATATTCAGGATGATTTGTGAGACCGTTGACGTTGACTCGGTGACACGATACAAAACGGTCAATAAGATGGATCGCTGTAGACGAACGACGAGTTTAATTAATTTATTGAAGTAAATTATGAGGCAGTTGACAATATGTTCAATATTTATCACGCTGCTTCAATAATAATAGCTGCACGGGTCGACTTGCCGCGGTCAGTTCGTGGATGGATGATCATATTATTACAAATCGAGACTCCTCCATCCGGAAAGCACGTTAAGCCGGCTGTTATTCGTAGATCTTTGACTGTAGCTACGGGTAGACTGTCTGGCAACCAGTTTTACCAAGGGGTATCGTATCACCCAGTTACCAGGATGTGGAGGTCAGACAGGCTGTCACTCCATGTAATATACTGGTATTCAGCTGCATCCAATTACATTGATAGCAGACCTCAACATAGTTGGGAAAAGGCTAGTCAGATTTTGAGACAGCTATCTAGATAAAGTTGCGTTACAAAACGCTTACCTTTGCATCATGACGGAACACTATCCTATAGGGACAACGAAAGACTATTATTACATGCGTAGTGAAGTCGTAAAAATGTTTAGTTTAACCGTAAACTATCATTACTGTTTGGTCGTAAACGTCAATCGAGGGTAACAGCTGACTATTATGGCGCATGACCATCTGCCTATTCCAAGCGTGAAATATTAACCAGTGCGCACACCAGTGGTAAAGCGCCAGTTTCTGGTGAGAATGGGTAAGACTTACAGAAAAGCTGAGGAGCTGGTAAGTATCACAATTTAAAGGAGCTAAGTTGTATACTGGTAAAAACAAAAGAGGTGGACCAAAGAAAAATGATACAGGTTATGTAAAAGATGAACCGGCCAGGAAGGAACTGAGCTCTGAGATGAAAGCTTGTAAAGAAATACAGAAGACAACGCGCCAACCGCAGATAAATGGAGATAAGGGCAGGCAGTGGTCATGCATGAGGAAAAACAGCAGTTTCTTGGCAAAATTGGACTATATGACACTGTTCTGTAGCCATCATTGTTTTCACAAATCAATATTTGGTCCAAGCATTTCTAATGTAGGTTCCGTTCAAATCCGGGCAGGTGCCAATGTGACTTTTTCAATTTATTCGTTTATCTTGGACATGACTGACATCGGCGAAGGAAAAACATGAATCATATAAGTCTGGTGCCTTCTCGGTATGAGAAGAGGCCTTTGCCCTGCAGTGGGCCATTATAAACTGGTATTATAATATTTAGTCGATGTTAATTTGACATTGAATCAGGTCTGTGCACAGCCTTAATTCACCTTCGATGACTATGCGCAGGCGACCTTTTTACTTGAGTTGTCGATACAATAGCATCTAATATGGTGTGGATCTCTTGTGCCGCTTATCTTTGGTCTTACATACGTTATGACTATTAATAGACGGATCGACAAGATGTCTTAAGTCACATAAAGATTGATGTCTTTTATAAATGGCTAGTGACAGAAAAGTTGAAAGGAAATCGTTTGGCTTCATAAGGGCATGGCGGAAGAGGAGAGAGGAAACGTATGTGACTAAAAGAGGTATGAATATACATTTTGAAGAGGAAGGCCAAAGATCGCAGGAACTCATGCTCAGCAGTAGCGCTTGCCACCACTAGATCAACGACGCAGTATATAATTATAGATTATTCACCTAGTCGTTCGCACTTATATCATACCTAAGAACTTCCTCTACACTATACATTAAGTACATATAAAAAACTTAACATAATCTCCTATTAATTAATGGAAACTTCCCATTAATATCAAAACACTTTTAATTACAGACATCCTAACCTCGGAATATTTAAAAAAAAATCTCGCTGAATACAATAAAAACATTATTCAAGTATTATTTGGCTGACAAAAGATGGCGGCTATCTTCGGAGCTTCATTAGCAATATTATAAGAGTTATATTAAACTGCCAGTTAAGGCATGTGGCGAGAGGTCAAGGTGACCAGGTCAGGGTTACTCCGAGGTTGAAACTGAGGAAATCGGTAAGTGAAAGAGTTTAATCGAAGTGCTAAATATGCCGTGTAATTTATTGAGGTGTCAAATCTTTGGTTTTTTGTTAGCCATTGATGTTATCTTGAGATGCTTGACGATTTTTATGATCAAGAGGAGGAAGGAAAGAAATCTATTTAATTAAATAATTTACTGAGCAGTTCAGGAAGGATTTTTATTTATGGAGGACATATGTCCCTATGATTAATTCATAACATACTTATTTATATTACATGCAATACATGCAATGGATGGATGAATGAGTGGCCCAGGATCTGTATAGTGGCACGCCACTTATCTAATATTATCCTCTCCGGTGTCGGCGACCAACTGTCGCAACCATAGATAATATATCTTTATATTTCTATGGTCGCAAAAGTCGCAACTGTCGCGAATTTTCTGGGTAGCCCGCGCGATAACGGCGTGTGTGATTAAAATGACGATATCTCTAAAGTTATGTATAAGTAGCTCTATAAAAGTTATGTCGTTGGAATCCTTATGAATGAGTTAAAATTTGAATGTAGTGAAAAAGTGTATGTAGGAGGTAATCTTCGGAAGTACTGATCTAATTCCGAATATTCTATGTTATAACAAGAAATTTCACGTGGATGAAGTCGCGGGCTGAAGTAGATTAAGTATGAGTTTTTTTTTTTTACTAATTGTCTCCGGAACGTGAAGACAGAAGCAAAGAGAGGCCTATGCCCAGCCCAGCAATGGGTATGCCCAGCCCAGGAATGGGTGAACCCGGGTAGTGGATGATAATGACTGGCAAAAACAAGGAACAAGGAAATAATAAGGAGAAAGAACAAATAATGCCAGGTGCCGGTTATACAAAGCTGGATAAGACCAAAGACATTAACGCAGGAGCTTTTTGAGAGGAAATCTAAATGGTTCAAACTCAAACTCAAAGAATTTATTTCAATTAAACCATTTACAGGCACTTTTGAATTGTCAAGGAGTCAGTCAGTCCGAAATATGAAGCTAGTTGCCCATTCCAAAGCGTAGTAGGTAGGTACCTATGGGGAAGAAACTCTATCTTATGTGTCGAATTTCTACCAGTGTATGTATATAGTCTTCAACACTACGTGACTGACTAATCAAGGAAACTGGAACTGGACCGAATGAAGAGGGAAACTGACCAGTGATACGTGGACTCCATAAGAAGGATGGGCATATATTCAATCAAACCAGAAATAATTTTCACTCTAGTGTAATGGATCTCTTTTTGTCAACCTGAAATAATTCCAATTTTGAGGTCCTAGAAATAGCCAATTAACTGGGATGTTCTCAGTTCTATTCTACCCTACCCCATTTGGTCTGGGTTCTCTAACTGAGTTACTGCGACCAACTGTAGGCAAAAAACAGAAATTTAAAAAGACGCGCATTTCTTTTTTTTAAGTGTGCTTCATCAGATGCCCAAAACGTGTTTTGTAGTTCATTAATTTAAGATCAATAATATTTTATGAGGTCAATTAAGGGGGCTCTTAATGTCGACTCCTTCTTTTATATGACGTGTTAAAGTCATTCCGATATCCTATTTACAGAATAAACAATTTTATTTCCCAATATCAAGCAAAATAGACAATTTGAAGTTTATCTGTAAGAGAAAGCTACTATACTTCAGATTTAGACACGTAATGCAATAGATGTAGGTCATTATCTACAATTGTATGACGACGAATTCTCTACGGCTTCCATAAGCGGATTGTAGTAATATTATTGAATGGTCGACTTCCCAGTTTATATGATATGGAAAAGATATCTACATAAATCCACAAACATATGGAAGGCTTTTTTTGTCAAGGCAAAATCACAGTTGCTTACTTTCAAGAAGATCACAGAAGTTTAATAACTATACTAATGTTAACAAGTTAAAATTAAAAATTTAAAAAACCCCCGACACAATTCCAGGTGAGGTCCTTTAAAAAAAAAAAGATAATCAAAATCGGTTCAGCCGTTTGCTGATCCGAATCCAAAAATTATTTCACGAATCGGAAGCTGCAGTATTGACGAGTGTCATAGGATAAAAGTTTTACGTTAAAACAAGAAATTTCACGCAGGTGAAGTCGCGGGCGGAAGCTTGTTTGTAATCATTATAAATTTTGTATTTTCATGCCGAATTGGAATGGAGATCGCAGTTAAATAATAAAATAACGTCAAAGGATACTGGTGTCAATGTTTTTTAGTACTTTTCTACAACGACCAAGGTAAATAACGTGTTCTTGTGTGGAAAGTCTTTGTCTGAGAAAGTACTACAGCCATACTTTTATTAGCCGCAAGCAACATTGTTGAGTTCCGGTTTCAATTGCAGGAATACCGGTGTAAATGCAGGCACATTAGGCCTTTGTCTGTAACTTCTGTAACTTATTGGTGTCGTGACATCTTTGATTTACAGAAAAAAAAAAGAACTATAATATCCACTCGTCCGGTCAGCTTCGAGTCTATCCCGATGTAGCCAAATACCTGTACTTTAAATGGGCCATGCCTATCTGACCTTCACAACCCAGTTACAGGGCATCACGATTCCCCTTATAATACTTTTAGTCAGACTTATGGGCTTATTTATAGTATTTTACATGGAACGATTGCCTATCTGACTTCCACAACCCAGTTTCTGGGTAACACGATACCCCTGGGTAAGACTGGTTGTCAGACTCTTCTGACTACCCGTAACGACTGTTAAAGATCTATGAATGACCACCGGGATCAACGGCTTTACGTGCTTTATGAAGCACGAAAGGGTCTCGGTAAGTAATGTATGTTCACCTATTCATGGACCTTCCCCAGCAAGGATCGGCTGCCTAAATACCAACCAACGAAAATTACGAATAATTTAATTTGTCATGGATATAAATAAAATGAGTAGAAACCCCGGGAGGGGACGCCATAGAATGACAATAGGGAGGGATCTTATTGGTGATGTTCTTCAGAAATGTCAGTTGCGTAGTACTCGCAACCGGGCGGCGTGCGTGTATGCCTAGGGGTCTACAAAAACTGTCAAAAACTCACCATAGAGAGACCATTGTAACGTTTATAAATTAGTAGACTTAGGCCCCAGTTGTGTGAACGTGAACGAAGCAATAGGAGTATGTTAGAATCGTAGCAGGTGGCGTTCTGTAGTTTCTGCTTGCCCCCATGGGAAGAAGTCGTGAGTTTATTGTATGTATAGGCTTTTCCGCAAAAGCGCTAGGGATTACCTCTGATATCACACTTCCTCAAGCAGATTGCCCTTACATGTACCATCTTACTATGCGACTCATTTAAGAGGACAACATTGTAATATAATCAACTACGGAGCCCCAAGGCTGGCATATGTTAGCAATAGGAAAAGATCGGAAGGTCATGCGCAGGATAACGTATGGGAAGTGAAATTAGTATGTTATGAACGAAGCTGATGGTTGTGTGGCGTCTTGAAGATGTACAAGTATTGACATGATGTTTACGTGATTTCTGGCTTAGGAAAAAAAAAATGGAAATGTAGGTGTACCTACTATACCTACCTACACTTCTGCCTAACCCTTCGGGGAAACATAGCGCTTCGCTTTTAAAGACAATCCGATGAGTTTAAAAAAATATCTGAGCAATTTGTTGTATTGTTTGAAATCATTATTGTGTTTATCCACCAAGAAAATGAACATTTATGGACTTTCCATCTCTTGGCTCGCTTTGATGACAATTAAGTCCTAAGGTCGTTGACATTTTCTACACTTAGTCTAACTGTCTACTTTCCTGCCGTCATCGTGAGGTCTTACTCTTTCTCCTCCTAGCATCAGCCAGCCAACGTCCAATGCTAATCACGAGACACATTATCGAGTCCGCGTACCACTGGTCAATTTTCCTCACTCGTCAGTTTATTAAATTCACCAGTTTCGTTGTTATGTCAATTTCGCTAGTTAGTCCAGTTTTGCTGATTAGACAGTTTCCAGTGTTTGCAAGTTTCCTTGATTCCAGTGCTTCCTAAATAAACTGACGAGTGAGGAAAACTGACCAGTGATACGCAAACCCAAGGTGAGTCCTCGTTTCACTGGTCAGTCTCACATACATCAACTGCAGTTCTGAGAGCCAGGCTTCGTATACCTAAACTCGTTTGCCCTTTTGTCTAAAAGAAACAGCAATAACATCTAAGTACATATAAAAAAATAAGCAAGTACACCTATCGATCAGACAGTCGTTGTTCCTGAGTGTTAATTACACATTAACTCAGTTACGTCAGGGTTCATTGAACTGTTTAAGCGGAACCACTGCTGCCACCGCTGCGGGTTTTTTTCTGACACAAAATTCGGTCTCATTATTTGTATCGATCTTTTACTTGTTAAGGCGAAGTGCTAATGTTTGGGAGTTTTATTTGTTTAATAGTACTTACCTAAGTTATGTATGTGTATAATATTGTGTATAAAATCTTAGTTAAGAATGGATAACTGGAACCTTTGCAATTAATTTATATATGACCTTTTGAAGTTGTCTACTGGACTATGAGAGTTCGCAATCACTAACATAGGTTAGGAGAGGTTGGCTATTGACTAGTAGTTACTTACCTACGCGAAAATAAAGAGCTATAATGTAACAACAAATAGACGTCATTTGAGGTTAAAAAATATAGTTCACGGATTTTTTTGTTTAGTTGCAGCAGATTGCAATTTTTCAAACTTTTTACTGTATTTTTTTTTATTGAAATAACCTGTAGAGAGTCATTTTTAACACACTCAACCATCACTTCTAGATATCTATCTAAGAGGTCCACAATTATGAGCCCAATTATACCTAGATACCAATTACTGTGCTTTCAACTCGCAATTTACATAAACCAAAATAAAAACAAAATGGCCGACTGCGCGTCGCCTTAACGGTTAACATGCAAGTAACGGTTGCTACAATTTTTACATAACTTTACTTTCACTGTCTGAACAAAGGGACGGATAGTTAGTGGTTCTGGAGATGGTGTTGCTAGATTAAAATTGGGTAATTAAGTCAATAGACTATTTGTTTTTAGTTGTAAAAGTGGAACTTAGGTTAGAATTAACGCGTAGTAAATCTTTGACAAAAAGAGACTGTCCCCTGAGTTGGCTGAGTTTGTTTCGCCATTTCTTCTCAAGGGTTGCCAGTTAAGAAATGTCGAGTCCATCTAGCTTATTTTGTTTTTTGTTAATAAAACGTGTAAAAGTGATTCCGTTATCCTATTCACCTATTTACCTACTTATTAAACAATTTAATTTCATCTCATTTCAATCGCATTGAATATATTTGAATAATAGTGGTTTGTTTACCTCGAATTAATATATATTTCTAGAACTCATCAATTATTTATTTTATATGGAGCCTCTATTTATACCTATTGCATATTTTTTAGATAATTTTGGTCTGCTAGTCTTCATATATACCAATAAATAAAATTGAAGTGTCTGTTTGTAATGTCAAAGTGACAGCTTTTTGCTAAATGCTTATGAAAGTTTAAACGGTACTTATAACAAAAGAACAATTTTTTTAATGTTTGTCTGTCTGTTCCAGCTAATCTCCGAAAGGGCTGGACCGATTTTGACGGGACTTTCATTTACAGATAGCTTATGTTTTATGGAGTAACTTTGGCTACTTTTATTTGAGAAAAAGTATTACCATGCGGGTAAAGCTGCGGGCAGCAAAACTCTTAAAAAGGTTCTCGATTGATTTACTTATTATTTATTACAGGTAAGTAAAAAAGTGACATTTTTATTTTGAAACCGATAAGTGTTTTGTCAAAGAACATAAATTCTAATGACATAACAACACTACCTACCTACTTACTAGATACCAATCTAAGTAACGAACTTTTTTCTAAAATGTTAGCGAGAGACAAATGCAATCAAATGAGTCTGACTAATCAGAGTTTTGCAGAGATGTTTCACAAGCAACTTCGATGTTTTAAAAAAGGTATAGCTAAGACAAAAAAAAAAACTAATTTCAATACTTAGTCTATGGAAAAATTTACGTAAACTAATAGAAATAGTTGAACAATAATAGAAGAACTATCGTAAGACAGTTACTATAATTGAAGCCAGTTACTGAAACCACAAAACTATCCATACTTTAATATTTGCAATAGGAAATTGCCTTCGTCTGGCTGTCTGTTACGTTTTCACGCCTTAACCGCTGAACCGATTTTGATGTTTGGTACAGAGATAGAGGAACCCCGATGAAGGACATTGGCATGTCGGAGATGGATTGTCGAATCCGCTCCGTTATGTAAAACAGCTGAACGACGACGCTCAGCGACTTTCCATAATTACAGAACTTTAACACGCGGAATTGCAATTGCATAATCCTTTTGCATTTATCAATGAAGCGGGTCAGCAATTAGAGGATATGTAAGCCGTTCTGTATTACGCCTAAACGTGGGTAGCAGTTTTGTTAACCGTAAAGCTGGGTCTGCTGCGCCATGTTTGGATGTTTTAAAAACATCAAACATCAAACACGAACCAATCAGGCATCCGCAAATCAAACACGAAGCGATTTGATTGGTTCGTGTTTGATGTTTGTTGTTTTTAAAACATCCAAACATGGCGCAGCAGACTGGACTTAACGCAATGGCAATCCATCTGAGCACTGTTCAGCTGTTTTACATACGTTTTGTAAAACAGCTAGCGGTTATGGAAAACAGCAGATTCGACTATCCATCTACGACAGGCATAGGTACTTATCTAGATAAAAATTAAAACGTTACTCCATAAAGGGTTCTAAGTTAATGTATTTATTTTTATTTATTAATTGAGGAACTTCTTAATGAAATTCTTCGTATCTATACGAAGGTCTTCGATATTGGAAAACGTACCTACCTATTATGAATTAAACTCAAATGAAGTTGGGCAGGACACCTGGCAAGGCGCAGTGATGGCAGGTGGAGTGAGGGTGTAACCGAATGGCGTCCAAGGACTGGAAGACGAGGTGGCCTTGTCCGGCGGCGGCGAGATGGGTAGTCGAGATGGTTGCTATCGCGGGCAAAACTTGCCTTCGCCTTTTTGTTCATGTTTGTGTCTGTACGAGTCTCATCGAGGTCTTCCCCGAGATCTGCGTTTGCTTGTATAGGAATGTTCAAAATCCATGCGGGCAAAGTCATCAGCAAAGCGCTAGTAATAATATTTAACGTAGAACGATAAAATAAAACAATAAATAACTTCTAATTTCGTGTTGTAACCGGAAGAATGGCACTTTCCTATGCAGTGTCTATTTGCATTAGCTATGACTCAGACTGCATTTCCCGGGTCTGCTGCGCCATGTTTTAATGTTTTAAAAACATCAAACATCAAACATGAACCCATCAAATCGCTTTAAAAACATGAAACATCAAACACCAAGCGATTTGATTGATTTGATGTTTTTAAAACATTAAAACAGGCGCAGCAGACCCGGCTTTAAAGTAATGGTTGGTCTTGTCTGTAATACTTACTTAAAATAGGTATTATATTGAGGTAACATTTCTGAGTTCTTGAGTTCTATGTAGGGGTTAATCGTCGGAACACTGATCCGATTCCTAAAATTCTTTCATTATTGGGAAGCTACAGTAGGTATTGCCGAGTGTCATAGGATTTTATGAAACAAAAAAAATCACTAGGAGGGTCGTGGTCTAATCATAAATAAAGCAGTTGTGACGACCCTACTTTTTTTAAACCTTTATTTACTGCTAGGCAACGGTTTACCCCATAACTAAATATGACTAGAAAATTAGGTACCTAAATGCATTCATCACATCACAGACCACAAGTCAAAATTTTTAAAAATGTCTGGAGACTAGAATAATAAAATTAATTTTGTAAAGTAATAACTAAAAGTTTATTTTTAACAATTTTGCTATAGCAAATCAAAATGATTTCATGTAGCAAACAAACTTTTGCGATTATTTAAACATCTAAGACAGTGTCATCTATCGGCGAATAGATGTACTAATAAAAAAGCGCCCTCTTACGTCAACTACCGCTATTTAAGCCATTAATTATTTATTTCATGGTATTCATAGCTCTGTGTTGTGTGTGTAAATGTTTATTTATTTGAATTTGAATGAAATCATAATCAGAAAAGGATAGAGAAATAAAATAAAAACAGATTTACTTGAATGAGACGTAGACAATATTTTTTTATTCCGTTCAGTGAAATGGCAACATTGTGATCAATCTTTAGTTTATGGCAGATCGCCGCTTGTGACAGTTCGCGAGTGAAAAATTGAAAATTATGAAGTAAAATATTTTCTAAAATTATTGTGTTTAAATGACAGCAGGAAAAGAAACAATGGGGTAAGTTTTATTCTAAAATATTTCCAGCATTTATTTCAATACAGTTCTTCAGCAACCAAGTCAGTGAATTTGAGAAAATTCGGTTTCACGGACACCTTATTATTTTTAGGGAGGGGATGCATTTTGCCAATGCGAAGGGATATTTTAGGTTTTCCTTCGAAGGACTCCCGCTTTAACTTTCGAATTATTTTTGTCGGTAAACAAAAATTAAGAGTTCGTAAATATTCCTAAGCGGGGAAAACGATTGCCAGTAAAATGATTTATCGCCTGTGTCGTACTCCATTTACGCTTTAACGGGCAATTGCACATCGATTGCATACGATAGAGTGCTTTTACCTCGACGTTAAGGTCGTGCGGTCTTAGCCTATTTATATATCGAACATATTTCATAGTTGAATGATCTCTGTAGGCTGCATGCATGCCTGGTACATGCGCTCGTGAATCTATCGACGAACTCGTAAAATAATTGATTAACGTGAAAATAGTAGTTACTTTCGTTACAGATTACTTTATTTACATAGTTTGAGGAAAACATAACTTAAGAATTACATATTTTTGTGATATAAAAATTGTTTTGAAAATTCTTAACTTATTTGTCCAGCATGCTTCAATGAAAAAATAAAAGAGTTTTCGGATATTCTAGAAATCAATGATTACTCTGCCTCTGATCCAGATAAATTCTTTTATCAACCAAAAAGAGATAACCCATTAATGATATCATTGATAAATTGTCTCCGCTACTCTGAAAGATAATCTTCATGAAATAAAAAAGTAGAGATCTAATAACATAAAAAGAAACCGCATTATGCATGTCTTTGTAGTATTTACAAATAACAAACATGTGTACAAATTGTGTTGTAACTTGTAATCAATTTGTATGCTTACAATGTATTGTTTACGCTGTGTGAAATTCACACACATTACACTGAATGTGATGCTCTTTTAAGTATTTTTATGTTTATGTGCGGGCTTATGCTTGTCACTCACTTTGAAGTGGTATCAACAATTTTACGATGTGACATAAATAATCTTTTTGGAGATAAGATCAGATATATTAATTTGACCGACATGTCTATTTCGCAAGAAGTATTTCATTCAATATAGTGGGAAATAAATTGGTGGTCAGATAGGCAGTCGCTCCATGTACAATACTGGTATTCAGGTGCATCTGTTGAGACGGAAGCCAACCACAAAACAGGCAGGCAATTTTTTTTTTTGAGAGTTGGAAATAAATTGGGTTAAGGGCAAGGGAATGATGATGAGTGTTTTACATTCTTGGTTTGATAAATCAAGAATTAAAAAACAACTGGATCTCTTGGTACCTAAAATACTTTAACTATACCGCCTACTTCCCATGGGGATAGGCAGAAACTACAAAACACCCCCACTTCGATCCTTACATACTCCTGCTTTATTTACGTTCACATCTGGTCGTACACGCACGCCGGTTGCGAGTACTACGCACCTGGCAAATATGGGATTCAATAATAATAATTAAATGTAAGCTAAGATATTTGCACGCCATGAGAAATGGCGGGCATGTCGTGAGCCACTCTTATTTAAGATCTTGCATGCATGTATTATTTTAACTCTGTATGTATACACATGTTCGAGCAAATAAAATTTCTTTCTTTCTGACTTTTCTGAAGAACATCACCAATAAGGTCACTATGGCTTTCTGCAACTTACTAGTTTTTTTTTTGTAAAATAAATAGGAATCTTAGTTGTCAGTTATATTCAAAAAATTCAGACGCATAGAATTTTTGGTTGTTGTCAAAGAAATCATGAAAACTTTTTACAGAAAATCATATCTAAATTGGTCAAACAGTTTTGTAGATAAATGGAACATTCATTTTAACCTCTCACCCTAAATACATAAACCTTCTCCGTTCCATCGTGGGTAAAAATAAGAACAAAGTATAAGTATGAACATTAAAAGATGGCTATCAAAAACTAAATACAGCGGGACAAGAATGTAACTAACCAGTTTCGTTGGATTTGTAACAACAAGCAGTTAAGTAACTATTTTCATCTTGATTAACTTGCTAGTATATCCTTATTAACTTGAGGATTTATGGTACTTACTCATTAATTTTAATTTTCTTCGCTAAATGCTAAACAAACTAACTACATTATAATATTATTTCTATCTTTTTCTAAGTAGATAGCTATTAGCAAAGGTTTCATGTTAAAAATATTATATAGATTTATATGATCTGTGAACGACTTACTTATGACTTATGACTCTGTGTATCAGATCCTAAGCTCGTTTGATTAACTGGCTTTTTTCCACTACCAGGGAATTCAGGTAAATTTTATCTGGTGATTTTAGATGGGTGACAGATGCCTTACTGGCTCTTGGTTTTGCTTGTCTAAAATCTACCTAATTGCCTGTTTAATATTGCTCCACAAACTCACACGTCACACACGTAAGTGTTGTGTAGGTGTATAGTTATTTCTCACTACCCAAAAGCAGATAGGGCACTCTTAAGTCCAAAGAAAACATTGTGGCCCCAGGGCAAAATGGCAAACACGCTGTGTACCTACACTACCTACATAGTTACAAAACTTATTTACAATGTAAACAAACACTTTGTAATCAAATACTGTTATCTCCAGTGTTTATTGAACTGACCTTTGTTAATAATACGTATCACAATTAAAAATGTATTCAGAAGGCTCAGTTTACTTTACTTTTCAGGGTAATTCGCACAGAAAACATTTAGGTCAATCATCCACGTGGTTCCCCAAGTGGTTTTCCAACCGCCGAATGCAGTGCGTGTATGTAGAAGATAAAAAAATACGACGAAAAAAAAGGGAACGAGTAAAAAAACCGGCTAAGTGCGTGTATGAACACGCAGAATGAAGGGTTCCGTAGTTGAGATGAATTTATCCCAAGAACAAACTTAACATTGTAGGTGAAAAACATGTTCTCCCATACAAAATGTATGGTCTTGTCAAAATGTAAGTCTCGCCCCCTATTACATGGGACTAACTATAACTGACGAAATGTGGGTGTATACTATGCCTACCTTTTCGGGGTAAACAGACGTGCTGTTATGTTAGAGAGAAGTAGTGGCTCATCCATCTAACTTGCCAGCCTGAATCTCAAACATCTATTGAATCCACTTCTCTAATAACTTTGCCTCTCCGTTTGTATTTATGGGTATATCGGGACTTCTCACCGGGCATTGATTCAGTGGAACTTCTGTGAATATTCTGTATCCCTA
This sequence comes from Eupsilia transversa, assembly GCA_914767815.1. Taxonomy (NCBI): domain Eukaryota; kingdom Metazoa; phylum Arthropoda; class Insecta; order Lepidoptera; family Noctuidae; genus Eupsilia; species Eupsilia transversa. Next base: position 11,334,149 of record OU611896.1, read on the forward strand.
CGTAATCAAATGTATGCAAACTATGTTAATTACCTGAGCACATGTACTTACGTTGTTTATCTTTTTAATTGTTCTCTAATCTATGAATATGACTCACGTGGGAATGTGTTTCACATTTTTGTGATCATATAATTTGCGTAATCTGGTCCATCCTGTGATCCAAGGCTGTATGTTTCATTACAAATTAGCATTTGCATTGTGAATTGTCTTGGGTTTATTGTGTGGTATTTAGTCATGAGAGATTGTGAGCACAAAGGATCACGGTGCGGAACTTAATTAATAATAATACCAGTCTGCACTAACTGTCGCACTGAAGCACTGCAGGGCAAAGGCCTCTTCTCAATTCTCATACAGAGGAAGCACAAGCATTGATCACAAAGCTTGCTTGAGGCAGATTCGCGGATTGGCGGTTTCAGCTTACACCGCATAAATCTGCTAGACGGATTTCGTTACACTGGAATCGTAGTCGGACGACAGTCTACGACGCCGGTGACAGGGCGATCACCTCAAGTGGAGTTGGGCAACACATTTGGCTAGACGTGTTGATGAACGATTTTACTGAATGCTGACCGAGGTCAAGACACCGAAACGAAAAGGGCATTTTTTGCCTCACGAGAGCCCCAAAAGCCTGGCAAGTCACAAGCAAGCCTGACATTGTATTATTCGATACTGTGTGCCATAGTCTCGTCTGCCTCATCTATAGTATTCGTAAGAGCGTTTGAGTCTGCCTCGTGTGCGATCTTGGATAGGTTAAAGAACCTACTTAAGTTAATCATTGTCTGCCTAGCCTTTTCCCTACTAGCTATGTTGGGGTCGGCTTCCAGTCTAACCGGATGCAGCTGAATACCAGTATGTTATATGGAGCGACTGCTTATCTGACCGACTCATACCACTTACACTTACTTATACTTAAAGTTAATATAGACGAACATATCCACACATACATACCTAGATAAACTCACGCCTTCATTTCAAGGGGGTAGGCAGAAACTATAGAACGCCACCTGCTACGCTTCTTACATAATACTTTTGCTTCGTTTACGCTCATATGTCTAGTCATACACGCACGCCGGTTGCGAGGTACCTACTACGCACATGACCTCTGAAGAACATCACCAAGTAGGTTATGCTAGGTTAGGTTAATGGCGGCTGTTGCGGAAGATTCGTACGTTCCCGCGACCCCCGGCGTAGGTGTGAGTTGGAACACCGGGGTGGTTTTTAGTTAGTTAGAGTCTGACAGACCCCTCTGCCTGCCCCAGGGCTGAGGACATCAATGAGCATTTTCCACCCCGGAAACAAAAAAAAGGTTAGTGGCGGCTAGCACTCATATCTATAAAGCACAATAATTCAAAAATGGTTCTTACATTGTTTAACTAACAGCAATTGAGAAGATCGAACTGTCGTAGTGAAATAACACGACGAAACGCCTGTGACAGAAAGCATAGCAACGCGTTGCTATGCTTGCAACGCACCATCCCCAATCACGTTGCTATTTACACAACTTACTCTGGAAATTACCGATAAATTTTCCACCCTGCTCATACAACGTTTTTATTGATTTTACTTCGTAGAATCTATAAGCTTCAGACATGCCTATGTCTGACCTGGACACATTGTAATACTAACTAATTAAATAGATAGGTGGAGGCCCTTTTTTGGGAAAGTAACGTTACAATAAAGCATTATTTTGACGCTGCTAGGTTCGGCGAAAAAGATAATTGAATTGATTTTGTTGAAGCATCTCTATCAAACACTTTTTAAGATTCTGTGAAAAACGGAACCCTTATAGGATCACTCGTGTGTCTGTCTGCCTGGCTGGCTGGCTGTCTGTCAGTCCGTCTTTTGGCAGCCAATTTGCTCCGAATCTAGTGAACCATATTAGTTGGGTATACGTATGAATTTCAGTGACCCAAACACGTGTAACGTAAATAAGTGAATTTTGAATCACTATTCAAATTGGAAAATTAAAAAAAACAAAGTTTTGTTACTGTACCGTGTGGCATATCAAATGGAAGGGCTTATTGTGAGGATCTCAAATGTATTTTTTTAATCATTTTAAAATAAATACTTTTAAAGATATTTAAGAAAATGGATGAAAATTGCCCAGTACCCCAATCTCCGAAACTAAAGAGCCTAAAATTAAAAAAAAAATACAGTACCTATAGATTACAGGAAAACCTATAAGTCTATGGCGTTAAAATGACATGGTAAATCTCTCAATACTGTATGTAAGAACAAACTTATATTTGCAGTTGAAATGACTGTATGTGTGAATAACACAAAAAATCTGGCTGCGAACTTAGGCACTTGACGAAAAAATTCTAAAGAATTTTCAAATCTCTATTACAAAGAAGAATATAGATGATTCTCAAACTTCAAAAGAAGATGCTTAAGAGGGTGCATCCTAAAAGCTGGCAACATCGTAAATAGCTGTCAAATATTTACCTGTTTCGAATTATTTGGAAATAATACTGTATGGAAATAAGAAATGTGGCTAACCAATTGACTAGAATATTAATAATGAATTGCAATTATAACATTGAATTTGATGTTGTACCCGTTTTAGGTGAAAAAAAGGCATTTGGAAAGTTACCAAATACTTTTTTTACATCTAAAACTAACTATTCGGTGTTACGATATTAATTATTGCATTTCATAATCAATATTCTAGTTCGCTAGTTAGCCACATTATTTATTTCCATACAGAAATATTAACAAATTAATCAAAACAGCGAAATATTTGACATCTATTTGCGACGTTGCCAACTTTCAGAATAAACCCTCTTAAAGACAGACTGAAAGTTTCATAATACTACAGATAATATTCAATAGTAGTCTAGACCAAAAGTTGAACGAACAAAGTGTCATTGTAAGTTTGCGGCCATCATTCTTAGTTTAGCGGTCCCCTTGCGGACGGTACCGCACTGTCACATGGAGGAACAATCAGAACGAATGCTTTATGAATTACATGACCTTTGAAAGGGATTAACGTTGTCGCAAAGGTCACAGGAGTTCAGAATTGGATTTCGGAAAGTTTGTTTTCTTTGAATTTGTGCGTTGTTTGAGTTGGTTAACGTTTGTTCCTTAGATGTCACATTGGAAAAAGTGATTTATATATCTTCTATTCATTTAACGTTATTTGGCACAAATATAAATTGTCAACGCCTCAAATATGGTTATGTTCAAATGGCGAGGGATTTCATTGTATTTCGCCTAAGGAAAAGTACTAATTAATTTCTGAATGGGTGTATGGATCAAGCGAAAATGAATTTGATCGGTTATGCCATGAAGAATTGCCACTGTGATATTTCTCGGTCTGCGTTCGATATATTGTCCTACCTTGATCCTTCACTGACTTGTTGTATCTCCAGAGATACAGAAAGCCCCAATAACAATCACGGGAGTAAATTGGAAGATATATGGCTGGCTTTATAGCTTCACGAAAGAATTCACCCAAAACTTTCGCGACTACCTCAAACTTATGTGATTAGGCACATAAAGACATCAAACTGTCCAAAACTAAACATTCCTGCTGGTTATCTTATCAATCCGTCATTTGTGTCATTATCTTTGTTCGTATATTATCGATTTATCAGCACATTACACTGCTACGGCATTACAAACCTTATTTTCTACTACTTCATAGTGAAAATTTCTTTGTACGTTGTCTTTTTGAAGCAATTCCAGCATTCCCAAGGTGTGTTCATGATTACTGGTCGTAGTGTCATTTTGTGATTCCGTTAAAGTGGTTACAATGGATTTTGAAATTGAATATTTTGATGTAGACAAGTAAGTTTTGACCTTTTATACGTGTAAGGAATCAATTCATGTTATATTGTGCTGATTGCAATATTATGTATTGTGAGAAGTTAATAGCCCGTGTTAAATAAGATTTTAGATTACATACGTCCATAAACTCACGCTTTTCTCTGACGGTCTACTGCTGGTCTATTGTGTACAATTCTCACCGTGAAAACTTAGGTGAAGTGAACCTGAAATGAGCTATCAATAGTGCCAATCCCTAGCATTAGGAGTAATGACAGCTTACTTGAAGCTCGCTTCACCTAAATGTTCCCGATGAGGCTTTGACAGAACAAACCGCCAGAACGCTACTTGCTACGATCCTTACATACTCCTATTGCGACGTTTACATACGGCTGTATATCAATCATTATCTTGTCGTATAAAGCTGACTTTTTTAAGATTCTCACAATTATTTCCATTGTGCATTCTTTTCGACAGTCGTCAGACTTAAATAAAATCAGACACACTTCAAAAAATTCGTTCACGATTTGGTCTTGCCAGATTTTATTCATATGCAAAACATTTTGCATATTGTACCTACTCGTTTTTGTAAACAATTCGACCTCAACACCTGCACGACAATATGTGACATTGACCCTAATTTTGAGGACCGAACACGTTTTGGCGACTACGAAATTAACTCATTTAAACTCTTGTTTATTTTGGTTTAACTACGCGAAATGTTGAAATAATGTTTGGTATTTTGTCAGTCCCAAGCTGGAAATCAACTTTACTTTCCAACCTTGGCCTATTTATGCTAGGATTGGATTTCAAACTAACTATTGCAGCTTGATATTTAACTTGGAGTGACTACATCCGATTTCTGTGCCCCAATTTATGAGGATCACGCCTGTATTCCCCGCAAAGGCTAGGCAGAGGTACAACTGTAATTGAACACCCACATTTCACCAGAAATGTTATAAAATCCATGTAATAGCGGGCAACCAAGCAAGTCCATTGCCATTTGGATCACCATATCTATGGATGACAAGGAGAACATCGTCAAGATTTCGATTTCCCGACGTTATTAGCAAATGTCATAGATGTTGGTTCGTGTGACAATTGAAACTGACAGCTAGACGTCCTCTCAAAGGCACGAAACTGTCTCGATGAGTAAAGAATTGACAGCCATTCAACACTCGATGTCGTCGTCGTTCCGAAAATTGATCGGTTCAATTCTGGTTGGCCATTTAGCCACATGCCCCTTCAGAGCATTCTTAAATGAACCCGATTATAAATACTGCAGACCATTTATTTGCGTAAAGCTGTTCAGATTGTTGATATTAACACAACTTCCACTCGAGTATTCGTACGGTGCTTGAGGGCTCCTCAACTGATGTTTACACTATAAATACATTATATTTATTATTTTCTCCAAGTTCTGAATACTTGAATCTTTGTTTGGCTCGACTCGGGGAGCGGTTATTTATAATTTTAAACAAACTTTGGTGGTGCGAGATGGTTCATTTCAGCGGTAGGTGGGGCTGACCCATATTATTTTTGCCAAAGATCGCCACTACACTTGGAAAAGATAATTATGAATGTGCTATCATAACAACTAAGCTGATTAGAAATCACAGTAAGATTTTATTTGATACGGTATTTAAACTTTATCAGTATAGGTATTTATTCTGTAATTTGAAAGAGCATTATTATTATCATCATTCTCTCGCTCTTATCCCAATTTATTTGTGGTCGGCGCAACATGTCTTTTCATCCATACTTCTCTATTAGTCGTCATCTCGGTTGTCACTCCCTTTCTAGCCATGTCATCTTTCTTGCAGTCCATCCATAATTTCTTTGGTCTTCCCCTACTCTGTAAATAGCTTTATCAGGCGAAACGTTGCTGCGCTTGTAACCCTGCTGCTGCGGTCACGCCATTCTCCGCCACAAAACGTAGACCTTAAAGTTTCTTTTTACTCTCTCGTAAAAGCCATGTTTTTTGTTGACAGTGAGCAGCCGATATTCACGTGCAAGGCCCACGTGTTCCACATAGACCCGAAGACCAAGCGGTCATGGATGTCTGCCAGTTCCGCCGCTGTGTCGGTCTCCTTCTTCTACGACTCCTCAAGGAACCTCTACCGCATCATCAGCGTTGAAGGGACTAAGGTATGTGTGAGATGATTCCTATACAGCAAATGTTTAAAATACAACACTGGATTTTCTCAGAAAGCAGTGCCGTGAGAACCAGAACAGCGTAATTAAAGCCGCTGAAATTGAGTCGTGTAGATTACGCTGCTCCACCTGAAGGACGACTTTGGGTGGAGATTAGACTTTAAATTTTTGAATGAGTAATGAATAGTTATATAGTTAGCACATCGACACAATCACGTCGTTACACGCTCTTTTTAGACACGGTTTAATTCATCGAGTTTTTAAATAATGCTTTAGTAGACATTAGACGTCTTTGTCTAATGTCTACATCTTGAAATCAAATGTAGCAAAACGAGGGGTTTGGGCCATTGAGTTGAAGTAGTAATTGGCCCTCAGTATTCTGCGACACGACATGACAGAGTAAATATTCCTCGTTTTGGAAGCACCCGCATTCCGGGTGTACGTATTTAACCGAAATCTCGAACAACTGTTTACAACTACGCCTTGCCGTATCAACGGAGATATACCTAATGAAGGTTCCAGACTAGTTTTCGGGGTGTTCTCTAAAATAGTATAAAATGAAATCGCCCAGCCGTGTCTTTATGTTGCTAATGCTTTATAACTACTTGAGGGATTTTGATGAGGTTTATACCTATTTTGAAATCATTTTTCAAAGTATATAACTATGAAACCGGTTTATACTATTTCGGGTACTAACCCAAGACAGATCAATAGTTGAATGTGGTATTGCGATGCAACTCTGAGCGAATTGTGGGACAAGTCTTGCATGTCAATGAGCTAATTAGCAAACTAATTGCGATAATGAGAACGATTCGATCGATTACTATAAATTGTAAACTGAGGTCATGGTGTTTGAAAGGGAAGAAGATGCATCGGTGTGTGATGTGAAAATTAATGATAAGAGTGTGGAGCAAGTAACAGAGTTTTCATATTTGGGGAATCTGTTCACAAGGGATGGAAAGGTTGATGCGGATGTGGAAAGGAGAGTCAATGCGGGAAATAAAGTCAATGGTGACCATACATGCAATAGTGACCATCCAAAAAAGCTCGACTCGGCTGATCACAATGGTACGCTGGTGTCTACGTTTATGTATCGAAGTGAATGTTGGGTGTGGCAAAAGAAGCATGAAAGTAGAATAAATGCTGTGGAAATGCGTATCTTGCGAAGCATGTGTGCTGTGACTAAAAAGGCTGAGGATTGATGTGATAAGTCAACAGTGCAGTATAAAAGAGAATGTAGTGTCAAAAATTAAAAAGAGGATGCGTAGGTGGTTTGGTCATGAATGAAAGGCGACTAACAAAAGGTAGATGTGAGTGGAAACGCCGGGACGGGAGGGGACGCCGTAGGAGGACATATAGTGACCTTATTGGTGATGTTCTTCAGAAAGGTCAGGTGCGAAAAAAAGCAACCGACGTGCATTTATCACCAGATGTATGAACGTAAACTAGGCAAAAGGAGTATGTAAGGATCGTAACAGGTTACGTTCTGTTGTTTGTGCCTACCCCCATGGCAAGAAGGGGTGAGTTTATGTATGTATGTGTATGGTAAACTGAGAATAGGTACTACATTTGGAAAGACTTCGATATACGTTGGAGACCCAGACGACAATACTACATTAAATTAAACTGCCCATTATGTAATACCATTCCCACTCTGCTTACGAAAATTGAATAAAATATATCCAATAGTTTAGTCACTATAGCTAGTCAAAGATTGGCAAAACCCATTGTCGTCCCATCACTACTATTTAGTTTGTTTGAAAAAATCTTTTTTAATTTCGATGTTTGGATTTATTTGATAGTTCCAAAATACTCATATGCATTAGTATTGCCAGCGTTTTCATTTGTTGTCGTATTGTTGTCTCCACGTTATATATATGAATCGATTGATCGTCTCGAAATGACGAAAGCGAACAAATATTGACAACGACGCGTTTCGTATGACAAACATCCCGAATTCCCGACTGCTATATACAAAGCAAACGACTAGTATTACGAGCCGTATTGAAATCTAACGGATCGTATATTGCGGTTCCAATATCGATTTATTTATGAACCGGCAATTAGCCCTGCTCTCGATTTCCGCGTATACGTTTACTAATGGCATGTATTTCAAACGCCAAATAATGTCCGTTTTGCTTTCCTAAAAGTATTAATAAACGCTCTTATAAAACGTGTCAATCTCAATAAAGAACACTGTCCTTCAAGATACAGGATTTTTCTTGTTTGATGGAGGACACCCCTGTCCTCCATCAAACTAGGTAAATCCTGTCTTACTGATTTGTAATAGCAAACCCATCCCTTACTGAAACAGCACTTTGTTACCTAGTATTTTTAGTAAATAAATGGTTACTTACTATATTAATATCTAATCTAACCCGCTCTAGCTTAGTTACTGCATGCGACCAATTCGGCTCGCGCGTGGTTGGCCACATCTCCAACCTTTTTTTTGTTCCGGGGTGGAAAATCCTCATGGATGTCCCCCGCCCTGGGGTGGGCGGAGGGGTCTGTCAGACTCTTACTGACTAAAAACCACCCCGGTGTCCCATCTCACACCGACGCCGGGGGTCGCGGGAACGAAAAAATCTTCCGCAACCCCCAATTGGTGCCGGCCCGCGTTCGCGGGCCTCTTCCTCGGGTCAGGGGGGAGTGAGGTGTTAAACTCCCCCCGCGCCGTCTAAGAGGGGCGCGCGTGGAACACTACGCGCCGCCACCTCGGGTCCTGATGTGTGGGGAGCGACAGACGTCCCCGAGTCCGTCGCCCCTGGACCCATTTAGGGGGGCTGGAAGAGGGCGTTATCCGCCCTCCTTCGACGCCCGGTGCGCCTGCTGCGGGCCGGGTGAGTGGACGTAATCTCCCTCTCCCTTTCCGCAGCCTCCTTCTGCGAAACGACTGTCTCGCAGTAGGAAACCACCGCGTCCCAGGACTCCTCGCCGCCGACCATCGCATTCACAACGGCCGGCAGCGACAAGTCACTGCCTACTTCTGAGATGAGGGCACGGCGCGGCTCCTCCCAAGCGGCACACTCTGCCAGCGTATGCCGCGCCGTGTCCTCCCGGCAGTCGACGCAGTGGTGACACCGGGCGTCCGGCTCCCTGTTTATGCGACACAGATACTTCCCGAAGCAACCATGCCCCGAGAGCACCTGCGTCACCCGAAATGACAGGGAGCCGTGCCTCCTCCCGAGCCAGTGCTCGAGCACCGGCCGGACCGCCTCGATGATGTCGAGGCCGGCGGTAGGGCGTGAAAGCCTGTCCCGCCATTCCGCCACCAGGACCTCGCGGAGCTGAGACCGATGCAGCTCAATGTGCCGTTGCATCGGTTGCTCGCCCCGCGCCCTCGCTTCCTCGCGCCACCGATACGATGACGCGAGTACTTTCGCCTCGAGGTCCCAGGGCGGGGATCCGGCCAGTGCACAAGCCGCCTCGTAGGAGATCGTGCGATACCCCCTGATGACTCTGACGGCCATCGCTCTCTGCGGCTTGCGCAGTACAGCGATGCTTCCGGCCGTCAGGTCAGCCGCCCAGATCGGGGCCCCGTAAAGGGCCATCGACCGCACGATCCCCACGTAGAGCCGCCTACAAGCGGCGCTCGGGCCCCCCAGATTGGGAAGCAGCGTTGACAGCGCCCCAGCAGCACCCAGCAACTTGGGCGCCAGCCGCCGGAAGTGGGGCTCGAAGTTCCACCGGCTGTCGAGCACCAATCCTAGGTACTTCATGGTAGACTCGACAGCGATCCGAGCCCCCCCGACCACGATGTGTGAACCGGGTGGCGGCGCCCGCCGGGGGCCATGAAACACCATGGCCTCCGACTTGCTGAGGGCCACCTCCAGGCCCAGGCGACGTATGCGGCCCACCACCTGTGAGACCGCAGCCGTCGCCAGCAACGCTGCCTCCCTGTGCGAGCTCCCCCGGGCAGTGACCAGCGTATCGTCCGCGTAGCACGTCAGGTCGACGCCCGGTTGGAGTTCGCCCCTCAGCACCCAGTCGTACCCGATGTTCCACAGGAGTGGGCCAACAACCGAGCCCTGTGGAACACCGCACGACATGCGGCGCTGGTTTCCGCCATCACGTCCCATGTAGGTGACACACCTCTCCGACAGATAAGCCCCAACGATGTGGCAGAGGTAGGGAGGCACGCCATGATACCGCAGTGCCTCCCGAATACAACTCCAGGGCAGGGTGTTGAAGGCGTTGGAGATGTCCAAGGACACTGCCAACATCACTCCGCCCCGGGACACCGCTTCCTCCGCCAGGACTCTAACCCGCGACACAGCGTGGATCGTGGAGCGCCCATGCCGGAACCCGAATTGACTGTCGTCCAGGTCCGGCCCCTCTCTGCACAAGTGGCCGACGAGGCGAGCTGCGATTATCCGCTCAAACAGCTTGCCCACCTCGTCTAGCAGCACTATGGGCCGGTACGCGGACGGTGAGTCTGCAGGGCGCCCCGCCTTCCTGAGCAGGACCAGACGACCTGATTTCCACAGAGTGGGAAACTGGCCCTGCTCAAGGCACGCTGTGTAGAGTCCCCTCAGTTGGGGCTCAAGCTCCTTCAGAGCGAGGGCTAACGCGCAGCCGTGGATCCCGTCGGGCCCCGGAGCCACTTTCTTGGCCCGGAGCCGCATCACGGCTGCCCTCATCTCTGCCTGTGTCACCTCTGGGACGCTGATGGCGTTCTCCTCCGAAGACTCTGCGGCTGTGGGCAATGCCATCGTCGGTGGAGTATGATCCGCTCTTGCCGGGAAGAGGGCTGCGACCACCTCCTCCAGCAGCTCGGGTTGGAGACTCTCCGTAAGTGGGGGCGCCGCGGCTCGAAGTTTTCCTCGGACCGCGCGATAAGGGCGCCCCCACGGATCCCCGTCTAGAGTCTCCAACATCTCCTCCCTGGCTCGCGTTCTCGACTCACCGATGGCCAGCGACAGAGTCTCCTTAGCCGCGCGGTACACCTCATACAGCGCGGCTTCTTCGTCAGGGACCCGATGACGTCTCCTCCGGTATCGGGTGTACTGGCGTCTAACCGCCACGCACGTGACGCGCATCTGCGCGATCTCGGCGGTCCACCAGTACACCTGGCGCCTTGCGGACTGTGCGTGGACCCCCACCCACTCCTCCAGCACCTCGCCCCTAGCATCGGTCACAGGGGATCCCCACGCCGCAGACTTGGCGTTGAGATCCCCCAGCAGCAGCACCGGGCGCGGGTGAAGTCGGCCCACGACGGCACCCAACTCGACAAGGAACCTCTCGAAGTCGGCGAGACTCTTGTTGGGCGAAAAATACGCCCGAACCGTGCCAATGCCGTCCGCGAGGGCGGCTACCCAGCCGTGTCCTCGGGACGGGTTGACAAGAGCCCCGCCAATGATGGCCACCAAACCGTCTAAGTCTCCCACCCAGTTATCCCTGGGGGGGACAAAATACGGTTCGGCGACCACAGCCACGTGAATCGACCACTCTGCCATGCTCTGGAGCAAAAGATCCTGAGCTCTGGCACAGTGGTTGATATTGCCCTGGAGGAAATGGTAGAGCGCCGTTATGCGCAATCCATTCCCTCCGCACCATTCGTAGGCCGGGAGTCGGCCGGAGGACAGCCAGGCTGCGGGGGGGGGTAAAGAGTCCCCGGCAGCCGTGGCAGCCCCTCTCTTCTTCTTTTTTTTGTTGTTGGCGGGCGCGCCACAGGCCTTTCCACCCGCTCTATGCCCAGCGGGTCTCCCTGCAGCTGTACAGAGACTACAGTTTGGCGCCGCGGAGCACTGTGCCGCCTTGTGGCCGGCCTGACCACAGCGATAGCACTGCTCGCTGCGGTCTATTTCGGCGGTGCACCGTGCCCTGACATGCCCAATGTCGAGGCAACGGTAGCACCGCAATGCCCTGGGCTGCAGCAGCTTGACTCTTGCCGCAACCCACCCCACCAACAGACGCCCACCGTCAGCGACCTTATTCGCCGCCGCCACCGGGCACCGAACCCAAATCGTGCCGAGCCCGGAAGCGTCAGCGCGCACCTCGCCCGTCCGAACGTCTTCGGGCGGACATCCACCGACTTTGGCGATAGCCGCCACGACCTCAGCGGAGGTCGTCGAGTCGTCCAGGCCATCGACTCGCAATTCAACGGTCTTCATTGGCCTGGACACCCGGACGTCTTCCGGGTTGAGGACTTCCCTCAGCTTGGCGGCCAGGATGTTAGCCTTTTCGGCGCTAGAGGCACCCGACACCTCGAGTAACCGCGCCCCCGTAATCGCCGGCCTTATTTTGAAGCCGGACGGTGTGCCGAGGTCGGGGAACGCGACTTTGGCTTTGGCCTCCATAAGAACCGCCTTATAAGAGACGCCCCTTTCGACGGCTCCGGGCTGCAGCGTAATCACTACAGCCGCGGAGCGTGGGGCTCTGACCCTAGGCGGCCCTTGTGCGTTTTTGGGTGCCGATGCCGGTGCTCCAGCGGGCACCGGTGGCGGCGGCGCCGACTTCTTCTTTTTACGGCCCCTCTTGACAACCGTCGTCCAGGTCTCCGTGGAAGATCCGGGTGTGGTCGCCGATGGTGCGTTCGCCGAAGGTGCGGTCGCCAGGGGTGCGGCCGTCCGGGAAGTAGACGCGGACGTGCCCTCCGCGGACCTTTTGGCCCCCTTGGACTTGCCGGCCGTGGTTTCGGAACCCGGCTTAGCGGACTCCTCCTTCCTCCTATCCGCAGCGAGTGGCGGCCGGAGAGTCTCTGCCGGGAGGAGCCTCGACTCCAGGCCCTGCAGACGGGCATTCATCATACCCCCACACTGCAGCATGCAGATGCGAACGATCTTCTCGATCTCCGCATCAGCAGCAGGCGTAGGGGCAGGGACCGACGATGACGGGACCGAAGACGTGGCCGACTGTGTCAGGGCAGTGACGGGTGCGGGACTGGTGGCCACAGGACGCCTCTGCTGCCATTCCGCCCTCTGCGCGGCAAGCTCCCGTTTGAGGTCGTCGAGCTCAGATCTGAGACGGCTGTTCTCCTCCCACAGCTTCGCCGTCTCGTCTGAGCTTGTGCGACTTAGGAGGACCCCAACTGCCTCTTTTATGTCGCCAGCCGCCTCCTTTAGAGCGCGCGTGAACGTGCCCTTCAGGCTGCCAGATTTGGTGGCAACCTTTAGAACGACGTCCACGCCGTCCAAAACTTGGCGACTGAGCGCCACCGCCGACAGGCTCTCTCCAGCAGCCGCCTGAGCAGAGCGCCGCTCTCGGGCCAGTCGGGCCATTTCGCTGACCTCGTCAGCCGCTACCGCCTTCCGCTGCATCCGCTTTGCGGCGTTCTCCTCCGCCTTGTTGCTTTGCAGCAACAGTGGGGACGCAGCGGAGTCTTCGCTCGGGTCCCCCGGGGTCCCGTCACTTTCCACACTCCCTGGGCGCATCGATACCGGCGTAGCGGGCCGCAAAAAGCGACCCCGTAAGTCGCGGTCCGGTAACCGAGCGGACGCCCCTCCACCAATTGCGCGACCTCGCCCTGTCTTGCCTTTCGGCACCTTGGCCGGCAGGTTCTCCTCGCTTGACGAGAATCCCGCGTGCCCCTCATCCTCCTTGCGTGCGTGCTTCCCCCAAAATTTGGAGGCACGCTCAACCACCTTTCCTTCCGTCCGCGAGCGCTTCGAGCTTACGCTCGCCACGCTCGCCACACTCATCCTGTCAGACGCGGAGTCAGAATCTGACACCGCACCTACAGCCATCTGCTCGACCAGCATGATCGGCAACTCATTTTGTTTGTTTTTATTATTTGTTTTTTTTTCCATTGTATATCCCACGAGTAGATATAGGTTCTACATGTCCACCGGCCAGAGCCTAGATAACCGGTAAGCCTACATACTACAGAGTGCGGCAGGTGCTCTGTAGGGGAAGCGCTCGCGACTGGACTCCCTCCAGCCATTCATCCTATCACCGCGCTTCAAAGCTTAGGATTGGGTGGTTTTTTTATCTTAGAGGTAGCCTTCCTCTGGGCCAGGCAATTAAGCCAAGCCCCCGGCGGCGGCATTAGACATGCCTCCGTTCGCTGTCCGGCCAACCCGACTCAGCGAACCCGCCGAAAGTTCTCTCGTTGAAGAATACTCCTCAACGAGAGAAACACCTGTTGCTTTGGTGCGCCTGCACCGCAGCGGCATGGTCACGTCATCTGTCAATCGACTGCCGTCGATCGATCAGGAGCGACCCCGTCTCGGTATCTCTCTTAGTCTGGTCTCTCACTTGGACCTTTCCGGCATGAGTAACTCTACCGGCAGAGCCCCAAGATCATTGAGACACGCAAGCCCCACCACGACGACAACGTGGAGACACCCTCGGTGGGGCACATCTCCAACCTAACCTAACCCGCTTGGTCCTAGCTTAGTTACTGCGGCCGACTGTGAGAAACGGCCAGGAAAAAGCACAACTATTAAAAAAGAGACAATTATTAGAAAAATTGTGCATCATTAGAAGTACAAAAAGTTTTTTAATGTTCTTTTATTTATAATGGTGTCCATCAAAGTTTTTCGAGGATCTGTTAAATATTTCCCTTTGCTAATTGCGAAGCGTTGGTTTTGTAGCCATATATATGATGTATATAGCTTCTCTTAATTTGTGACCACACCATCATGTAGCTCAAAGGCCAGTTCTGCTATACGGAATGGACAGCAAAATTTAATTGTGTTCTCGGAAACGTCGGCGTTCTGCCAGTTGGTATCAACAAAGGTTTAATTGGGGCAGGTTTTGCTTCGGATATACTATACTATGTATGTTCGTCAAATGGAATTGACGATGCAGGGAACATCGTTAAAGGGGTCTTTGTGTAACGTTTTTTATTTTCGGTCTTCTGGTTTCGTGTATGTCTTTGATCTACGTTCGGGGTGAATATGGGATTTTATTGTCTGGAAGCATAGCAAAGAAACGGGAGTGAATGATACGTGACGGTTGACAGGGAGAATGGAAGAATAAAAAGTGTTGCGCCGACCACAAGTAACATGGGTCAAGGGCACGAAGATTATTCAAATTGAAATTCTTTATTTCAAATGACTTAATAACTAGTAAAAATACAATAGACGTAGGTATATTTAGTAAACAATTCCATTCCAATTCCGAACACGACGTGTTGCCGCGCTGGACGCTGAGCGTCAGCGCTTGCGTGGCTACACGTCGTGTTCGGGTTCGCGACAAGTCAATCGTCATCCTGAGACCTCGTTGAGAGGTGAAATACGTGTCGATTTCTTACAGGGTTTTTTAAGACTCTTTATGAATAGTTAAGCGGAATTGGTTACTAAATATATCTACGTCTATTGTATTTTATAATGGAACGCCAAGTCACGCCTGAATCAATTAACTATCTTTAATAACTAGTGTTACAAGGACATAACAAGGAGATAATATTTCAAATGTCAACTGGTATGGATTCTCATCCACTGGCGCAGCAGAGGGGAGTTCCACCGACCTGAGAACACATTCAGGAGACCGTTTGTGGTGGCGCACAGCTGGCCGGCTATAGAGGCGGTTCTTTTTCTTATTATTGCGCAAAAATCGTCTGTGATTATGGTAATGATCGTCTGACATATATCTATCAAGGTACACTTGGATGGAATGTCTCTTTAATCCATGTATGTTTTCTGAAAGGAAATTCTGATTTGCATTTCGGTGTTTGTAAGTAAATATGCTCTGCAAACGTAATAAGGTCTTTTGTATTGTTTCTCACCCCTTGTTCACTATAAAATCATGTGTCTAAGCATGCTTTATTGTAGACGGGTTTATTGGTATCTTCCTTGTTCTTTCTTTATTTTACGCCTAAATTGAAGAATATTAGAGAGACTTATTGTTGTCGCTCACAACAACAGTAAAACTGTTCACGGCTGCGCCACATAGACCCAGTTCAGCAAAAATGCTCGACAACTAGTGCCTGACGCTGGTTTTTAACTGGACCTGACCTACTGAAGTCTCTCTATTTTCAACTGCTCGGATATCAAAGAAATACGTAGGTACCTAGATAGTATTTTGGGAAGAAAATAAAACGCCTGTTGTACGAATTATCTTAAAACTTTACATATTACCAATTCAAGAGCTCGCGACAATGTCTTAGTACGTGAGTTTAAAACGTAGAAATGTACCAAGTTTTCTAATCGAACCAAGTTTCGTTTGACGCTGTTTGAAGCTTGCAAATACCTATGTTGTTGGTAAGAGACGGTATTATCTGATGTATGTATCTGAATGTTATAAATTCAATACAAGTTTTGAATAGGATTTTCAAAGTTTTCGACTGGCATCTGTTTCATTTGAAATCCATTTTTGCAGATGGGCCTTGGACTAGGGAACCGTTATACATAAATAGGTATTGGTATTATCTACGGGACTGCCTCGTTAGTCTAGTGGTCGTAAGCGCTACTGCTGAGCATGAGCTACTGGGTTCGATTGCCAGGTTGAGTAAAGTGTTATTAAGTTTTTCTTGCAATACTGACAAGCTTTTCTTTAGTTTTACTACACACTGGTGCACTCACTCCGATCCCATCAAGTTGAAACTTTACTATTGTGAACACGATCCTCCATTAACGGGGACAAACAGTCATGTCATACGAGTATTGATTGACATTGCGAGAATCGTCACGCCTGTTAGGCGGATACATGATCCCGGTATGTTGCAATGTTATCAACAGGAAGACACACCGGTCCCTATGCCATTACATATAATTATTATTACTCTTACGGTCACTCTTTACGACAGACGGACTGAACCTAACAACGTTACCGTGTTTCGGACTTCGGTTTGTAGGTAGTTACAGGGACATGAGATATTTAATCTATAATAATTATTTATTTATTTCAGGGAAGCTGTAGCTATATTATAGGTTACTTAATAGTCATATCACAACAACATAAAATGTTAGTGTGTTAGAGTAGGTACTTACTATTATTTTATTTTGTGGTGTTAGTAACAAAATGTACCAACATTTTGTTAGCATTGTTAGTATCTATGCCTACGCGATGCCTATGGCTGTCATTATCCATTGATTTTGGAAAGGACAGTCAAAACGGGCAGCAATAGCATATGCTGCTGTGGCTGCTGCTTCGCAAACCGTGCAGCAAAGAGTTTCCTGTTTTGAGCATGATAGCTTGAAAGCCATCCGTACGCTCTTCAGCAAACATACTAGACGCGGTGCAGCGCCACAGCAGTCAGTTCTGGCGTAGGCGACGCATCTTCTCTCAGATGTGAGACCACCCTAAAGCTGGCTATCACTCAGTTGTCATCTAAATGACATTAACGTCGATGACATTGACAGATTGACAGCTTCGAATAGGCGAGCAGGGGGTGCCTGGCGCCAACAGTTTAAATCAATAAACTTACCTTAAATCTATGTTGCAGGCGGTGATAAACAGCACGATAACAGCAAACATGACGTTTACGAAGACGTCGCAGAAGTTCGGCCAGTGGAGCGACGTCAGAGCTAACACTGTTTACGGACTCGGGTTTGCTTCGGAACCCGAGCTTGGCAAGGTAAGGGGCTGATAATAATTATAGACAACTCTCTTTTACATGTCAGACCGAATTAAAAATGTGACACTGACAGACTCAGACAATTAAGTAAAAAAAAGATTGTTTTTTTTTTCATTAAGTAATAATAAATAAATAATATTTCATAAAATGGCCAAGCTATTAAAAAAGTCTTAAGGGCGGGACACAGAAAAGACGTAAGACTGAGCGCGTCTCGTCCGCGCCCTGCCTTTTCTGTTTATTTTGTGTCGCGACGCTTCTATACATTTTATATGTTTATTGAAGGGGCGCCGCGTCCGCGACGCGTCCTCTTCTTACGTCTTTTCTGTGTGTCACGCCCCTTAGGTCAACTCGACATTGGTCGTATGTGTAAGGTATTTTGATCTTTGTTATCAAATAATTAAACTTAGTTTTCTATGAAATAGGTTGGTTAGTGCCGTAGCTTCCAAAGGTAAGGGTCGTCATGATAAGAAGGTGTGAGCTTGTTATTTATTATTTCACCAACCAAATTCTCTTGCAGTTCATAGAAAAATTCCAAGAAGTAAAAGAGGCAATCCAAGCGCAGCAATGCGGGGCTACGGGTGGCAAGTCAGTGACCAATGGCAACAGCGGCGCCGCCACGCCCGTGGCCAGCGCCACCGCCAGCCCGCTGCTGGCCGGCAGGGCCGCGGCCGGCGACGAGCCGCCGCCCGCTGTGTCGCCGGCACAGGCTCTGGTGAGTTGTGTTGTAGTCAATGTATAATAATATTAGTAGGATTAATGGCCGACCTTTACATTCCGAGACCCCTTCGGGTTTCGAAAAGCACGTTACTAAATAACATCTTTAGTAAACCCTTTCGGTATGGGTACATTTACGAATGCACGCAATAAGATTTTTTTATCACCTCACATTTTCTTATTCCTTGTTTGTGTAAGTCTTGCCAGTTCTCTGTCGGTTGGTAAAGTTGTCCTTAAATTGCCACACTCAGCAGAACGGAAATAACATAAAAGGCGATGTACTAAGTTTAATTAATCAATGCAATGCATTTACTTGAAGCAGGATAACCGACGCGTTTTTTATGCAAAGCTAAATGTATCGTTGCAAAACTTGATTTGCACAAAAATTTTGAACGTGGGGGAACGGGGGATATACAACAGGGATCACAATTAGTTTCATTGGCGGTCCGTTTTTTGAATAATTTAATGTCGCGGTCCGTTTAGTAGACGTATACTAGCAACCTAGATTTAAAATATTAATTAAGAAATAATATTTTAATTTTATTTAAAAAAAAATTGGCAAGAAACCAGAGGCCTTATTTTAAGTTTGCAAGTGAATATACGTAACTATCGCGTTTGCGTTAAGATTTGACTGATAGATCATAATGCTAAGAATATAAAGGTGAGAATAAAAATCTTAACACAAACGCGGTAGTTACCTTTACTCACTTGCAAACTTACACTAAGGCCTCTGAATATTTTTTTCAATCTGCCTAGCCTTTCCCAACTATCTTGGGCTCGGCTGCCAGTCTAACTGTATGCAGCTGAATACCAGTACTTTACATAGAGTGACTGCCTATCTGACCTCCATAACCCAGTAACTATGTAATACGATAGTCCTTGGTGAGACTGGTTGTCAGACTTTCGACGGCTTTCGGCTTCTGACGACCCGTAACGAATGTCAAAGATCCACGAATGACAGCCGGGACCAACGGCTTAGCGTGCTTTCCGAGACACGAAGGAGTCTCGATATGTAAAGATGGTCACCCATTCACAGACATCCCCGGCAAGCATAGCAGATTTTTTTTTTTAAGTAAGTAATAAACTAATAAGTAATGAATAAAAATAACAAAGTAAGTTATTAATCTTAATGTTAATTTTTTTTTTTTTTTACTTTGAACTATCTGCCTGAAGACAAATCGTGGGCTAAATTAAATTACTTACTTACTCAAAATATTAATATTATGTTTTAGTTGTAAATTTTTATGTTTACTTTAGGTCCGCATAAAATAAGTTCGCGGCCTGGATCCGCCCTTTGGTATACAACATCAGTCCATTAAAAAGTAGTTAAAATTTCGGTTTTAGGGCTCTGTAGGCGAAAAACGTAACCCTTATAATGTCGTCATGAACGTTTGTTTTTTCTGGATGCCACATAACCATTTTACCCGAGAGATTCTTTGCACTATATTGATGAATATTTAAAGGAGTATTCTGTCCGCCGCTAAACAACGGTGTAGTGACTATTACAATAATAATTTGAGGTGGCACTCCCCTTACATAAAACCGAGGAATGGGGTATTAGATCCTGTAACTGAAAAGATTATGATGTTGTTTCTAAGTGATTTTGCTCCTTAAGAAAATCGTTTTTGAGATTTTGCATATTTTAGGTTACAACCGCAGAAATAATTTTGCGGCGAACTAAAATAATACTGTGCATGCGTAAATATTCGTCTCAACTACGGAACCCTTAACTGTGCGTGGTCCGACGTGCACGTGACCTTATTATTTCACATAAATGTATTTGTTACAGCCCAAACCGGAGCCTGAGGATATGGCGGTACATCAGAGAGCCCATTCAGTGTCCTCCACCCTACAGGTACGATAAAACTATACCCGCCATTCCACGGATAATGCTCTATAGTCTATTCACAAAGTTCCGGGTCGGGACCTTCCGGGTTCCGGGCCTTTCAGGTTCCATACAGCTAGTTGTACCATAAAACTAAAGTCAAATATTATTATCAAGTGCGAGTCGAACTCGTACACGAAGAGTTTGGGATACCACCCTACAATATTTAGCAAAAAACGTCGAAAAACACGATAGAAACAGGCAATAGAAATACAATCTGTGAACATTTCAACTGTTTACCTGTTACGGTTCATGAGATACAGCCTGCTGACAGACAGACGGAGAGCTGAGGCTTAGTATAGCTATAATAGGGTTCCGTTTGGCACCCGTCGGGTACGGAATCCTAAAAAGTGTAGCCTTAGCTAAAAGTCCAAAGTTACTCTTTTGTAAATCTGAAAAGAATTTTATAGAACCTAAAACAGTAAAGGCTTACACAAGGAAAGGTTCTCGTCCGTCGAGAAGCGATAATGTTTATGCGAGTCTCGACAATATCTTACTCATGTTTACACACTATAAAAGTGACATACGAGACTCGTCCGGCAATTTTCTCTAATTGTGAATCGAAATAAGGTTAGCGGTTTGCTTAGAAACTTCCAATTGTCCAGTGAAAATATGTTCTTATAACTTTTGAAAATGAGCCTTTAAGGCCTGTTCACACGTACCACAACCACACCACATCGTTGCGACAAAATGTGGGCAAGCGGTAGTTACGTGTGAATAGTGTTACTGCAGCTTCTTGCAGTTGTGTGTGGTTCCGTTCTCGCTAGTAGTTGCAATGTGGTTACATTGTGGATAGTGTTTGCTGACAGACGGATCGCTTCTTGGCTTGTGATTGCGTTGTGGAATTTATGTGGTAGGTAATGCACGCCCACACGGTTGATTTTGACGACCAAATATGGTCCGTGTGAATAAACTATTCATTTCCATACAAATTAGCGCCTGTCCACATGTTCTTTGTGGTGCGTCATCGGCTGCGTTATTAAATGATGTATTGATAATTATCATCTCGTGTTATAGAATAACACAAATGGTAGCGATTTCATTTCGAAGCAAGATATACAATTTTTGTTGAGCTAGAATCAAAACATAACATCACGATTATATTTCTCGAAGGGTTAGGCAGAGGTGTACGTATAGTACACCTCATTTCCCCAGTTATGTTTAAGGCCCATATAATAGGGGGCGAGCCTATTGCCGTCAATCGGGCACAAACCAGACTGCGGGTTGCTACTGAGAAATATCAGGGGCCTAAATGTTACAATGGTCTCTCAATAGTGAGTTTTTGTCAGATTTGCCATACGAAAACTGTCAAAAACTAACCATTGAGAGACCATTGTAACGTTTATAAATTAGTAGACTTAGGCCCCAGGTCGCTAATATGTCTGTGCAACGATACACTGCACATCTCTGTATTGTGAAATACTTGACTATCAACTGAGTCATGCACCAACTCAGGAAGTGACAATTGCTTTAAATTGTCAATGTTATATCCTTGACTGCTCCAATAACAATGGAAGCTAAGTGCAGTTTGTGATCCTTGGCAATCATTGCGAATAAGTGTTGCCAAAGAAATTGAATTAGAATGAAAATATCCGAAATTATTTGACATTTGCAAGCTTGATTATAGTACAGCTGGATTCAATCAGCGTCGTCTATCGATGGCAAAAAGCTCAAACACGTTTGGCACAAAATTCAACTATTTACTCCGCTCACTGACACTGTCATAAGATCCTCAAGTGCACAGGAGACAGGGCATGCGGCGCCGGATGATAGGTGGGCCATTGCCTCGGGGAGATGCCGCATACGCACTTGAGATCTGAGCCGATCTATCAATCAATTAACTCAGCTTATCGTAGCTCACTGCTGAACATAG
This sequence comes from Eupsilia transversa, assembly GCA_914767815.1. NCBI lineage: Eukaryota > Metazoa > Arthropoda > Insecta > Lepidoptera > Noctuidae > Eupsilia > Eupsilia transversa. The sequence goes on from OU611896.1 coordinate 11,356,001, forward strand.
GCTGCTCCCAAGTTGTAAGAATTATGAGTTTACCGTTAATGGATTCAGCTATCTAATTGCGTAACACATTTTCGTAAACGATTTAGACTTATCTGTTTCATTTTGACAGTTCAACAACATTAATTGTGTTATTTACATTTTTGAGCAATTTTTATTCTCAAACTTATGAAGCAATGGATTAGCAATCTGTTTCAAAACCATTCAGATTGTGATTGATCGTGTATTATTAGGGTGCAGGCATGACTTGGTGGAAGTTACCGTTAGTATTGTTGCCACTGCTGGGTAACAGGGCTCCTCTCCTTGAGAGGGAGTGGGCCGCGACCCACCACGTAGGTCTATTGCAGGTTGGTGGACGTCCTGTCTTCCTATTTTCCTATCTTGGACCGGTTAGTCAGTTTCCTCATGATGTTTTTCTACACCGTTTTCTACACATCGTTATGTGTTGTTTCTCTTATGGCTTTCTTAAAAAACGTTAGTTATTAATTGTAGCCATACAAAATCATTACTATACTAATACATTTGTATTCCTCCAGGGTGGCTACGCAACAGTAGGTCGCGCGCCGCGCGGGCCGCTAGCGTCGGCCGGCGCGCCCGCCGTCATCGACCCTCCCCCTCCGGACACCTCCGAGCAACAGCTACGCTACGAGAATGACAGGCTCAAGCTCGCGCTCGCACAGAGGTAAGTTGCCACACAGTAGCGACACAGCTGCCCGACAGTCGACTGTTGCCTTGAACTTTTTTCGTTAGCTGCTCTACAGATACGTAAAAGTAGCGTGACTGTGGCTCGAAGATAGCTTAACAGTTGCGCCACAGTTGTGACTCAGTTGCGCCACAGCTGTGACAGTTGCGGGCCTGTTGTAGTTGTAACTCGTTCGGAGAACCTTATCCGTCATTGTTGCCATACAGCGTTGCTGTGTTCCAGTTTGAAGAGTATAGGTGCCAATGCAGGCACACGATATATTTCAGCTTTCTGTCTATGACCACGGACCTGTATAAGTCGAGCATATTGCAGATGTCCATAGTCAGTGACCACTTACCATCAGGTGGACCGTCGTTTATTTAGCACTCTTTAATTTATAATAGTTGCGCAACAGTTGCGCGACAGATAGTGATAGTAGGCCCTGTTTAGAATGGAAAGTGGGTATGCGACGGTGGGGCGAGCGCCGCGCGGCGCGCTGGCCGGGGGCGGGCCGCCCGCCATCATCGACCCGCCGCCGCCCGAGTCCATCGAACAACAGCTCCGCTATGAGAATGACAGGCTCAAGCTCGCTCTCGCACAAAGGTAAGTTTTGCAACAGTAACGCGATAGTTGCCACACTTTTTGTTGCCGGGTCCGTTGCTCTTGACGTTCTAGCAGATTTTGTTTTGGGTTTTTGTTTTCTGCGTTTTTTGTTGAGCAGCTTATTTTGAGCACTGCGAAAATTCTGCTTGCTTTTCGCACCGTTCTCAAGTAAAAGGTAAGTTTTTTTTGTTTTTGTATTCTATGCTTACCTACTCCGCACGCTTTTACGTTCAGGGATTTATTTTTTGTACGATTCGTGTAAAAAAAAACTTAACTGGGAAGAAAACAAATAATTAACAATATATACAACAATAAAAGTTTTATTCAATCGCAAGAGTTTTGTACAACACTTAAAACTAGAAAACAGAACAATATACAGTCAGGCTTTAACTATAACGAAACATAACTCCGTCCTGCGTCACTAATAAATAATTATTATAATTCTGTAGCCACTCATTACAATACACTACTAAGTAATTATATTCTTAATGAGTATGCTACGAATATCACGTTATTTTTGTCCGTGTAAATTGACATGCGTAAAAGGCGTGTAATTTTGTGTTAAAGCCATGTAACTTATCGTTAAAGTCGTGAATTCTATTTGTTAAAGAAGCGTTACTTTAGGTTAAAGTCGCGAAGCTTATTGTTAAAGTCGCGTAACTTTGTGTTAAAGTTGAGTAACTTTATGTTAAAGTCCAGTAACCTTTTCTAAAGTTGCTTAAAAATTACATGTCTATTACGCAATCATTTAAGCTCATTTTTAAATCGAATAAATCCGTAATACATTGTCTTGTTAGTTTAAACTTTTGAAATCACCCTCATAGAAATCCAGCAAAGTATTTTGAGTCGTTTTTGTCAGTTTTAATTCAGATAATATTTACTTAACGGAATAATCTAACTTATTGATAGAGCTATATTAAAGCAGTTAAAAATCTTAGTTTTGATTGAAGGAAAGCTATTTGGATTACAATAAAATTGTTTGTCTGTCCGTTATTGCATTTAGAACCATATTAGGGGTACTCAAGGGCCATATTAGTTTTGAAAAGAAGATGTAACATGTCCTTAATGAGCTACAGGTAAATCCTTGAATTATGTACGAATGTCAGTTACTGAAATTCATGTTTGCGTTTGCGAATATGTGAGGCAATTATTTTGGGTACATAAATGTTTTGAATAATTCGAGAATGCTTGGAGAAATTCCAAGAAGTACGTATAAATATTTTGAGAATTCGTTTAAACAAAAAAAAAAAAAACAAATTCATAACTATCCACTTAAATATGAAATATTTCCATATGTTTTATCCACGGTCATATAGTTGAATAATACAGTTGAAAATTGTACGCAGACGTTTTTACATTTGACACTCCTGGAAAAGGTTGTTACGAGAAAAAAACACCCTCAAAATACTGCATTTGAAACAAATGAACATCAAGTTTTAAAAATCTACTTCCATACATTCTTTCTTACGCAATTACCTGCAGCAAACATCGCCAATTTATCGTTTAATGTTCATATCCCCCAGAGATCGGCACGAACCCTTCATCAAAATGGCCGTAGTCGTGCTGGTAATGCACGGGCTCATGTGCCGGCTTCGCTTCGTACTCGTGCGCCGGTTTCTCGTATTCCTCATGATGTTTTGGCGTACCGATCTTGTGTACGACGGCGTTAAATCCGTTTTTGTCGTCGGCTTCGTATTCCACTACGCGTTTTGTTCCGTCAGTCTCGATGAGGGTGTAGGTGCCTGCAATGAATGGGGTTTGTGTTAATAAATCATGGGAAAAAGTATATTTCGCATATAAAAGACTAGTCCGCGACGTTGTCTGCGTGTATTTTGTATAGTTAATGGATTCAGGCGTGACTTGGCGGAAATCCATGATAAAATACAATAGAGTAACCTATTCCGCTTAACTATTCCTAAAAAGTCGTAAAAATCGTGTAAAAAAATCGACACGTGTTTCACCTGCCTCGTTGAGAGGTGAAACACGTGTGGATTTCTTACTTTCCTCAGAATGACGATTGACTTGTTGCGAACCGCACGATGTGGTGCAGCGACTCCTCCGGAAAAGGCCTGTGTCCCAGCATTGGGAAGGGAACATTATATTATTATTCTTTTCTATTCTGGTACGCCGTGATTTTATAAACATGGTTGCGCGTAACTTCATAAACTCAGAACGAGAGTCTATTTTGGGAGTCATAAAATGTTTTGCGTAGAATTTCCTGTCTTCCTGATCGAATAATAAAATACAATTTAAAATAAACTGCTGCGCCGCTCCTATTTCCTTCAAGCTTCCGGTAGGGGTGCTGTATACAGGGTGCTAGTGCAACATCGACGCACAAACTGTCACCATGAATTCAATACATGATTGATTCCATAAACCGTATCCGTATCCGTTTTGGACCGTGTTATATTGCACTTTTGTATGAGAGGAATAGATTTTTTTTCTAGAATCTCTAGTGTCTAGCTAGAATCATGGGCTGAATTCATGGTAACAGTATGGGCGTCGATGTCCCTTATACCCTGTATACTTAGATGTAGAAACAATGTTGTTAAAACACAATCTTGTTAAAACGATGTTGATCTTCTTTATAATAAAAATTAAATGCTATTCGTTGGTAATCGCATCACTTGAAAACGGCTGACTCGATTTGCCATTTTTTTTTATATTTGTCCGAATTAGGTTTTTACGGAAAGAAAAATTGGTGCATTTTGTATGGGTTTTTGTATGAATTATTGAAATTCGGTTTATAGGGTAATTTTATAAAAACTACCACCGGTCATTACACCCTTATATGGGCATAGTTTATTTATGTATGCATAGTTGTGTATGTACTAACAAGTTCAAATCATAAAATAATCGTTAAGTCGTTCATATTTGTGCGTAATTGATCGCCATGTGAAACAATACTCAGTGACAAACACAAGTACGAGCTTCCCGACCAGCATATCAAGTCGTGATTCATTTAATTTATTGCTCATCTTTATTGAGTTAGTCAGAGTGACTTCTACTCATGGTTATCACGTTAGCACTGTATAAATAAGTAACAGTATTACGTCTTCATTGAAAACGGCCGGAATGACGCGCTTCGACATCTCAGTGTATACCAGTACGCAACAGTCTCAACGCGGAAGGTTTATCTACCAAGAAACTGTTTCTTTATTATACTGTGACGTTAGCCTACGATCATCTAATATTAAATTTGGATCTTCGATACAAAATATTATATGCAACGAACGATGGAATAGTTTTCAGAAATTGTCGTACGTTGACAATGGTAATTTGTTATTTCACCTACCGGTCTGGTTATCTATGACTGTCGCCTCTCATCTTTGCTACTCAAAACGCCAACATGTGGCGTGAATTTTCATGAACACCCTCATTGAACCAACGCTGAAGTCGCAAAAAATGACTTTTCCCTACATTTTGTCGAGTTATGTGAACATAAATGTATGGAGCAGCTGATTTTTCTATGCATTAATTCTGGGTTGGTCCCATTGTAAAATTTGTTCATAATGATTATTACAACGACCCCTTAAGAGGTTTTCAGTTACTTCAATTACGCCTTGTTTAAAGTTTGGTGCTTACCTTTGACCTTGTCACCGTCTCTGGTCTCCCAATGCTCCTTCTGGTCACCAGTGTGGGGGTCTTTCACTGAATAGTCGAACGAGTACTTAGGATGCGCCTGAAATGTAATCAATTAAGACCATTGAGAAGGGGAATGCGTACAAAAATTAAAATGGACGTCAGGATCGTAGCACTTGGGGTTCTGTAGTTCCTGCCTACAATTCCCTTCAATAATGTGCCGACTGTCGGACCTGGGACCACCCTCTGTAAGAGGGCGTTGGCTCTAAACCGACCCCACAGTGTGGGTTAGTGGACGTTCCATGTTATTGAATCTTTGGTTGTAGAACTTGCCAGTTCCGTCACGATGTTTTCCTTCATAGTTTTTGGACCATTGATGAAGAAAGAGGTTGTATTCTTAACTGCTAAATATACGCTCTATAGATTTCTACATGATATGTGTCATGTTATTTACATGGTTATTCATCCATCCAAGAGTAGAGATACACCATAGACCACCAAATGGGTCACCCCCTTTCTAGCCATATCATCTTTCACACAGTACCGAGATGACTAATAGAGAAGTATGGAAAAAGAGGAAATGTTCCGGCGACCCCAAGTAAATTTGGACACGGGCAAGAGATGATGATGACTTACATGGTAGTCCAAGTCGTACTCCTCTCCATGGTGATCGTCCAGGCTCTGATGGTGTTGGTGCAACTGCACCGGTGCCTTGTGGTGGTAATTCTCGTAGCCGCCATACTCGTCACCGAACTGCGCCACCACTGACGCGACCACGAGAAGGAGGGGTAGGGCTCTCTGGAAGCAAAAGAGAATTTTGGTGTTAGATATTGTTTATGACCATGATCTGGGGTTGTCTTGAGGTTTAGTGATAATAAGGTTTAATATTATGAGTAAAGTCAAGTACGTTCTGCAATCCGATCCATTGAGTCTTCACTCAAGCGTTTTGACATGTATATTGGGGGTCGGGACAACCTTACTTCTCTATAATTAGTCATCTCAGTAGTGACCACCTTTCTATCTTGTCTAGAGTCAAAACTAGGTTATTTTTGTCAAGACAACGTATTGCAATAACATGGACTGGCAATCAGCACCCTAATTGCGTAATACACGATCAATCACAATCTGAATTGTTTTGAAACAGATTGCTAATCCATTGGTTCATGAGTTTGAAATAAAAATCTGCTCAACAACGTAAATAAGGCAATGAATGTTGTTGAACTGACAAAATGAAACAGATTCCTCTTAATCGTTTACGAAAATCTGGTTACACAATTAGATAGCTGGATTTGGTTGCGGTTGGGTCCATTCCGATCCCAACACGGAACAAATATTTTTATGGCCTTTATATTGTTAGGGCTTGGGTTGCATTTATGATAGTCATTTATCTCTAAATTAGTGGTTTGTCAGTCTGAACCAAACCTTTGGGATATATTTTTTGAACTCATGTAAACGTGAAAACATTTGATTTTTATTCTGCATAACGTCACGCCTTATTTTCCCCGACGGGTTAGGCAGAGGTGTACCTATAGTACACCCACATTTTGCTATTTATGTAATAGAGGCGAGCCTGTTGCCATGAACCGGTCACAAATCCAGACTCCGGGCTGCTACTGAGAAATTCCAGATGGAAAAACCCAATAACATTGCCCGACCTGGAAATCGAACCCAGGACTTCATGCCCAGCAGTAGCGCTTGCGTCCACAAGACCAATTAGATAGTCGATTCTCTTTATTCTGAAGTTTATAAATCTGTTACCTACTTTGATACCGATTTAATTTAATTAAATTTTTTGACTGATTCGTTCATTCACACATACACATGGCGTCACGTTTCTTTTACTGCGTATTCTTCGTGAATATCTTTTCCAAGTGAAATTTTGCAAGTCACTATACTGTAGTATATCAGATGCAGATGTTTACTGCAGGTACACAAAATAGCATGCCTATCGGGTGCGCGCGCGCAGTGAAACGTATGTGAAAGTGTTGTTATCACGACTGCGCAGATAGAACTGTTGATAGTTGGCTAGTAGAGAATGAATTGGAAATGAGACGATAATCTTTATAACGAGGGCTTTTTTCGGCTTAGAAGACTTACATCAATCAATCTGCCTAGCCTTTTCCCAATTATGTTGGGGTCGGCTTCCAGTCTAACCGGATGCAGCTGAATACTATTATTATACATGGAGCGACTTTCTATCTGACCTACATAACCCAGTTACTGGGTAACACGATACTACAGTAGACTGGTAGTTCGCAAAGAAAACTGAAAGAGAACTGAGTGGTAATTGGCAAAAAAAACTTGTTGAATAATCTAGTAAACTTTGATATCGAGAGGTGAAAAAATTCTTTATTACTTCAGTTTTATGTAAGGGATACGGTTTCTTTAAGGTCAATAAAAGCAGTTGGTTTCATCATCCTTATAACAGAAGTTTGTTAAAATCACAAATGAAGGAAATAGTTTTAAAAATACTCTGTAGATATTTCTTAATTAATTTAAAAACGTGGGTACTTCTCAACAAAACTTTAATAAAAACCTGAGTATCTTGTCCTACATTAGAAAGAACTTTAAATTAACTTGAACCTAAAATTGATTAGTTATTGTTCAGATCGACGAAGAGCTGCTTCTCAACAAAATCAATCATAACTTATTCCCGTTACGTGATTCTCCAAAAATCTGCCGTAATTTTATTAAGCTAAACTAATAGCTCAATAATCTTCAGGCTTGTTGTCTAAACGCGAAACGAATTTTCCCTGATTTAGCCGTAATTTAATCGGGTAAACATGGTTCGTAAAATGGTTAATAAAAATGGTTCGTTCAAGGAAGTACCTATGGTGCGGCGCGCGGCGTTTTAAAAAGGCTGTGAAGAAAAGTTTGTTTGATTTTCTGGGCAGTATGAAGACGAAATGATAATAGCCGCACGGGTCGATCGCAGGTTAAGCTACGCTTGCCGCGGTCGTTTCGTGGATGGGTGACCATGCATTATATATGGAGACCTCACCGTGCCTCAGAAAGCACGTTAACCGTTGTTCTCGGCTGTCATTCCTAGATCTTTGACAGTCGTTACGGGTAGTTAGAAGCCTAAAAGTCTGACAACCAGTCTTACCTAAACTAACCAGTGTTATATGGATGATGGAACCAACACCAACCAACTGCCTTTGTAGCACAAGAAAAATGATCAACTGTCCCATACAAAACTCCAATACCTAATCGACCCAAATGTATGGAACGGCTGATTATTTTTTCGCGATTACGATGGTCCCATAGACAAAGTTGTTCAGTTTGATGGTCTGTACCACACCCTTAAATATGCCCACACCTTTCTGTTACACGCTGTATTTCGGCGCTGCACAATTGATAAATAGACTACACCAATAAACTTCAGAGTAACAACAATCAATCGGAAGATGACATGATTGGACATGTTGATGACAGAGTAAATGAAACAGGCTTTTAGATTACAGCGATCAATGACAGGAAATTAGATATCTGACATAAGTAAGACAAAATATAATTTACTAACTTCTCCATGTGTATTACGATTACCCAACGTAGCAGAGCAGATGCCCAAAATAACTTTCAAATATATTCCAAAAGTATCAAAGGTAAAGGTTTTACGATGTTTACGTATTGGTTAATCCATCACCCACAAACGGTTGAACAGATATTCATAAAAGGATTGTAGGCTGTATGACTATATTTGTACTTTGCCTTTTATGTCCCGAAATAAAATATGGGGAGGCTTTGCCGAGATTTAGATGTACAAAGCTAGGAAAAGCTAAGTCTTGAATAAAATAATATCAACGAGAAAGTCGTACAGAAGACCTTGTGCTGTTAGACAAAGACTACATTAAAATCTTACTATCTTTAGAATACATTGAGCATATTTAAGACGAGCCGATAACGGCGCACGGGGTTACTATACAAGAACATTTTCAATCAGGACGATCCCTACCCGTCTTTAATAGAACTGCAGAGGTTTATTAAAATGTCGACCTACTTGCTTACTAGTAAGCGTAACAGAACTGACAACTTGTCTAACTTAAACTTAGTTTAACTGTTATTGAACGTTTATTATTGTGTGACGCGCGGTTAACGACGTTGTTTCTAGGTTATCGATTCTCTTGTTAAAATGTTAACGATTCGTTGTTATTAAGAAACTGTAAACTAGTTTTGCCGCGTATGTCGAATGAGTCTTGGGTCAAATCTACGACATTGTAGGTCCCACATGTCCATGTCCGGCGACATCGGGGCACATCCAGGAGAATATAGTAGGATGAGTTTGTCGTCTCTAGACAGTTCTGGACCATATTAATGGGTCTACCCTCTAATCAAGAAGTCCGAAGTTGCGGGCGCTTCCTGGGGATCTACTCTTTTAGTCCGTCAACTAAGATACTGCCCATCCGAAAAAAGTTGACCCGTTAAAACATGTGTCTTATAAAAAAAATTGGACAGGCAAAAAAACATCGGGCATAGGCACAACTGTCAAATCGTGTTGTCATTCGGAAACCGAACTAATCTTATGTCCGTAAGTGATTCGGAGTAGGAAAAGCCCGTAACTTCGGCCAAAACTACAGACGTTCGTGCTTAAGGCGGAGAGACCCCCTGTGATGCTCCGTATCATCAACAGACATTACATTACTTCGGGCCCGAACTAAGAATGAACGACTACACGGTTTGACAGTTGTCCCTACTCCCGATGTGTTTTTGTCCGTCCGACAAATTTAATTTGTCACTTGTTTTCTCGGATTAACTTCTTCCGGACGGGACCGTGTCTTCGTTGCACTTGCTAAGAGAGTATACCACTAGCTAAACACAGAGAGGAGTGGGAAGGAGAAAGGTTCTTTTCCCTGCAGTGGGACAAAATGAAAAAAAAAAAGTTTTATCTTTAGACGTTGTAATTGCTAAGTAACGATCTAAAAGCTATGTCAATTACAATTTTAACTAAAATAACCGCTGACCCAATTTTGTCTTTTAAAGTTAACGAAATTTTTATCGCATAATTCGCAATTTTTCCACGAGGTCCTGAATGCTTTGAATGCTTTCCTGAATTTATAATATTGTTGTTCTCGGAATACATTTCACAAAGGTACTGTTAGGAACTCGATATGACAGCCATTAATCCCCTGGGAGACATGAGATGACGGTATTGAGGCAGATTATGTGCGTTCATAATCTTAGAATAGCTATAGAGGGAAAGGTCTGACTGGATACTGGAATTGCATCTTCTACTTTATAAAAATCTTAAATTCATTCATTCACTGACAGACAACACACAGCCAAACAATTTACCAGAAGAGTATCTTATATAGCGAAAGTTTGCACTAAGCTATTATACCATAACGGAATTTTTAAATGACCGCAATTAATTGAATGGATTCCTATAATAACGACATTTTCACAATTTGACCCGCAAATCTGTAAAAACAATACTTTTAGGATAAATTTATTAATTTCTTAGTTTGTTGTGTAGACTCAACCCTCTTTTATGGTTTATTCTAACCCTAAAATATTTTGGTTTTGTACGCCATAAATGGCAAAAGATGCAGATCTACCTGTTATTTTAAGACCATGTACATATTATTTGATGTATACTCATATTTTACAATAAATGTATTCTATTCTATTCTAAGGAAGGATTTATGAAATTCTTCCACTAAAGGGGATTAAATACGGGATGAAAGTTTGTTTGGAAGTTAGTCATTTTTTGCGACGGGAATGCCATGGGGCACACGGCTCGAGAATCAATAAAATTGGAGTGTAAAACTGTTACAGTAAGGTAACATTAAAAATGCTATGGAATTATTAAGCAATTAAGCAACTCCTTTAAATATTTAAAAAGCCAATCTGTGTTAGGCTTATGTTACGATGTCAATTCATTTACCAATTAATTCTGAAAGAGTAGAGGATGACCAAAGAAACGATAGATGACCTGTGTGAAAGTGATATGGCTAGAAAGGGGGTGACTACCGAGATGACGAGTAATAGAGAAGTATGGAAGAAAAGACATGTTGCGCCGACACGCTTAAATTAGGATAAGGGCATAAGAAAAACGTATGAAAATGAGTCTACCTATTCAACGAATAGATAAATAAAATTATTCAACGATAAGGAATGACTAGCTATACGAAAACAAAATTAAACTTTTCGATTCACTGTTACCCCATAAGCTTATTAAACTCAAATCCAGTAGTATTACATATTCACAACCGAGAAAGCTCTCCGAACAATAACGTAACGCAAATTAAATAACATAATCAAACACGACTTAGTTACACAATACGTCATCGAAAGCGTTCGTTATTTGTGTGGTAGAACGTTATACGAGAGTCATTGCCGCTAATTAGCGCGCTAAGTTTCGCGCTTAGCGCGTGGTTATTGCGGTCAGTTCACATCGGTGGTTTGTGATTCTTCGACGCTAAGAATAGGTTTACCCTTTCAAATGATGTGGAAGGTTTACATGTGTAGAATGGGGTTAAGTTCATATTTTCTCGTAGTAAAATTCGTTGGACTAGTTTAAAAGCCTGAGGATTATCGCTATACCGTGCAGTTTGGGAATCAAGGAAACTTTGCCCAACTTTGGAAGTTACAGGCAGATAGATAGTTAAGTTCAGATTTCGATTTTTTCAGTTCATAACATAACTGGCAAAATGCGAGTACGCTTAGCACCTCAGCCTAACCTTTGGGGAATGCAGGCGTGATGTTATGTTATACGAGAGATCTGTGCAGCAACATTTTTCTTTCCAAACATTGCCATTGCATCATTTTCGCGGAACTATATGCTGTTGTATCACAGGCTCACAGCCTAAAGGTAATCCGGTCAACGCGGGTCGACATCTATGTAGTGTTACGTTAGTTCCCTATGAGTATAAGAGGATTTATCAATGTATTGAAACAATGCAGAAACTATAAAAAGTTGGTCTTACTATGAACGGGCAAAAAGCTCCGTCATCAATTGTATCGGGTGCCATAATTCAACCAGTGAGAAAAGGGCCTCTCCCTTATGCTTTTAAAACGAAAAGCATGGCATGCCAAAAGCTTTCCTTGAATTTGTCATATTTTAATGACAGATCGAGTTTCGACCAAATTCATGACACTTATTACTTTTCCGTTCATCCGTTCCATGGTCATCCGAAAACCCCTATTTGTTTGAAAGTGTAGCAAGTGACGCCGTCTGGTTTTGTTACGAAGTTACTGCAATCACCGAAAAGGTCTGATAAGAGTGACACTGGCTGACTGTCAATAGCAGAGATGATCACATCGTTGGTTGCGTGGCGGCTGTTATACCACGTCCACGACCAACTGCTATATTCCGGCACAACCCTAATTATATTGAGGCTGTTATACCACTTACACGATGATCACTTCTGGTAAAGGTTATACAGGGTGTAAGGGACAGTCCTCCGCAAACTTACAGGGTGCATTCAGCTCCTTATTTTGAATCATATTCCACCGGAAAAAATCTCAGGATTTTTTTATTTATTTTTTACATTATCTGTACGCAGCACTCAATTTATGTATATGAAACAGCTAAAATAAAAATAAACAGCAATTAATTGATGTTGAAATACTCTACGTGCGCTGCCGTTTGCTACGTGCGTTTTGCCACGGCAACGATACATTGCGTGTGAGGTAATTAAACAAATCAGGTTTATTGGATTCCCATAACGTTCCTGAAATAATTTAATGTACCCGTCATGTTAATATGATATACTGAATTCACCCCATCAGTCTGCGGAGGGCTGTCCCTTACACCCTGTATTTACTAACGTGCCTTATAACTCTAACTCCGGAACTAAAACTATATACGGATATCCAATAAATTCATTAGAACTCGATCATATTATGACTTGCAAATCTGTTCCTTCTTCGTTCGAACGTGGCTGGTCATGCGATATTTTTTGTTCAGCTGTCACAATTACCGATTGCCACGCTATTTGCGGATGTATTGCTTTCTATAACTTAGTGCGTTTTGTCACAGGTGTGTCGTTTTCAACTTAGCAAGAAATATGAACGCATCTTTGATATACACGATGTAATAAACAGGGTTATTGGTTTAAATTTATAATTTAATTATTGGCCATTAAAGCTATGTGAGAGAGGTCATTTATAACCAAATGACCCCTTTTGTCTCTTAAGCAAATGTCAACAATTTTGCAGTCATTTGACGTCTTATATTTTTATTTCATACATTTTCAAATATAATATGTAAAATTACTCGAAAATGGGTAACATGGGCATAGGGGTCATTTGGTTGCTAATGACCTCTCCTACATCCCCTTGACGGATTGCCGACAAATCAATAACCCTGTAAATATATACACTGACAGCCATTTAAGAATCGCAACTTGTAGAAAGTTCTTCTTCTTAACAGAAGATTTTAAAACTTTTATAATTTTTGTTTTAAAGGGACGAAAAGGTGACATTTAACGCCTACTGGAATTTTGTATTTTCCGTCGCGTCGGTTCTTAACAAGTTGATATTATTTCATGGTTTCTTGAAAAGGTCAGGCATAATAATTTATTCAATTGTTTGAGAAAGGATGTAACTTGAGACAGTGAAAGCAAGTTGTTTTTTTTTTTTTTTCGTTTTCTTTTTCTGGAAAGCTATTAGCCTTACTAAAGTTGTGACCCAATTCCATATTACATAGTTTATGTGCCGATTGCTCATGTGATAATGGCATGCGTTAGTAAGTTCAGATGACGCCTCGTGGTTATTAAAAAGTTAGATTAAATCTCACAGGTAATTAATAGTTTGGATTGACTATTAATAGACCTCATTGGTGATGTTCTTCAAAAGGGTCAGGTGCGTAGTACTCGCAACCGGCGTGCGTGTATGACCAGATGTATGAACGTAAACGAGGCAAAAGGAGTATGTAAGGATCGTAGCAGGTGGTGTTCTGTAGTTTCTGCCTACCTCAATAGGAAGAAGGCGTGAGTTAATGTGTATTAATAGTCTCAAGAGTAAACCGAAACCACCATCATCTTACACGTATTTGATAGAAAACGCCAATGAACGATTGGTCACTGCGTAATTTTGCATCTTACGTTCACGAATATTAGCGCAGACGTTTTTAAAGTCTGTACAACTGTCTTTTTAAGGATCATTATTTAATAATAGGTGATGATTTCTGAAGCACAAATGACTATCATCTCTGCTTACCCCTCTGGCTCGAACCAGACTGATGCCCGACCACGTGTCGTCGCGTGCAGTCGCATATCAGTATCGCTGACACGCAATATTTTCACTTATACATTGTAAGACGTCGACGCTACCGCTTCTCAGCTTATACATGTTAGATATAGATAGAACTATGGTTTGTCTTCGAGCCTACGTCATGGGCTGGTGACGCGTCTTACGCTTTCTTAGAGTATTTTTTTGAATCAAGGATTCACTGAGGAAAAAACATAAAAATCTACCAGAAAAATCCCACAACAGTTTCCAAAATTTGGTAAATCTTTCCAAAGCTCATTGTTTTTTTCAACAACTTCTTGGGCACTGAACTGACTGGCTTCTTGAATTGGCGAAAAGTGGGGTTACTTATGATACACCTCTGCCTAACCCTTTGTGGATTACAGGCGTCAAACTTCCTTTCAATCTTCTTAAACGTTTGTTATCTATAACTGTCCAGCGGTACAGAAAAACGTGTGAAAAATTAAATTTAGTATTGTCTACCCTAATATGGAGTATCCAAACGTTGATAATGCTTGGCCCTATAGGTATAGGAATATGTTTTTCTTGTCGGAAGTCGAATCTATTTGATAAAATTCTGGAACTCATTAATTAACTAACTCATTAACTAATTAACTAATTGACACCGCACAGCCAAAACCGCTGGGTCTTGAAGCATGAAATTTTGCGCAAGAGTTCCTTATATAACGAAAGTTAGCACTAACGAAAGATTTTTGTAAATTCACCCCCTAAAGGGGTTAAATAGGGAATGAAAATTCGTAGGAACGTTAGTTAATTTTGCCGATAGAGACCATTGCACTCACTACAGACACACACAGACTAGTAAAAATACAAGTTCCTCTTTATACATGAATAGTATACTAACCGACATTACAAATGAGGAAGTTATCAGTATGTTTGAAGCGACATTAATGAGCCTAGCTACTGAACACTGAAAAAAAATGCGCAAATTACCACTAGCGCTCATTGAATTAATTTTTTAATATGACGGAAGGCGTTCAGGAAGGATGGACGGTGGTCGGTAGGGAAGTTATGTGATTTATGCTGACGGTGCTGTCACTTGTTAGTAATTCTGAGTTACCAGGAGTTAATGAGTAGGACAACTGGATATAGGAAGAACTCAGAATTAATATCCGTAACCAATAGTGCAGTAGTGGAATTCCAAAGTAGGGCATTAGAAAGATACTAGAGAATTGAACAGCAGTATGTAAGCATCGTCTTTAGTTTCTGTCTACCCCCACGGGAAGGCGTGAGTTTGTGTAGGTATGTGAACAAATTGTCAGATCCTTCGATCAGTCAGATTATGGAAGTGCTAGTTCATAACAGAAAAATCTGAAAAATATGTTTTGAACCGACTTCAAATATAAGAGAATTTACTACAATGTTATTACTCAGACCCCAGGGTTATAATGACTTACTTTTGGTTAAGTTTCCTCAGTTTCTGTGGAATCTTTAATGAATGTGATTAGTCTTAAAAGCTATTTGACAGAATTTGAAACCAAAGTATTCATAATTTTCTTGCACAGACACTGGAGATGGGGATTTCATTATTCCGATTTGTGTAGACTGTAGTGATTTGTGTAATAAAGCAAATGTGGAGTTACTCCTATGACCTACCTACTACCTTCAAATGTCAATTTTTTCATTTATACAATATTATAAAGAGATCAAAATTTGTTTAATTCGAGCCTCAAAATGTGGATGCACTACTGCTTCACCCGTCGGGGATTACGGTCGTGATGTTATGTTATGTAAAATTTGTGAGTTTGTATATAGGGGGTAATCATCGGAACTACTCATTTAAAAAAAAATGATATGTTTAAAAATATTCTTACACTAAAGGAAAGCTACAGTATTGCTGAGTGCCATAAGATAATTATGTTTTAACAAGTAATATCATACGCGAGAGAAGTTGCGGGCAGAATCTAGTGAAGAAATTTAAAAAACATTTTAATTCGAGTAAACAACTAGCGCTCGGCGTGGCAACACGTCGTGTTCGGGTTCCCGACAAGTCAATCGTCATCCTGAGGATGCCTCGGTGAAAGGTGAATGCGTGTCGATTTCTTGCAGGGTTTTTTATGACTCTTTAGGAATAGTTAAGCGGAATAGGTTACTAAATATATATTTTTTGCGAGTAAATAACTATCTACCGAGCTCGGAAATGAAAGAACACGTACCTTGCGGAAATTGAGAGTTAATCAAAGAAAAAATAGGTTAAAAGCTTGGCTAACAAATGGACAATATTTTCTTAGTTGTAGTTTCCTGTGTAGGTTAAGTCGTAATAATAGCCCTACTAGGATGAAAAAGATGCTTGAAGTTACAGAAAATCTTGTCTTGGGTACCTTTTATTAATCACCGATTTCGTTCGCGTGGAAGTCCTAAGACACTACAATTTACTAAAATAACAGCCACATTTTCCGGCCGCGCTATTACTTCGTTTTCGCGTAGCGTTATTTCCGCTACTTTATTTATTGTTCATCAGCTCCTAAGGGTTTTAGCGTGATGTTAAGAAGCCTATAACCATCCTAAAGAATTGATTATCAAATACATTAAGAATTGTACTACCTTTTTTAATTTAATAAAAACGGGTAGTTCCAGAGATTTTCGCGTTCAAACAAACAAACCCTTCAGCAATATTATTAGTAAGTAAAGATTGTCATATTATAATCGAGTTAGGGCGATTCGACCAAACGGGAATAAATGTTATCCGCGGAATAAGCCTTCTCTTCCGAATAAATTTTGAATTTTTGACAGTTTCTCCATACGAAAACTGTCAGAATTAAATCTTATTCCGCGGATAAAATTTATTCCTGTTTGGTCGAATCCGCCCTTAGTAGTTTTTGTGGTAGCTGTATAATCTGCTTAGGATTTGATGAGTTAGGGAAGATTTGAATGATGTTAAAATGGGATGGTATTCTATAGTCTTTCCAGTTATTAAGGGCACTTCTGGAATTTCAATACCTTGATGCCACATTCCAATTTGATGCTTAATTTAAGTAAAGACTCCATGGTTACCCTTTGGATCCCATTTTTAAAATTTATGTCACCTTATCGTAAGCTATAATATGGTCAACGATATAAAAATTAAAGTTCGCAAATAAATATAGTCCTTACAAACTCACGGCTATATATGCTTGCTAAAAATAAAATCCATGCAGATGTATCAAATCAAAATGTTGACTGTCTCGTTCGTCTATTGGTTGCAAGCCCTACTGCTGAGCATGAGGTACTGGGTTCGATTCCCGGGTCGGGAAAGTGTTATTCGGTATTTTAATGTCTCAGTAGCAACGGGGTGCCTGGATTTGTGCCCTGTCGATGGCAATAGGCTCGCCTCCTATTACATGAAAACTAAAGATAACTGTCGAAATGTGAGTGTACTATAATAGGGAATACAGGCCTGATGTTATGGTGTTGAACCAAATCATAAAAAAATTAACAAGTTCCTATTAAGCCAATTTCACTATTCACACTACCATCAATTTTCGCGTGGAAACCAGTAATTTTCTCACAAAACGAGGCACATCCTTCACTGGTGCGTTACCAAGTACTGTAATGTACTGCTATTAGTTCCAACTTAACTATAATTATTTGTTTAAGCTCCAATCACGGAAACAGGGAAACGGTTGCGTCACATCTTCGTAATATTAGATTGAGTTTAAAACAGTTATGTTTCATGATATGCAATTTAACTGTAGCAGTCATAATTTACTTAGATCTTGCTTAATGTTATTTATGTGATCTAATATTCTGATTACGCAAAATTATCTATGTAGTAAAACTATTGTTTTTCGTAACTCTACTTGAGAAAACTAGCATTGTTGTGTTCCGGCAGTAAGAGGTAAGATAGCCAGTTCGTCTGTGGTAGAGCATTCCGGCTCGCTTCTTACCTTCGGCCTGATGATCACGTACCATCAGGTGAGATTCAGGCCAAGAGCTTCCCCGTCGTGTTTAAAAAAAACGAATTTTCCCAGAAACAAGACCTAGCTAGATCAGTTTCCCGCCCCCGTAAACCCCTATACTTAATATTAAAACTTTCATCGAAATCGTTTGAGCCGTTTTCGAGAACGTGATTACAAAAATATATATATACCTACACAAATGTTGCTCATTTAGTATACCTATAGGTTACAGATTTTTGGGTTTATTATTATAAACATTGCTTTTAAGGTTAAGCTGCTTAAACCATACATTTATGACATTTGGTTTAAATAATTTTTGACGTTGAACCATAATGAAATTCAGACATAAACGTCTCTTAACGTTCAGTAACGTTTATATATAAATCCTTTTGAGTTTGAAATCATAGTTTTTACTTTTTTTCCTGAAAATACAGAACAATAACAAACACAAAACCACGTGACCACAAAGTACTTCAAAATTACTAGAAATTTACATTCCGGCAAAGTCATGAATGAAAGCTTTATGAAAGTTCCGCGGAGCTTACTGCAAGTTGTTATTGCTTGAATAGGTATTATGATTTATCTTGGCATATACACACTTGAAAGACTTTAAATGACTAGCTCTACCCGCTACAGTTCAAAGGCGAACAGCAAGAAAGGTAAAATATATTCTTCACGAGGTACTAAGCTACTACCTTCCGCAAAATTTCATCAAAATAACTTCAGCAGTTTAACCACAAAAACCGTAGCAAACGAACCGACAGACTCACTTTCACACTCAAAATCCGCCATCTTGAAAAACAAATGAACACAACACACACTTTTCCAAACAATACAAAAATAGAACACCACCACCATTGAACGTTACTCACAAGTTTGTAATCCATTTTAACGTGTAAACTGTGTGACTCGAGGTGTCTCGTACAAATGTAACCGGCTCTGTGCCGCCGGCAACTTATAGCACGCATTGTTGATAACCATCCCCAGCTGGTGGTCGGTGAGGATGGTAAGAGGGGATGAGTGTTACACGGTGTGGTGTTTTGAGCCTATATGATTGAAGTTACATCTCCTGCTGATAATATTACCTATGTGTGAAGCATGTTTTAGTTCCGGGAAACTGGTAAACCAGTTCCAAGTCAAAATATCGCAAAATGAAGAATGTCATCAAAATAACATGACATGGGTTTTTGACAATAAAACACAAATTGTTGTTTTTATTGTTGTGACAATAAAAACTATCCGTGACTGTCATTTTGCGGTTGTTATATGTCAGCACCACTTTTTTCGAAAACTTTGGGGTTAGACTTCGGTGCCGCAATATACCGGCCGCAAGAGTCCCATGATATCACTAGGTAGTACGGCCATTAAGGCTTGTACACACTGGCGCAACTTGTCGCGCGACGTGACACTGGTAATTGTTCAACCGTCAATTTTTCTTAGAAATTGTATTGTTAAAGTCGCGTCGCACCTGTTTGTAGGAGCCTTTATGTGGCTTATAAAATCCATACTAAAGTAACTCTGTTACCTTTTCACGCCTACACGGCTAAACGGATTTGAATGTTTGGCACAAGGATACACCCATATATAACCTGGCCTAGCCATAGAATATTTTTTATGCCAGTAATACGTTTCCGTGGGATAATTTCTGACCTCCACGCGGGCAAAAGCTAGTCATATGTAAACTCCGATTCTTGTACCTTTTCTAGGCGCTAGACGGGAGTCTCGATTTCGGCTCCAGAATGTACGGAAACCAGAGTCTACCTAATCGAAATCCTATAGTCCCCCGGACTCGGGACTGAGCTAAACGATAAATGATTTATACGTGTCAGCTCTTTTACTAAAAGCTATTGCCATTCCAAACATTATTCTACATTGTCTTTACATAATCTGATGCTTTATGAAATGTCTGACCTTGAAAGAGACCTTGACCTTTTAGTTTTCTTCGGTGTTTCTTTTAAACAATATTTAGATTGATAACACCGTTCTCATTTTTCGCTTTTCTCCGAAAATGTTTCTGACAACACGTTTAATTAAAACATTTCTATCGCTAGGCAACTGATATGGGTACTATCGGTAGCATGCCATTACATCCAATAATAGTATTCTCTTAGAATTTCTCCAAATAAATAGAAGATATAATACTCTTAATAATGTGTACACCATAAAAATTACAGATATAAATGTAGACATTTTACAAGGGGTGACACAATGGGCGGTCTTATCGCTAAAAGCGATCTTTTTAAGACAACCTTTGGATGGATTAAGGGAGAAGGGGAGAATACTGCAGGTAGTCTGGTGTACCATGACGATATCAACGTTACTTACTTATAAAAGCGGTATTGATCCTACATGAATAAAAAATACCTAAAGTGATGTACACTCTTTGCTCTAACCTCAAACAAAACTTTAATTGGTTTTCTGTTAAAAGTTCTAGATTAAAAGCCCTTGATTGGAACTGTGTGCTGAAACGTAATTAATGTTAGGTGTGGTGCTCAGTAACAGAGCACTTAGTTAGAACTTAAAGGCGGAGACTGATTTGCTACATTTGTTTGTAATGTATTAAGTACGCGATACAGTACTGAGTGCAGCGAGTCAAGCCGCTCGATGCGAGCGCCTGATCCTCCACTCGACTGTCGGCTGTTGAAAATTTCATGTGCTCGAAGCGAGCATTCGCCGCGTCTCGTGTATCGCCGTATTGTCTCCGCCTTACGGCTCGTACACACTGGCGCGATATCGTGGGCAGGCAGAGCTACCCTTGTCGCGCCCGCGATATCGCGCCTTGAATGTTTATTAGAGTCCGGCCGTCGAGAGAATGCATTCTTGACACCTGTCAGTTTCGAACTAACGAATATGTGTTTTGCGAACACATAACACAAGCTCTTGGCCTTCATCTCACTTGATGGTAAGTGATGATCAGTCGGAAGGTGGAAGCGAGCTTCACCCGGAATCTTCAACCTCAGAGGAACTGGCTATCTTTTAACATTTTTGCTATGGCGACAGACTTAGATAAAGTGGTGGTAGCTAGCTAGGCGGACCCACCAAAAGGGGCAGAAAAAACTACTTGCTTTCATAAACAACATTTTAGTTATATAGCGTAGACGCTATATGGCGGCCAGCCCGCTCGGAGACGGTATAGCTTAACTCTGATCTTAACTCTGATCTTAAGCCACCATGAACATCGAAATACGCTTAACACATCCTTGACAGAACTTCTTTGCTCAAAACTTTTCGGAAGTTGCTGAACAAACTTTCTTAGTAACAAGATTTTTATAAAATTTACTGTAACTATGTTAAGCAACTTACCCGAAAGTTGTAGCGTTAATGTTTATCAAAAAGGCGTGCTACTGTCAAAACTTAACTGATCCCGGACAGGATATATTTGACGTTACTTTTTGTCTTGGCGGTACGCAGAAACTATAGATCCCCTTGTCCTTCGATTCTTCTAGAGATTCCCCCTTTGCTTTGTCCACGTTCATGGAACTGTTTTTAGGATCACCAGCCCGTCTATTCTGTAAAATTCTCCCCGTGAAAACTTAGGTGAAGTGACCTGTCATTGCAACTGACGTAAACGATTGACTCTAGTGAAATTCAAGGTAAGATTTTTATTTATTTATTTATTATTCACAAAATCCACAGCTCTTTGAGATGTTATCCTGAAATACATAGACTAGTCTTACATAAAAATCGTCTGAACTTTTTAAAGAAATCAACAATAAGGCCAATGTATATTATTATTGTCACATACATGTTCTAAAGCGGGGACTCCCAGTGACACATCCCAAAGATTCCACTAAGCCATTTAATCCCTTAAATTACATTTGAATATCAACCTGTCCACTGCAATACGAAAATGCAATTCCTTTCATAACATCCAGCTTATTAGACCGAAAGCTCTTTAGATTCAGACAAACATTACCGGCTTTTGTACTGAAATGCTCTGCTTAATTCAGGAGCACTGGATTTTCGTTAAGCTGAATAAATTGTGAATTCATAAACGCTGTTTATTGGTGGAATCAACGTAGCAGAATTAATTAGTCTGCTGTTTGATATCTGGCTGAAAATTGCTTGTTTGTAGCGAGCGTGTTATGACCGTTTTCTTTGTCTGATTGATTATTCAAGATTGTAACACCTTATGCACTGAAAAAATGGACCATGATAAGGGCTGTTCGTAGACGTCCTCGTTTTGAAAGGCCATTAGAATTTTATTTTGTTTTGGGTGGTCAATAAAATTTAAGTCCCTACGATGTTTGGCATATTTGGGGACCACACCGCTGTTTTAATTTATAACGACTCAAACGATATGACCATGGTTTCATAGGTACTCATTTCACAATCAAAAGTTAAATGCATTAATAAACACCCTATTTTATTTTATTAATCCTTGATTGACCACACGTGAAATGTTTAACTATAACCACTTGTGGAAGTATGTGTAATTTCAAAAGTAATGCTATGTATATTCAGTCATCTAAAATAAGACATTTTTCTTCGGTTTTCATACTGTAGATGTTCGGTCAGAAATTCACCTTGTTTAGATTACCTGTCACCTATCTCGCCACGGTCTCTTTGGGTTTGCCAAACCAGCATTTCGTTCCTCGCAGAAGCCCGGGCATGTTCAAATGTATCATTTACATATTTATTGAAGAATTATCTCCGACACTACTAAGTTTTATTACTTCTGCATTTACATTTCCCAAATGTATGTTAATGTTTTAGGCATCTGCATAAAAATGGTATTATTCAGGTTAGCTAATAAAATGCGGACATAGGTTTCATAAATATTAATTTTTATGATGAATTGAGTGAGCAAATAGTTTCTAAAGTTTCTCCATATATAGTATAGCATATTATAAGCATAATCAGCCTATAATGTAAACACTACTGGGATGCAGGTCATTTCTCTTCGAGAGGGCTGTAATCTACCACGCGGGCCCAGTGTGGGTTGTTAGAAGTGACATGTCTTCGAATTTTTATTCTAGGATTTTTTAGGATAGGCGTTTTGAGAACAGTGTTGATCGAATGATTTGCACAAAGTGAAGGGCCTGGCTCAAACCCACGACCTACAACTCGTCCACTGCTCTATAAGTTAGGTGTTTTAGGCAGACCAGCTATCTAATTGCGTAAAACAGTTTCGTAAACTATTAAGACTAATATGTTTAATTTTGACAATTCAATATCATTAATTGCGTTATTTACGTTGTTGAGCAGATTTTTTTTCGAACTTATGAAGCAATGGATCAGCAATCTGTTTCAAAACGATTCAGATTGTGATTGATCGTGTATTACGCAATTAGGGTGCTGTTATTACTTAGCCACAAGCACATACGGAAATAAAAATAATATAAGTATTGCTTCATCGATCCCTCTTAACCCACATTATTTTAATAACTATCTCATTACACACGTTTATAGATGTTGACGTACGGCCTTATATTTATGTAATAACAACATGACTTGTCTTTCTGTACGTACGAAACAGACCCGATTTCTACGAAGATCACCGTAATTGTCATGGTCGGGTTACGTGAATATGAGAATGGCTGAATATGTATTCAGTAGGCAGACATCTCGGAGCATCTAAGCTCGGTTGTCAGTACCTCGGTAATGTTTACCTGTTATATGTTTGAAGTGAAAACTTCTCACACTGCGCGCATCTGGACAGTGAACGAAACTGAAGCGTCACGCTCGGTTCGGTGACGCTGACTCGGTTTTATTCGGCTCCGGTCGGTTGCGCTGAATCGTGTATACTCAGCTCCGTCGTAAGTTTTAACTTCTATCGTGCCATACCCCTCTTTTGTTTTAGCAATAAAATCACCTTTCTGACCTCCGCAACCAAATCTTTGCTATTTGTACAGTTAGGTACGGGTCGTCAGAAGCCCGAAAGTCTTCACAACCTGTCTTATCAAGGGGTATCATATTAGCCAGTTACTGGGTTGTGGAGGTCTATAGACAGTCGCTCCATGTCAAATACTGATATTAAGCTGCATCCGGTTAGATTGTAAGCCGACCCATAGGTGGGAAAAGGCTAGGCAAATTGACCCTTTACCTGCTGCGCCAATTTATATGGTGTCGGCATTAATAAATATTATCAGCCGTCTTCACAACGTTTCTAGCCATATCATCAAATCACCACCCACAATATTAACTTTAAAAAAGATTCAGTTGCAATCTATCGCGTGCCTCACACCACAGTGTAGACCAGTGTTAATGTCATAATTATCGGCGGCTATCATTGCAAGTGTGCGGTTAGTATTGTTCGTACGATAATTGGGTAGTCAGTATCGTATGTAGCGTTGTTGACGTCTTCGCACACGATATGTTCGTAGAATTTCCTTGCTGGGATTTCCATCATAGGGGAAGCAACCGTCTTCCAGTGGCGGAAGGTCCGTCACGATTCGTTTCGGCGACCTGTTCTTACCGTTTCCATTATTAGTCTCAGTGAATTTTCACTGACTTTTGGACCGGATGTAAACTTTTTGAACTCTCGTCACAAGAGTCTTCTTCAAATTTAAGTTTTTTAGGCTACTCTTTTGGCCGTCTGTTAGGACCCGTATTCAACAGAGACCTCTGCTGCACCTGTGTCATTCAGCCTCTATACATATTATAAATTAAAGTCGCTATTGCCTATAGTCTTCTAAACTGTGACCGCGCTGTTCTTCTAAACTAAGCAACCAATTTTGACGCAGTTTTTACCATCATTTAGAGAATTTATTCCGGAAGGTTTATGTGTATGATACTTTAACATTAAACATACAATAACATTCTCTTGCTCTTATCAGTCTTATCCCAATTCATTTGAGGTCGGCGCAACATGTCTTTTTCTTCCATACTTCTCTATTAGTCGTCATCTCGGTAGTCACTCCCTTTCTAGCCATATCATCTTTCACGCAGGCCATCCCACCGTTTTTTCCCCTCCTTGTATAGCCATCAACATTCATACTAAAAACGTAATATTAAACACGTTAATAAAGAAATCTCGATGTTTTGTCGAGTCGTAAAAACCGTGCGAATCAGGGGCGAGTCGCTATTTTTTGAGTAAAATTGGCTTAACTCTAAAGCCATATTTGCTGGGTCCTTGAGTAGCAATTACAAGCACACCAGACTCATCAGCTTTGTCAACATCTATCTAAATATTGTGAGAAGTGATCTTTATTCGACCACACAGTGTTCTTTATAAATTCTCTAGTGTCATTACCTCGTCATGCCGACAGCTCACATGAGCTGTGGAACTACTTATCATCCTCGTGTTACACGATGTTGATCCGTCAGCGTAGGAACACTATATGAGTCTCGATCAGAAGCTAATTATGTATTGTGTCGTCTATTGGATACGTTAACTACCTTACTCGTTTTTCGTGAGTAATTACTGACACATCAGATGTTTTCGCTTCGTCTATATGATGGTCACCTTCGATGCTACAATGGTCGCTTACTATCAGGTGTAGCTGCTTGTTGAAAGCATGACAAAAATAATCTTCCATCAAATTCAATATTCCTACCAAATTTTTCGCCAATCAACAATAACTTAGAGTGATTATGGTCATAATCTTTCAGTAGGTACCGTTTATTGTATTGACGAAAAGTCTAATTTATAGGTTACTATCGACCCGCGCCTGCTTCGCAAGGTCTTGACAAAACATTGAGACTTCTATTATATGTAAGTTTAATATTAATGTATTATCACATACGGTTTCGTAGTTTAGAAAAACAACGCGTTCACATAGACAGCCACTAAAAGGGACTTTAGGGTATAATATGTTGAGTTGCTATTATTACATCACTGTTTTCAGAGACATTATTTTCTCATCATTTATTTTCGCTACACACAATTAATTTCACAAAAACATTGGATGCCGCAGTGAAAAGCCAATTCGTTTATTCATATTTCATTCTCTGTAGAAGGTTTCCCGATGTTTTCATCGTCAATACATACACAGACCGCATCCATTGACTTTCTGGAATCAATATAGACCTCACAAATATTTGTTTCAGTGCTGAATGAAGCAGGGGTACAAAACATGTATGTCGAGTGCCAACCTCTGCAATATGAGCCAATCAAATGACAGTTTGCAGGCGTATGATTGAAAAATTCCAAATTGGAATGCAACTAGTCTCATGGATATTATGTGCGGCTTGTTTAACTTTCCATAACTTTTCATCGGTTTCGTTGCAAACTTTTTAGATGTTTTTTCAATTTGGTTGGTTTTAACTTAAAATGCTATTCAATTTTTATCGAAGCGTCATTTATATGACATTCAGTTGATCGGATGCGAGAAGAACAAGGACCAGTCGATGTGGCGACACTTTGGGGAAGCTTACGTCCAGCAAGCAGTGGACGTCTTTTGACTGACATGATGATACTGATGATGAAGTTGATTAGAGTTTGCCAGAAACGCGGTAGAGATACAAAAGAGGCATTCATTTCATTGTCTTAGGGATCTCGTGCATGACACGGCCACGACCACGAGCAGTGGTCGCAGCGACCAGGTAAACTATTAAAACTGATACGAATCGCGCACTTGGTCGCAACGGCAGCTAGCCGACCAAGCGCGTGTACTAGACGGCCACAACGATCGTGGCCGTCTAGTGCGCGAAATCCCATAATCACAAAACAAATCAAATCCATTTATTTTGCCGGAATGTAGGTTAACAATGTACGATCTTAAAAACTATAATGGTCCCTTTACATTCTACCATTCTTTATGGTGTGCAAATATTTAATTGTATACTGCACAATGTTATTATTTTAATTAAATAAAAAGACAGCAACAACAAATACAGCTCATGCATTATGATTTATATGGACACATCTAGCTTAGTTCTAATTTTTTTTTAACATGACTTGTAAAAGTGATTCGAATATCCTATTTACAGAATAAACAATTTCATTTCATTACAATAATCTCCTTTTTCGAAGCAGTGACCATAAAAACAAAATGTTTTAATTTTGTCTTTTACTCATGATATATCGCGGCAATTTTCACGCTGCTTGGCTACGTAAATTATTTTGGTTTTCCGAGATAAAAACACTTGTCCTTTCATCTCATCTCTCCCCTCAACCTTGAACCATTAAATGGAGCTCATCAATCCGGTCTAGTTAGGAGGACACGTGGCCACGTGGTCGTTGGCGTTCATTTCATATTAATATACTTATTCCTCTGTTTCACCTCTGGTTAATGATACTATTCCAAATACATTTTTACGGTATAATGTGATCTACCACTGCCATGTCCCTATGTTTTTTTATTGACAAGTTATTGATTCAGGCGTGACTTGGCTGAAAATATAGAGGTACTCTGCGTCCGGCGCTCGGCGTGGCAACACGTCATGTTCGGGTTCGCGACAAGTTAATCGTCTTCCTGAGGATGCCTCGTTGACGGGTGAAACATGTGTCAATTTCTTACAGGGTTTTTTATACTCTTTAGGAATGGGCGGAAAGGTTACTAAATATATCTACGTCTATTGTATTTATTGACGTATTTTTTTCTTTTCTTTTATTAAATAAGGGAATGAACGCCAACGACCACGTGACCGCGTTTCCTCTTGACCCCTGACATACAACAAACAAGTCAGGGGTTGTAAACACAATGTATAGTGTCTCATAACATTATTATTCAGTGGTATTTACGAAATCCGAGCGTTTTCCTTCAACGTCTACCCTTTAATACAGTAGGTACCTGTCATAACGGGCTGTTTATCTGTCTGTGTTGCTCGTAAATAATGGTTATTTGTTATCCTTTTAGCAATGTGATTATCTTAGCAGTTCTGGAAGATAGATTGAGATTTCTGAAGGATTTAGTTACGAAAATCTTTTATTGAAGTAAATATGTGGTAGTAACTAGATTCTTGGGAGATTTTTCTTTGATCAGTCAAACCCAGTATTACCTAGAAGGTTTTACTTTGAGAAAAAAAAACTGAGTTTCAGTTCTTATTGACATTAAATGATCCACGTAATGTCAATAAGAACTGAAACTCAGTTTTTTTGTTTAGTTCTTTTGAAGGTAGTGTCTTCCAGTCTCTCTCTCCGTCTGTCTTGTCAAATTGCGACACCCATCACCAATTCGTTTGCCAAGTGTGGTGATTGACTAAAAACTCTCTTTGACTCTTTCTTCTCCACGACTCACGTTTATAGTGACTAATAGCTATATGTATCTTTGTGGATGAGGTTACTTATATTATAAATGTCTATGTTGCTTCTTTTTATGGACCTACTGTGCCAATATTTCGACACAAATGTATTTTTGTTATGAAATAAATTACTTGAATCTTGAAATAAAAATGTCCCTTTAGCAGCAGTAGTGTATGTCTTTCGATAACTAAACACAGGTCTCTAAAATCCATACAATCATATAAAATATTATAAATGCGAAAGTAACTCTTGTCTGTCTGTCTGTTACCTTTTCACGACATGAACGAGTTAGGACATGTCCCGTGGGATAATTTCCGACCCCCAAACGCACGAAGCCGCGATTAAAAGCTATGAAATATAAGAAAGTAACAATCAAAGACTATAATTAATTAATTACCATATTCCCAGTTTCTTCATTCGCCGCTAATTACTTAATTCACTGAATTCTCTTCCACGACGGAAGTGCACAAGATCATATTTCATCGTCGACTAATTCCGTAAAGAGGAACAAGATTGATGATAATAACTTTATTTTATTAGCGTGCCGGAAACGTTGACCGAGCGATTTCAGTGCGTATACGATTATCGATCAACTTGTGGGGAAATATACGGGCGGACAGTTGGTACGGGTGTTTAAATTTTTATTTGAAAAAAAAATAAAAAAATTACTTCAGTTATATTCTTTCATGATATCATGGGGCTAAAAGGCGCTGAAGCTCCATAGAGTAGAATTCGTATTTTTTTAAATTTATTTACTAGGTACTTAATAACCAACTTATAAGCACAGTTTGTACCACATATTCCAATCATACAAGTTATCGGTCAATAAAATATCGAAATGGATCCAGTTTGAATGTTTCGTTTGATATCGTTGAGGAACGTGGCTCTTCTATTCTACTTACTTCCTACATAAGTAATTAAAAAGAAGCTTATTGCCTGCTTTGGGATGTCCGAAGTAAATTAGGGTCAATAGTGCAATAATAGGGCATCAAAGTCAGGACCTCTTTCTAGCCAATCCGCGCCTTATTCATCGCGCTATTGACGTTGTAATTGGCACCCCACTGGAGCACTAGTTGGACCACTTCCCACTTTATTAACCCTTGCCGCTCTAGACCTGGAAAGGGAGACCTTCAGGACACAACTAAATTATTAGTAAATCCATATTTCCATACCATTCATATTTACTAATAATATATATTAAAAACTCTGTCTGTCTGTAACGTGCATGTTCCAACTCACAAATCCCGTATGTTTAAACCTCATGCGACTGACTACTTCCTAGTTTTATATTGCGTACATTATTCCACACTACGTTCTACACATTTTCGCTAGGTAATTATATTACTATCTATTCCTACACATCGGTCGATTTGTAATGTAAACATATTCCACTAACTTGATATAATTTATGGTCGAATAATTGGACCGAATGTTTTTCCTTTCCATGTTCCGCTTTGTAGTATTTTTTGCTTAGTTTTATTTTCAGCGGTCGTTTTGCTTATATCAGCTATTACTTCATCCAGTAAATTGTTATTTTCTGCAAGCTCGTTCAAAACGTTGCCAAATGTTATGTTTGCTTGTTTATTTATTCAAAAAATCCGAACAGCTATCGCTTTTTTGACTTCACTATATCTGTGCATAGACTTGTTCAGGCTTCCAAAAATTTTGGGTAAGAAACAAGAGTAAAGACTTCCATAACATTACGCCTGTATTCCCCGAAGGGTTAGGTAGAGGTGTTCCTAACTATAGTATACTTGCATTTCGCCAGTTATGTTTATTAAGTCCCTGTAAAAGGGGGCGAGCCTATTGCCATCAACCGGGCACAGAACCAGACTCCGGGCTGCTACTGAGAAATTCCAGGAAAATCCCAATAAAACTCCCAGGAATCGAACCCAGGACCTTCTACTTAGCATGTGACCTGCAGTTGTAAAGTCATGAACCATAATGCCATGTATCAAATGAAAGGGCTTAAGTAGCAAAATAAAAGAAAATCCGGAGTCACATGTAATCTGATCGATTTATGCTAACACGACGTGTGACTCTGGATTTTAAATGTGTCTGTCTGTGATTGATATCTTGTTTATAACTTTTTAGTTGGTTTTTTAGTTTTATAACTTTTTTCTAAGATGGTGTAAAAGAGTGAAGATTTGCACCAACAACATATATTATGCATATCATTCTGATGTAGGATAACGACTAGTTAAGTACTCATTGGTGATCAAGTCATCAATCTGTTCATACGATAATGGTAGTTTCACTGTAAGTGCAATAATTCTAGGCTTCGTAGTCATTTAGAGATCTAATCGTTAACAGCAGCTTACGACGTAATTACTATTCATACGTAGTTTTCTACATTTTTAAATATCATTTAATTTTAAGACAACCAGTACTATTCTTTATCTGCTAAGCCTTTTCTCAACTATATTGGGGTTGGCTTCCAGTCTAACCGGATACAGCTGACCAGGATTTTACATGGAGCGACTGCCTATCTGATCTCCACAGACTGGTGGCCAAATTTTCCGGCTTCTGACTACCTGTAACGACTGGCAATATTTTTTTTATTTAAAGATCTACAAATTGATGATAAAAATCACTACTATTTACAATATATTACTTTAGTTATAACGAAAAATGTAACTCAGAAAACTAATAAAAAGATAATTCTGTATGTTGTACAAGCAGCCAAAGCTATGGAAGTGCGGAGTCTCCTAACACATGCGTCATCATGCTTTAAAGGAGGCTCCAATAATAAACTAATGTAAACTAGTTGGTACAGAAATATATATTTTGTTTTTACTAATATTTTCAAACCCCGACGGAAAAGAGGGGTGTTATAAGTTTAACGCGTATATCTGTCTGTTCCCTAGTAGCTCCCAAACGGCTGAACCGATTTTGATTATTATTTTTTTGTTTGAAGGGTGTCGTGATCGAGAGTGTTCTTAGCTACAATTCAAGAAAATCGGTTCAGCCGATTGAAGATTATTAGCTCTTTTCTTGTTGATGATTGGATGTGCGCATCTTCCACAGGTCTGATCGATTTAGTATTCTGTTACTTCAATGATATTAGAAGAACATAGTAACCTTGAATCGATACTGCAGCATCACCTGGAATTGTATCGGGGGTTATTTAAATTTTTAATTTTAACTTGTTCAACCAAATAGATTAATTTAAAGAAAGCACCAAGTTTACTAAATGCAAGTCCTGTACAGCTTCACAACAAAAGCTGGCCTGGTTCCAATGTTCAGGACAACTGATTAATTTAGCATCGCTTAGCCAACCTCTTGTAATTAATCCGGCAAGCTCGCTGTATGGGCACTTTTTTCTTTGCCGCAAAACTGCTGATTTTGTTCATACACGGAGCTTTTAAGGCGATGGTAGTGCGGCCTTTACTCTGGGTAATACACGATCAACTTTACTGCTGTGTAGTAGATTTTGAGTTTTTGGCAAAAAATTGAATTTAGAATGGGCTTTTCCAGAAGAAAACTCTTAGGCCCGTATTACAGAACCTCACTCAAGACTCAAGCTTTACTTAAAACTAGTTTCAACCAATCAAAAGGCTCTAAACGAGTTTTAACTAATGCTTGAGTTTTGAGTGAGTTTCTGTAATACGGGCCTTAGTGCTCGGTCACTGGCAAAAGACTCACCCTTTACTACATGACTGAATTAACTGTAACTGGTGAAACGTGGCACTAAACAGTTCTATTTACCCGTATGGGTTATACAGGCGTTATTTTATTATTTCGATCACCTTCAGAACCTTTTGCCTGACTGCCAGGAAGGGTTTATTCTGATTTCAAACACAATGACTGCCCACTCTTACTACTTCAAGTTATGAAAGAAGAATTGTACTGTTATAAAAATGGATTCATGTAATTTGCAAATATTACAAAAATGTGAAGTGCTAGAGACACTTGTGAATTTTCACATTTGTGTATCAGTTTAGCAATACAGTTCTTTCAAGTTGTTGAACATTTAAGCTGACCAGCTACTACAACTGTGCGTTCTGGACGCGGCTTATTTCATACTACTCCTCCATAATAATATATATGTTAACAATTACTCTATTACTCTCACTGTCCCACATAGTAATCGATCACAGAGTTTTTACATAACGCACGCGATTCGTACCCATTCGTACCGATGCAGCTCGATGCGCGGGGAAATCGTACGATCTTCACGCTCGTTAATAATATGGGCGGAAAATTAGATCTAGTAGACTGGTGCGCCACTGTGCAGGGCACACGGAAGTTAAAGTAAGGTTCTAGATAAGGCATAGATTGGTATTTTCAAAGCCTTACAGGTGATTTCTCCAATGTAGCTATTAAAATGGAAAAATCTCTTTCGTCTATTGCAAAGAAGATTTGAATTTCTCAAGCTGTAATGTTAAAGGAGAGTTTGACAAGTTCTTAACTCGAAATTCTCAATTTACAACTGAGTGTGGGTGTTGACTTATTAGCTAAAGCTGGCCGCTTCAGTGTTTTCAACTAATATAATATTATGTTATTTGTTCGACTTGAATGACCTTTGTTGACAACTTTAGGTAAATTACGTTGACAGAATTTCTGAGATTATTCTACCCTCATCGGTATTGCCAGTATAGTGATATTAGAACGCTGGAAAATTATACTTTGGGATGATTCTCCTCTTAAATCAAGGTTACAGTAAAGTGGTTTTGTGAAAAATAAAATGCTATTACTGGCCGACTCCACCTTCGAAATGGGATTGCTTTTAATCAAATTAATTGCCGAAACAACACTACTTCTTCTAGTCGCTGTATTGATCAATTTGTGTAAGTGCTGCCCTTATGGTTGATTTCGATTTAATTGCTTTATCCACAAGTTGACTTACATAGTTGCGTATTTGTTGATTGGCTTTTTTAATGTAATTAATTTTGTCAAAGGAACCAGCAATCGCATATTTATTTGAACTTACAGTCCAGAACTCGCTACGTGAGGCCTAATAGGCACCCTGCGTCATCCCCCAGGGTGTCTTGACCCTTGTCGGAATTGACTATATCTAACAAGACCACCAACCTGCTATGTAATTGCGTAACACATTTTCGTAAACGATTAAGACTAATCTGTTTCATTTTGACAGTTCAATAACATTCATTGCGTTATTTACGTTGTTGAGCTGATTTTTTTTAGATTACAAAATTAGAGTGACGTTACGTTCGCGTCACGATAATGTTAACATTCTTTCGCTGGCCAATATACGCAACACTGGATGACTCCGCGAATCAGCATAACATAACACCACGCCTGTTATCACCGGGTTTAGGCAGAGGTGTACCTACCCATGGTAAACCCACATTTCGCCAGTTATAAGTCCCATGTAATTGAGGAGCTCGTGGCTAAGTGATAACTGCCACACGTGTCGATCCAACAGGTAAGGCTACTCTTGCCGGGGTTGGTCCCTGGATGGGTGTCTTTACATACCGAGACTCCTCCATGCCTCGGAAAGCACTTTAAGCCGTTGGTCCCGGCTGTCATTCGTGGATCTTTGACAGTCTTTACGGGTTGTCAAAAGTTCGAAAGTCTGATAACCAGTCTTACCAAGGGATATCGTATTACCCAGTTACTGGGTTGTGGAGGTCAGATAGGCAGTCGCTGCATGTAAAATACTGGTATTCAACTGCATCCGGTTAGACTGGAAGCCGACACCAACATAGTTGGGAAAAGGATTGGCAGATTTTTTTAGTAATAGACGGACGAGATATTTATAGTGGCGAAAATTAACTTCAGGAATAAAACAAAATTGTACTTCTGTCTCCACCCTCTACAGTGAAAAATCTCCACGCTACGCTTGCACGTTAAGCAATAAATAAATAGACTCAATTATATTATAATACAGTTATGTACATCGAGTGCAGTCTGTACATGATGTAATATTACTTGCAGGAAGCGTGGCGAGCAACAGTGGAATTTATTGTCTAATAAATATGGAATTTTATTGATTGCGATAGATTTGCTCTGAAAAGCTTCGCGTATTTATATGATGAGAGTTCCTGCGCAATTATGAAGATATTTTTAATAAAAATATTTGCTTTAAATTTTTCATTAACTTTTCGAGTGGAAATTGACCGAATGAGTTGTTTTAATAGTATCTCTCGGAATCAATCAATATGGAAATCGGAGGAGGGCTTTGTCCAAAAGTGTATGTATTCAGCAGAAATACTGCTGAATTATCATCATCAGTATTTCAGTTGAAAACATTTACCTTAATATTATTTTTTACGTAAAATAAGTCTGAAGATCTACATATAACGCAAAAAAACGTTATTTATTAAATGACACGCATACGGCATAAGCCGCAGAACTAATGAAACATAACATGTTATGCATTTTTATCGCGTAAAGACTAGTGATGTAACCGTAAAGACGCTTAGTCGAGATGGCCATGCATGCATAATCGATACCGCTTCACCGCACTATTGCGCAATAAGTGTGCTTTATGATCGAAAGTGGTGCGAGATTGACGGTGCGTGTGAAAATACCCATACCACGACGATAAGTCAATATCCGATACCAAAGATATTTCGAATACATTGCCGGTTTTGTTAGTAGAACGTTAGATTAGTTAGTTTGGGCTTTAATAAGTATGTAGCAATGGATTAAGAACAGTTTTCAGCTGTCGATATTTTTTGTAAGATGTGCGTGTTAATAGACAGATTGAAATAACAAGATGCATATGTATGTATATCACTTGCAAATTATATTATTATTGTTTCCATTGTTTTTGAATGACAATAAAAATAGTTATATTTCTATTCGCTTAGTGACCCTTAGGGTGAGTTTCCATTGAAGCGGAGACGAGCGGATCTGAGCGGAGAGGTGCAGGAATCGTCCAATTTCAGACGAGACGAGAGACTCGATGAGGATTTCAACCATTGTGATTGGTCGATTCCTGCAAGTCTCCGCTGCGCTCCGCACGTCTCCGCTTCAGTGGAAACGCACCCTTATAATGCCCGGGTTATACCAGGCTAATACTTGAAGCTAGAATAGCTAACAAGGAACTTCATCATCATCATTTTAGACCGGAATCACCCACTGCTGGGTAAAGGCCTCCCTTTTTTCTGCCATACTTCCCGGTTCCTTGCGTCCCTCATCCAGGTGTTTCCCGCGACTTTGACGATATCATTAACCCAACGCGCTTTTGGACGGCCCTGGTTTCCTTGGCCTAACCTTGGCCACCCATTCGGTCACAGTTTTACTCCATCGGCCATCTCCGCGTCTAACTGTCCTGCTCAACTCCACTTGAGGCGCATCGACAACAGATTTTGGTGTTACGCATTCGCTCTAATAGGGCTTTGCCAAGCACGGCTCGATCTATAGGCCTTTGTGGTTCCCGTATGCGGTGGTCATTCTCCTTTGTGACCGAGCAAGTGACTGGCTCACTATCCTGGCTTGCCAGTTGGCACATGCTAGCGCTGTTAACACAATGCAGTGACATAGGGCGTTTAGAAAAATGATCCGATTGGATACTAGCTTCGCCAGCCATATGAATTTAGTAAACAAGCCTGAATGGTATAATCAGTGGTGTGGGGCTGCTAGTAGCTCAAAAGTAGAACCCCATTCTATTAAACTATCACACTCAAAAAACAATATCAAAAGTCATTTATTCAAACTAGGCTGAGAATCAGCACTTTTTGAACGTCAAAATTACACAAGACAGTCCCCCAAAACGCCCGCCCTTCACCACTTCCTAGTGCTTAGTACACAAGCATACTATCTGTCTCACTAGTTTTCTATCCTAATAATGAGGATAGTTCTGATACAGGAGGTGACTAGTTTGCTAGCAGAATCCGCTTATAATGTTCCCACTGCTGGACACAGCTGTCACAGCCTCCTCTCGGTGATAGGTGGGCCATAATCCACCACGCGGGCCCAGTGAGGGTTGGTAGATGTCACATCTCTTCGAATCTTTAGTTCTTGGACTAACCTACGGCTCACCACTGCTCGCGCTTGCTAGCTTACTAGTAATTTCTTGCTCTCCTAGTCTGAACACCTACCCTCGTGTGTCCTGGGCGTAAGCGTCGTCTCGTTCAGTGTTTTATTCTGTGTAAACTTCAGTTTAATCTACAACTGCATACTTGGGTAAAGTTCGTCGCAAGCTCTGAAGCAAATAAAGCTTCGGTAACTTTGTAATGCAACTTTGGTTAAGTGCCAAAATATACAACAACAAAAACTTTAGGAGCAAAATGAGAACAGTTTGTTTTGTTTTTATGTAAGAGCTTTTTCAACCTATTATTTGAGTCTGCTTTGCAGATATGTATTAGATAGAACACAACAACATGCCTGTAATTCGTCGTAAGGTTTATGCAGAAGTGTATCTACTTATTAGTACTCTCGCATTTCGCTAGTCATGTTTAAATCCCATGTAATACGGGGCGAGTCTATTGCCATCCACCGGGCACAAATCCAGACTCCGGGCTGCTACTGAGAAATTCCAGATGGGAAAACCCAATAACACTTTACCAGACCCGGGTATTTAACCTCCCTCATGATCAGCAATAGCGCTTGCGACCGTTAGACCTATGAAATAGTTTTATTATTTATCTGTTAACTTGTTATAATATTCAGATGGTTACCACAACCACATGATGTAATAGCGTGCCATATTCCGTCGAAAGTTACATGAGACTGCGTTTTTAAACTAATCTCTGTATTTAACGTCCGTAAGACGTTATGCCTGACTGGATTGATAAATCATTGTCGATGGTTCATTAAAAAACAAAGAGTATGCGTCTATAGTTATGGTTTGGTCATGTTAAGAGGATGAATGACAGGCGACTAACAAAAAGTATTTACAAGGCAGATGTGAGTGGAAACGCCGGGAGGGGACGACCTAGAAGGACATATAGTGACCTTATTGGTGATATTCTTCAGAAAGGTCAAGTGCGTAGTACTCGTAACCGGCGTGCGTGTATGACCAGATTTTTGAACGTAAACGTAGAAAAAGGAGTATGTAAGGATCCTATCAGGTGGCGTTCTGTAGTTTCTGCCTACCCTCATGGGAAGAAGGCGTGATTTTATGTATGTACTTCATTATTGTTTACGAGTATTGATTGGTGCTTAAGATTTGTAGATGGGTATTGCGTGTTGCGATACTTACACATATTTCTGAAGGAACTGTTGATTCGTTTTTGCACGAGCTGATTTATATGGAGTGAAACGCTCCTAGAACTGTGTTGATATTGTGAAAGATTGTCAACAATTTTTAGGGTCCCTTAGCGAAATAGTAAACACTGAAACCTTATACTGAACAGCTGTATTTCTCGGGAGTTTGTTACGCCACTTCTTCCTAGTTAAAGCACTAGGATGTGGTGAAGGGCTGGTGTTTTGAGGGACGAGCATTTTTTTAAATAACAATAATATGGGAATTCAAAAGTGCAGCATAAAATAGTATACTAAAATCGTAAAACGATCCGAAAGGCATAACTACGAGATGAATACAACTACACTACACTACTTATGGGTATATTTCCAAACGTATAAATACGATTCAAACTCACAAGATTTTGTGTAGTACCTAGCACGCAATATATCTCACGAAACTCCCACTAACGAGAAAAACATTTGAGCGCCCACAACAAAGATTAACGACCCATCTCGCAGAAAAGAATTGGACGACACGTATTTTTGCACTAAAGGCGCATGTTCCCACCACTATTGAATTACAGATTCTCGTAATAAATGTCAGCTATAAATTCCTCAAATGAAATGAAATTGTTTATTCTGTAAATAGGATATCGGAATCACTTTTACACGTCATATTTAAAAAAAAACATAAGGTAGATGGAGTCGATTACTCCTGAGACGTAATGGCGAAAAAAAAAACTCACGGGTCGAAGACTCTTTTAAAGTCCAGACATAATCTTGATCAGATCATGTGAGGAACATGTAGATTAGTGTTTTAAATTGTCTTTTGAGGAAGGAACCACACAGATTTCAGTGGATCTCTCCAGTCAGTGCATGCATTTGTCAGTAGGTAATCGTGTAGCTCAACTCAGTACTCAGTAGCTCAAATATATTACTCTTGTGTGCACAGGAATATGAAAAAAAAAAAAAAAAAACATGAATAGTTTGGTTCAGGTATCGCCAACATTGGGTCTGACTTTGATGTACTCGATCAAATTCAAACCCTTTTCTATCCCATCTGTCATTGATTTCGTTTGCTTGGCTGTACTTCAAAGATTGATCTTACGCTCAGACTGCTTTCGTATTACAGTTATTTAGAATCACAAGTTTTTATAACAAAACAATAGACTTATATTCCTTTTGCTTCGTCTGCGCTTATACACCAGCCCGTCTATTCTGTAAAAACCTCACCGTGAAAACTTAAGTGAAGTGAGCTGTCATTCCACTCCATTGCTAGAGATTGACACTATTGACAGCTCACTCGATCGAAGTAGGTACTCGTAACCGTGCGCGTATTACCGGACAATCTATTCTGTAAAAAAACCTCACCGTGAAGTGAGCTGTCAATGGTGTCAATCTCTAACATCAGCTGGAATGACAGCTCACTTCACCTTAGTTTTAACGGTGAGCTTTTTACAAAATAGATTGGCAGGTAATACACGCACGCCGCGCCGGTTGCGACTACCTACTAAGATCGATCGTAGCAGGTGGCGTTCTATAGTCTCTGCTTACCCCCGTGGGAAAAAGGCGTGTGTTTATGTGTAATCAACTTATGCTAGGGAGATTGTGGAACAATAGAAATATTGCAGGGACTGTCATTTCTAACTTTGACCTTCAATAAGGTGATTCTAAGCATCATTTGAATATCCCCAATATTTAGCATAGTGACTGTGTTTTAAGTTCATAAAAGCCGTATTCAGTTGGCTCACAATGGATTTAGACAAATCCACCAAAAAGCCTTATAAAAAAACTTTTATTAATATAGCTTCTCTATCCACAGCTCAGCAAACGCTAAGAAATGGGAAGTCGAGCTCGCAACCCTGAAGAGCAACAATCTGCGACTGACGGCCGCCCTCCAGGAGAGCACCGCCAACGTGGACGAGTGGAAGCGACAGCTGCACCAGTACCGCGAGGAGGTGGCCCGCGCCAGGCACTACGCTGGTAAAGGTAGGGTAGATATAGACTTGTGATCTACTAACAGATCTACCAAAAAAACCTGATAACTAGCGAAAATACGCGTGACCTTGGAACTCTGTCAATGTCAAATAACAGTCAACCGCACGTGGACGTGGTTTGTTCTTAATAAATAACATCACGCCTGTATTCCCCGAAGGAATGGCAGCAGAGGTGTACCTATAGTACACCTACATTTCGCCAGTTATGTTAAGTCCCATGTCCCACAAATCCAGACTCCGGGCTGCTACTGAGAGACTCCTGATGGAAAAACACAATAACACTTTGCCCAACACGGGAATTGAACCCACGACCTCATGCTCATGAGTAATGCTTTCGACCACTAGACCAACGAGGCGGTCAATTTGTTAGTCATGTCACCGAAATAAGCCAAATAAGTTTAAATTACGTGTTAATCATAGCATGTAACATGTCCTCTTGACGATCTAATGACGACCAATAGAGATATATGCTGCGCCGACCAAATAAAGGAATTGATTAAGGTTCCCGCAGACAGGTGCGACGCGACACCGGTAGGACAATTTCCTTAGTTTTCATAGGAATTGTTCAACCAGAGTCGCGGCGCCTGTCTTATTTACCGCTTGTCAAGCCATATCATGTTCTACACAATCGTCCATCATTCCTCTGGTCTTCCTCTACTCTTATCATAAGATCTGGTTTCTTTGACTATAATTTCTCGATAAACTATCACGTTTTCATCTCGTTTCAGGCGCCGAAGCCAACGAGGTAGAACAGCTCCGCCAGCGCGTTGCCCAACTTGAAGCAGAGCTTGCGCAGAAGAATGAGGAACTGGCGCAGATCACCAAGTCGAAGAAGAGTGAGCAGGTGGGTGATTGTTACAACCTTTATTACACGGGCTCGGCCGTCTGACGTCACTGGGTAGGCTGGTCGTGACATGGAGTAGTTAACGAATGGAGTGTAAGGCCTCTGCCTCGAATCTTGCGGGTAGCGGGGCGGTGGCGGCGGCGGCGGCGGCGCGGCGAGCGGCGCGTTCAAAGGCGCCGTTCGCCGCGCCGCTGCCGCCCCGCTACCGCGCCGCTGCCCGCAAGATTCGAGGCAGAGGCCTTAGGGATATCGCGCACTAGACGGCTACGGGTCCGGCCGGTCGCGGCCGTCTAGTGATATTGTATGGTGTGCGGCTAGTTGTCCATTTCCGACCAAGTGCGCGTTTACCTGGTAGCTGCGACCACTAGTCGTGGTCGTTGCCGTCTACTGCCCGAGATCCCTTATACTCTAAAAGCTACTTCGAAATGCGAAATTGAAATCGCGTTCGGATTGTGTGCGGTCATGCGGTCACATGTATTGAGTTCGAAGTGTTCGAACTTTGAAGATACGGTTCTAGTAAAATGTTTTGTAGGAGGTTATTATCATTTTTACTGTTTCTCCTATTCGTTCACTACTCCATGTTTCGTAGTAGTATTTATTTTTTAAAGGGAATAGTTTCGTATTAGTAGTTAGTGATTTCATGCAAAATCAACCATTGCTACAATTTGTCACGCCTTATACACTTTTTACTTACTATTTTCTTTTCTATCTTTCTAAGGTCCACTTGTGCGTTCATGCGTAACTCGGGAGTTAGCAGCAGACTCAGAGTTAATTCAAAGAATTCTCTACTAAATGAGTTTGCTTTAACTCCGAGTAAACCCATGAACGCGCAAGTGGGCCTAAGTGGGCCTAAGTGTTTTAACTTATTAATACGTAATCATTTTTATTAATTCATTTATTTTAATGCATGTTTGTAAATAATTTATAGACGTTATGTATTTTTTTTTACTTTGTTAACTTTATATTTACTAACAAATAAACTCGATTTTTGTTTTATGTCTTTCTTTTATTTTAATTTCCATCCTTATTGCTGTTGTATCTGTTTTCATTATCTTTTATTACATGTTGATTCTAAACATAATTTCAATCTTGTACTGAGCCTGTCTTTCAAGTGCTATACTTTTTTAACCGACTTAAAAAAAGGGGAGAAGGTTCTCAATTTGTCTGTTCTTTTTTCTCTTTCATCTTTTTAGTAACCAGAGTATCAAAACAATAGTTTCTGAAATTACTCATTGATCCTCTCATTTTATTTACTAAAAACTATGATTTAATTAAAAACTATGATTAAGTACTCAAGAATTTTACTTTTATAAAACATCATCTGCTTGATCTAGCAATAAATGTAAGACAATCAAAAGGTAGAAAAAATATTATTTTACTGTGACTTCACGATGGTACAAATACGTGCCCGCGTTTGTGACTGTTATGTACATTGACATAAGGTTCAAATTGAAGTGTGCTCCTGAAATAAAATGAGTATTCCTAAGTTTCTGCTTGACTTCATTTGTTTTGCTCTCCTTTCTTGTGACGTGGCCTTTTTATTGTTAGTTCCGCTGAAAAACAGTACATCTTAAACGACACCAATTTATCAAACGACTGTAACCCTTAATTCGCAGGACGCAGAGGCTAAACTCGCTCAAAGCCAGCTGGAGTTGGCCCTGGCTGCTCAAGATGGTCAGCGGCAGGTCATACAGGCGCTCAATGATCAACTGGCGAGGCAGCTTGATGAGCTGGTGAGTTTACACACTTTATTACAAAGTTCTAGCATAATAAGTGTCTTTTGAGCAGATGAAGATCTTTGGCTATGAAGTTGGAATGTTAAAGGAAGGATAAATGTTACGCAAGTGTGTGATTATGGCTAACACTACTGGTTCCTTGTTCGCCTATCCTTTGTCTGGTGCCCTGTGTAGGTCAAGTCTTCTAGACTTATTGTTGAATATCTATTATACATTATAACAGCGAATCAATTTTCACGCCTCCTCCTTAAGACCTAGGCCAATTTTTTTTTTCGATATTCGGATAGCTCATTTTTTGTTCTTTCTCAGTTAGTTTTAACGATGGTGTGGCAGTTTGAGTACTTAATGCGGCCTATCCAAATGTCCTTTCGTCCTTTCCGTTCGTCGAGTCGTTGAGCTCCTTAAGTTCTGAGTTGAGCTCCACAATTACTGACAAATGCTTACACTGACTGGACAGTTCCACTCAACCTTTTGTGGGTCTTTCCTCAATAGACCATTTCAAACATTAATCTACATGTTTCTCCTATGGGCTGTTGAAATTGGCGTTATTTGTAAAAAAAACAATGCTTTTCTTAGTTAATCAGCGGGGTATTTGAGTAACACACTCACGATTGACAATTCGGCATTATTCATTGCGTTACTTATGTTGTCGAGTAGACGAATTTTCCAAATATATGAAGCAATGTATTACGAATTTCCTTCAAAATCCACCGAATTGTAATATAAAGTACGTTTCGCAATGGGGGCGCTGATCCGACGTGCCAATCATGCCCAAACTAAACATGAATGCTTCTTCCCACAGAGCACGATCCACCGCGAGATCAACTCCGCCCTGCAGACATGAGACGCGGCCCCCGCGCCCGCGCAGTACGCGCAGTACGCGGCGCCCGCGCACGCGCAGCTCGCGCAGCACGCTCAGCTCGCGCAGCACGCGCAGCACGCACAGCTCGCGCAACACGCGCAGTTTGCGCAGCAAGCGCGGCGCCTACCGCTGCTCCTGCGCGGGCCCGAGCCTGCCTACGTCACGGTCAAGGCCAAGAAATGAAGAGTGCTCTCGGTATTTCGCAAGGTGCACGAGTTTTTTTAAAGTTAATGGGGGGGAGTCGGTTGTGTTTTGTCTTTGAGTTTAGGGTCAATGTGTGGGGTATAGATACTTGATTGAACGTGTTTGTTTGTAATACTTATTTTTTCAAAAATCTAATGTTGGATGCACGGTACGCGTGGTGGATTACAAACGGCATCGACGAGCAAACTGATACCATAAATGAAGCACATAATTCTACACCCTCCATAGCAGATATTTTTTGAAGGTTATAATTTAAAAAAAAATGCTGTTTCATACTAAGTATAAAACACCTACCTACACGGTCAAAATGCATGGAAAAATGGTAGTCTTGAAAATAACACGAATCACGAGTTCAGTTTATATGATTCTAATGATATACGGTCAACTGTGGCACCTTTACTTTCCATGAGCAACTTTACTACTGTGCTTGTCAAAAATCGACAATTTGTAACAGATTTTTAGTAATCGAGAGATATTTAAGTTCTGATCTACTGGATAGAGATGGAAAGTAAAGATGCTACAGTCGCCGTACTGAATTCGTGGTAACAGTTTGCATGTCCATGGGTACACCGTGTATGGTAGAGTCAAACGAATGTGCTGCCATTCTCATGTATGTTTGTGTGTGTGATGATTATTTGCCGGAAGGTATCCCTTATTTTTCCTGCAAGATGACGATAATCAAGTATCTATATTGCTTAAATTCTTATTTACTGGATACGTAGTTCTAAACAAATAATGTTCAACAAGAATCAAAATTTTATTATGGATTAAATAAAGTTTTGTCTGTCATTTTTGTAAAAAATATTTGTTTGTTCTGCGTGTTTAGTAATGAAAGTTAGAAACTACACATTTGACACCATTACAAAATTATTTCTTTGGGTGGTACAGTCAGCTTATTTAGTTGGGTTTCAAATATTATTATAATTCCGTTTGTATAATATATAAATGATTTTTCTCGTTCAATCTTTGTGGAAATAGACGTAAAAGTAAAATTAACTGACATTGTTCTAATATCTACTGTTCCAAGTAGTTCAAACCTTTTACGCGATTTGTAACTGTTTGAAAGATCGAGTGTATTTTATCACGAACGTAGTCACTTCTGAAAATACACTGTAATAATTATTTTACTATGATACTAGCCAATCAGGAAGGAGCTTTATGACGCCACGACATCGATTGGCCAATGGCAGATGTTTCTTACTTCCATACTCCCCAAAATGACGACTTTAGTTTGTTTCATATTAACTACTTCGTGTTGGTAAATAATGATCGTTAACTTAAAATATTTTCGACTGGGAATGCAATAAAATTGCAACTAATGGTGCGAACAACCGACACTCTTCCTTCGGTGTTAATAAATTCATCGATAACTTGTTTTTAACTAGGGCACATCACTATTATTGGTTCCACAGATATTGTGTCGTTAACAGAGTAATTTAATGTTACCATTATCTTGTTATTTGTTAAAACAATGTCATCACAGAAATGAACAAGATTTGAAGATGTCTTGAACGTTGGC
Organism: Eupsilia transversa; assembly: GCA_914767815.1. NCBI lineage: Eukaryota > Metazoa > Arthropoda > Insecta > Lepidoptera > Noctuidae > Eupsilia > Eupsilia transversa. The sequence goes on from OU611896.1 coordinate 11,400,346, forward strand.
GGTTATGCCATTACTTTCAATAAAAAGAGAACAATTAGGTCACTTAATACAGTAAAAAATGATGTTACAGGTTCCTTCGGTTACCTTCAGCTTGATCTTGGTGAAATTTACTACAAAAACCACAAAAGTAAATCAATTTTATACCTTCAAACTAAGGTTTACAATCGATCGCTCTAATAAAATCGGTAGCGACTCTGACTTCACAAATTAAACCATAATCCTTATACAGACACTTTTGAATTGTCTAGCAGTCGGTCAGTCAGAAAGATGAAGCTAATTGGTCCCATTCCAAAGCGTTAAGATTCTAATGGAGAAGAACGGGCAAGAAACTTAATGGAAACTCTTTTAAATTATATTGTTACAAAATATTACTTACATCATTAATGATCTAGCGGTTCTCTTTCTAATCCTTGTATTAGCCGATCTCACTAAATTATCGCATTAAAACTTATGTTTCGTGGACGATTTCATTACATTTTGATAAAAGCGGCCGAAGTCCGATCTCATTCCATTATCGCTCATAACGTTTGTAAATTATATCGATATCGATAGTGTCTTAAGTCTATTATATCGAAACGATTACATCGATATTAGAGCTATGTTCGTACTTTTAACCGAATTGACGTTTATGTCCAAATTGTACACCATTACGGGAGTTTTAAACCCTATAAATTGTAATATGCATTGTCAAATAATACAAATCGGTATCATAGGAAAATCGATCGTCAAGTCATCAAATACAGTCATTTTCACAAACAATTTCCCATGACAAAAGCAGATCATTTTCGTTTCAAACAAAATATGAACTCCATTGCGAAGTTTGGGCGCTGAATAAAGCGGTATGTTTGAAACGAGCGCTTGAAGCGAAAAGCTAACGATGTATGAAATTGAATGACGTCATCTCATAATATCTTTGTAGAAAGTTACACGGTTTGGAGAAGGTACCTTTAAAGTTAATACGTCGCGTATGAGGTCGCGAGTTCAAGTGTTCTTTGTAAAGGTATTTCATTATTATACGTTGAAGTTCTTCCGAAGCGTAAAAAAGTCAGTAAAACATTTTCGGATCTGAAATGACGACAGTGTCTACCGGAACGGAAACTGACTTTCGAGTTTTTTCCTCATTCAATTCGGAAGTACTACCGGCCATTTTTTTTACAACTAATTTTATTTAAGAATCCAGTTTACAGATTTTAAAAGTAATTAAATAAATCCGCTCCTAAAAGACTATGTTCCGTTAACACTGCCAAGTACCTCAATACTAAAATGACGCCAAATCGACCGCCAAACAAATCTATGGAAACGACAACATTCGGTGCAGACCGGTGCTTACAAAAATAACGATTTTAACTACATTAATTTACCATTATTAGAAAGAAAGAAACAAAAGAAAGAAAGAAAAAAGAAAAGAATTTCTTTCTTTCTAATTTACCATTATTGTGAATACTATCTGTTTCGTAAACAAATGACGCATCAAGGCTGTTGAATTACCCAATGCATCGACATGTTAAAAATAAAGAAAATTAATACATGGAGTGCGAATCCTGAAGTAACTAAGTCAGCGATTGTCAAATGTTATACCTTACCGCATTTCACAGTGAACGAAATACAATGGGGCGACAACAATACGACGATAAATGACAACACTGGTAATACTAATCCATAAGAGTATTTTGGAAATATATAAATCCTAGCATCGAAATTAAAAAAGTAGCGATGGGCCGACCTTGGGTTTTGCCAATCTATGACTAGCTATAGTGACTAACCTATTGGATATCTTTCGTATGCAGACTGGGAATGGCATAAGATACAGTTAGTTTAATTTATTGTCGTATTGTCATCCCCACCTTGTATACGTGTGACACTCCATTTGTTAAATACTCTGTGTTTTGTATAAACGTAATGATCGTTCTCTCATCTCTTAGATTAATATATAACATTTATCAACCACGTTTATGTCCATCATAAATGTATGTTGGTAGTTTTTGAGTCAATTCGAGTCAGTGATGTCGACCCACCCTTATCTAAATGTAAATACGTTCGAAAATCGTGTAACCCCACGATTCAATGCCAAAAATAACTAATTTTATTATTAAAATTAATGTATATTTTAAAAGTAGATTTTTAATATTATATTATTGTGTAAGAAAACTGGTTGCACGGTGAAATACCGAATTAAAAATATATAAAAAAATATGTAACTCTTGATTTCGATATTCGCCTGATATATTATGATATAGTCGACAGGCCGTGCCATGTCTTAGTGTATGTGTGTATATTGAAATATTCCCTAATTAATATATTAAAATATAAAACAATCGGCTAATAATACGCCTCGTCAGTCCCTTTTTCCTGTATACTTCAGGCCGATGCGCATAGGCATCCGGGAAGGGATTTTAAAACAATGAATATTAAAGCTTCGATTTAAAAGATTTTTGAAAGCGTCAAATTTAAAATATTGCGTAGTATGTAAGTGTATGTATTTCACTGATGAATGTGAAGATTTCCGACGATACTGTTCTGTTTTGATCTGTGAGCCATTGTCTTTGGTGTACTGTGCATTTCATTTTGTCTCGAATACATTCTTCAATATTGTAATATGTTAAGGTTGATATCTCTTGTGTATGTTTTGACTGAGGATTACACATGGATAAGTATTACCCTAGAAGATTTGAAATATGGATTGTCTGAGCTTCCCTAGATACGTCTAAACGACTGATAAAAATACACTCCCGACTGAATTAATGCTGATTATTTTTCTAACTAGCCAAAAACAGCAAAACATTTTTTTTTTTAAATATGTAAACTTTCAGTCTCAGTCTTCCGAGGTCTGCATTTTAAGTTGGCTATATTGTTTAGAAATGGCAACTTTTGACAAGATAACTTTTTCAGGCAGATACATGCCTTGGCGTAAATAAGTTCGTGGATTATTCGAATATAGTATGTATGGATCGTGCAGGTGGCGTTCTGTAGTTTCTGCTTACCACTCATGGGAAGAAGGCGTGAGTTTATGTATGTAATTTGAATATCGTGTGATCTTCAGTGGGAACATAACTTGAACGTAATATTCCTATCGTACATTAGACTTACGAACATTTCTTTAACTTTCCTACTGTGTAGGTGTATTCTATTAATATAATATTAAATGATAATTATTAAATCGTAACGTAAAATTCCATTTTTAATTAATATATTAAATATATTCATCCTTAGGTGTAAGATGTTCAGTGAATCGCGCAAAATTATTTTGTTATAATTTTGTAACAAAAAATACCAGAAAATCAGGCAAGTTATTGTTAGTATTCAAATAGAAAATGCCAATCTGTAATATTCTTTAGAATCGTAATTTCTACAAAAATCTTATTAAAATAATTATTTGTAAATGTGACTAACAAAATGACTTTGTGCGAAACAATTATGTACGAAAAAAATAATAGATAAAATCGTCACCAATATCCGTCTAACTCCCAAACGTTGACGTAGAAGTTAATTTCGACTTTATTTCCATTTGTCTAAGTTTCACATTCGTTTAAAAACCCTGTAATTCATAGATCCCTTAGCAAATTAGTGATTACACTTTGACAGATAATATCGTCGGCGATTTTTTGAGAAGTTAAATCGTTATTTTTTATATTTTTCTTGCTAAAAATTTATTTAAAAAAAGTTACTGTCAAATTTTAATTTCTGCTCAGCGATTGTATTGGTTTTTTAGTTTAAAAAGTCATAAGTTTATCCAATCATTGCAAACGATAATTATCTGTCAAAAAACTTGAAAAAAAAATTTGAAAACAAAATGATATCATTAAAAAGGCTGAGGACACAATTTTTAAGATATACAATGTCTTCTAAACAGGGTAACTTTCATTTACTGTTGCGTGGATTTTTAAATAGTGATCGTTGTTATTCGATTTTTACTCTTTGTCTTACCACATACACTTTCCGTAGATCTTTACAATTTCTTCATAAAACGTGCGGCGAATATACACGTCAAACGTCACGCGGTGTGACGTCACCATGTATCAGTAGATTTATCGAACAATATTATATACTCTCTTAAACTACAACAATTACCTTTTTTTCTGTATTATAAATTACATGAACAATTTTAATTTCGTAGTTAAATAAATACATACATACATACATACATATGAACGTAACCGAAGTAAAAAGGAGTGTGTAAGGATCGTAGCAGGTGGCGTTCTGTAGTTTCTGACTACCCACACGGGAAGAAGGGGTGAGTATATGAATGTATGTACATAGCTATAGTAGTAAATAATATTTATGGACACACAGTATTTATTTGTACATGTAAAAGAAAACTGTTTGTCAAATAGATAAAAATTTAGTAGAAAACCGAAGGATCTGTTGGATTATAAGAAATGTAATATAAAATTAGATAATGTTTAAGTGTTATTCCCGTTTAATTTGTAAACCGAAGATGTTAAGTGTGACTACATATAAATAACATTTATAGTATAGATAGTTATATGTATTATATCATAGTCGTTACAATAGATGAGATTATAATTTCAAATGTATCTTGGCTGGGAGATGACATTTTTGTTTTTCAGTGGCCAGTAATTTCGGCCCGATGTGTAATGCCCACCGATTACCACGTGGTGTGCCAATTAATTTGCCAGAACGTGTAGAATGTGTAATAGCAACTTCGACTTTTGATCGCAGAGTAAATACAAATGACTTTTGTGTCGTTTAACGCCATCTAGTGGTCAGAAGGTAAAAGTTTTGTGATTGTCTCGAGCCGTAAGTATTGGCCACTTGATATTGTTGTATTGTAATCGCATTATAGTTTTAATTGTAATTTATTCAATATAAATTGTTATAGTCTGCGTTGCATTTGTTATAGTACACTCATTGATAAGTATTTTGACGAAGCTCGAAGTTACGAAGCGGGTAAGGAGAAATTGTTTTATTTATTTTGATATTTTGAAGGAGATTGAATGAGATTAAAACGGACAAACTACGTTATTAATGAATTATTTATTTTCAATTTTTGTTGGTCTCGAATTTATTTAGGATGTTCCGAATAGAGATTAGAATTATTTATAAAAAAAATATATTATTTTAACTTTCTCGAATAAATTATTTTTCGTGGCATTTTGGCTGATCTGTTTATTTATGGATCCTCCATACTAAGATGTATTTTGTCTTATTTACAAATAAAAAACGTGAACAACAGAGGGCGTTGTTAGATTAGCGTGACGGCTGACGTCAGAAGACGTTTTATTACTTGATCTCAAAAGTATGGGACACATGACCCGCTAAATTTATTTATATTTAAAAGGGTCGTTGCAATTTTCTTTGGTTTATCTATATATTAGGATAAGTAGTATTTCCCAGTTAATATTGTACTTGAGCCAGTTATTATTACGCCAATATGAACTTTAAAGGCGTCTTTTAAGATTCATTTCTAAATGACAAAAGTTTTGGCAGCAATAAAGTTAATAGCGATAAAATTGAACTGTATGTAGTCGACTTAAGGTTTATTTTCAAGTGCAGCGCAGACTAAGTATGTGTACTACGTTATATCTTCCATTAGAGCAGTAGTCGCTGTGAGCTGAGTATGCATATTAAACAATAAATAAATACAATATGGATTTCAATCGAAAGAGTTTTATTTAAATTATCCTTGAAAGTGCAGAAAGAGGCATAAAACACCAAAGAAGATAAATTATATTTATTCCTGTAGATTGATTAAAAAAATAGTGTCCGTTTCGACCGCGCGGCCACGGCGAAATTTAAAAAAAAAACCACGCCAAGATTTTGTAAAAATTTGTAGAAGTTGATTCCCAAAACCATAAATTTGTCAAAGTTATGGTTAAAAAGTTATAAGGGTTTGAACGTGGCCGCGCCATTGAAACGCGGCGAACTGCGCGGCCACGGAGATCTTTACAACTAAGCGTTGCAGAGATCTGAAATTCAGGTAAATAACAGATTGAATTTGTAAAAAATTTGTAAAAATATAGAAAAAAATCCTAGGTTTATATTTTGGGAGCTATAAGACTAAAACTCCATGGTCGCGCCATCGAAACGATGAAAAATACGTTGTCGCCGATATCTCGCTGAAAAAGCATCGCAGGGGTCTGAAGTTTTTTGTAAAACGTAGATTTGAATTTGTCGAAACTTGTAAAAATACTACAAAAAATCCTAGGTTTATGTTTCAGGAGCTGTAAGACTAAAACCTCATGGCCGCGCCATTGAAACGGTCAAAAAACACGTTATCGCCGATATCTCGCTGAAAAAGCATCGTAGGGGTCTGAAGTTTTTTGTAAAACCTAGATTTGAATTTGTCGAAACTTGTAAAAATACTACAAAAAATCCTAGGCTAATATTTCAGGAGCTGTAGTACGGTATCGCGTAGAAATAAGTCGTGATTACCTATTTATCGAAGAAAGTAATTGTAAAGCGAGTTTTTTTTTGTAAACAACACCTATTAATATGTAAAACTACCGATACTAGGCAAAAAACATGTATTTTTCGGTATTTATAACTTTCAATACGTTTTGAATATTTCGATAGGGTGACCATGGCTTTTTGTTTACAGAAAACTTTCCACCTATCGTTTTAGAAATTGTATCTCAAGGATTCTAAATTCAATTAAAATGAAACGGATAAAATACAAAATCATATGTTTATTTCTTTTTAATTCACTTAAATCATTGCTTGATTTGACAATACTGTGGTTTTGAGTACACGTGCCAGAACCATAACAAATAACTTTGCACAACATTCGTAATTCCTGTAAGATAGCATTATTTGATGAATAATTGTGGAATCAAACACATAACTTATGTCTAAGACTAAATTCTGCCAGAAATAACCCCCTGTAATTAACAGTATTATGTCATAAGTAACGTGTAATTAACTCATGCATTCCAACATTGAATTGCACTACAGGAATTAACCATAAGGCCACACACACTACAGTACACAGGAGCGAACAGAACGCGGGTGCAGCGCGGGAGACGAAGGCTGTATAACCAATCACAGCAGTCCAATATGTGAGAGATATCCCGCCCGCTGCACCCCGTCTTCCCGCCAAAGGCTTTTTTGTTGATCAGTCGTCGTTTTACTTTCAGTTAATTCGCACGGATTGCTCGTTGGTGTTTTAAATTTTGACATTCCTACGGATTTTAATTTGTGCCCTGTTTCGGACATTTGTTATCTTTGGAAAACTACGTTCTGCTGTTACAACTTCGAAAGCGTAAGGCGTAAGCCTTAGGATTTGATTTCAAATTAATACTTCTTATCAAGGTAAGTAATTCATACTAATTACTCTCTTCTCTTACCACTTAATACTTTTCCTATTTTTTTACCAACCTAGTTGTCCTAGTCTTGTAATGATTTGTGACTGAAAGAAATATATATAGGGTGACTGGTAATTAGTGACCGATACTTAAACACGTGAATTAGCTCATAGTAAGTAAATAATCTGTGATTTATATGATTATAAAAGAAATATAAATATGTTTTTTGTATCTTGTCGTTTCATTTTAATTTAATTTAGAATCCTTGAGATACAATTTCCAAAACGATAGGTGGAAAGTTTTCTGTAAACAAAAAGCCATGGTCACCCTATCGAAATATTCAAAACGTATTGAAAGTTATAAATACCGAAAAATACATGTTTTTTGCCTAGTATCGGTAGTTTTACATATTAATAGGTGTTGTTTACAAAAAAAAACTCGCTTTACAATTACTTTCTTCGATAAATAATCACGACTTATTTCTACGCGATACCGTACTACAGCTCCTGAAATATTAGCCTAGGATTTTTTGTAGTATTTTTACAAGTTTCGACAAATTCAAATCTAGGTTTTACAAAAAACTTCAGACCCCTACGATGCTTTTTCAGCGAGATATCGGCGATAACGTGTTTTTTGACCGTTTCAATGGCGCGGCCATGAGGTTTTAGTCTTACAGCTCCTGAAACATAAACCTAGGATTTTTTGTAGTATTTTTACAAGTTTCGACAAATTCAAATCTACGTTTTACAAAAAACTTCAGACCCCTGCGATGCTTTTTCAGCGAGATATGGGCGACAACGTATTTTTCATCGTTTCGATGGCGCGGCCATGGAGTTTTAGTCTTATAGCTCCCAAAATATAAACCTAGGATTTTTTTCTATATTTTTACAAATTTTTTACAAATTCAATCTGTTATTTACCTGAATTTCAGATCTCTGCAACGCTTAGTTGTAAAGATCTCCGTGGCCGCGCAGTTCGCCGCGTTTCAATGGCGCGGCCACGTTCAAACCCTTATAACTTTTTAACCATAACTTTGACAAATTTATGGTTTTGGGAATCAACTTCTACAAATTTTTACAAAATCTTGGCGTGGTTTTTTTTTTTAAATTTCGCCGTGGCCGCGCGGTCGAAACGGACACAAAAAATACTTCTACACGTCAATTTATTTTTATTTTCACTAGATGATGTGTTTCCCCAACTACTCTGAGAAGAAAGGCCGAAACAAACACCGGTCGCAGTCTTAAGTCCAGACATAATCTTGTTCACGCAAATACTTTGGTGTTTTTAATGCTTCTATGGCACATAGCTACTCACTGTCATTCATTCTGCCTAGCCTTTTCCCAATCATGTTGGGGTCGGCTTTCAGTCTAACCGGATGCAGCTGAATACCAGTATTTTACATGGAGCGACTGCCTATCTGACCTCCACAACCCAGTAACTGGGTAATACGATACCCCTTGGTAAGACTGGTTGTCAGACTTTCGGGCTTCTGACGACTCGTAACGACTGTCAAAGATCCACGAATGACAGCCGGGACCAACGGCTTAACGTGCCTTCCGAAGCACGGAGGAGTCTCGGTATGTAAAGATGGTCACCCATCCACGGACTAACCCCGTCAAGCGCAGCTTAACCTGATGGATCGACCCGTGCGGCTGTTATTACTTAGCCACGAGCTACTCACTGTATTTCTTATTTCATTTCATTTATTTGCATACCATAATGTGAATTAAGTTGTTACAAATAGGCTTAAAGCTAAGGTACAGTTATGGACCCTGTAAGGGCACAACAACAGAGTAATAAGGATAAGTAATTAAAATTAAACATACAAATTAAATTTAAAACCCTACAATAGGTATTATTAGGGTTATGTACCACAAAACAAAGAAAAAACTAAAAAACTTCGTTGTCCGTCTGAATGTTAAGACCTTTCTCAGGAACGCGTGGAGGTATCAAGTTGAAATTAATATTTATTACGTAGGTCTAACGGTTTCTTGGAGCTCTAAAAACTCAAGCTTCTAAGTCAACGCAATAAAAAAATACGGCAATAATAATATTGACTGGTAGAAAATGCCTATGGCATTAAGTCCGCGTCTGTACATTAGTGTGCTTGAAGTATTAAATAAATAAATATATTGATAAGTATTTGCAAATAAATCAAAACTTTTAGACCTAGAATCATGAAATTTGGGAAGAAGGAGTCTCACAGCACAAGTTTAAAAGTCTGAAAATCGTTAATTTGTAGTTACATCACATATTTTTGCTATTAAAAACTTACATTTGCAGTTGGAGAATTAACCGTGACGTATATCGATGTACCTATGGGAGAACATTTTTCTACTATAAAGTTAAGTTTGTTCTTGGGATAAATTCATCCCAACTACCCTTCATTGTGCGTGGTCCGACACGCACTTGGCCGGTTTTTTGGTCTGTGTAGCTTAGATGCAGGGTCCACGAAACGATCAATTGCAAAGGTGGGTAATACACATTGATGCGCAAATTGATTGTCTACCAAATGCAATAGAAGCGATTACCATTGTAGTGGCAATTGACCAATTGCAATTGATCCTTTTGGGGCCCCTAACAAAATCTTAAAAACATCACGCTTGTATTTCCAGAAGGGCTCGTTAGAGATAAAGGGTAGGAAAGATAGGAAGGTTTTGATTGGGCAGCTTGTGAAAATGCTTTGAATTATCTGAATACCCTACTAATACAAGTCCCGGTGTATAGTAGGTACTTGTTATTTAGTCATTTATTCAAAAGACTACGTGTTTCAATTCTTTGATGAGAAAACCCATCGCAAAAATTGACATTTATTTCAGTTCAGAAACACATATTTAATTCACTATAATTTAATTTACAAAATCATCCAAATACTATGACTCTCTTCACAGTTCTAACTGTATCTTGCTAAATGTCAGAAAGTATTTCAATAATCCAAATCAAAGTTATGTACCTGCTCTCAACCGATTCAGTTTCACAAGTCCCGTAGCGGAAAAACCGCTCGCTAAAACCCATACTAAAAATCCACATCAAAGTTTCAGCGAAGTGTGAAATATTTCCACAGCACTAAACTGACTGGCTTGCATTTTTTATCGTCGTTTTATTCCTTCTGCGTCGCCGAACAAAATCCTAATCTCATATGCAAACAGAGAGAACGTGACAAAAAATTTGGAAAAACAGCTGAACCACGCGAAAATTTTGAAACGTGGTAGACCACAGATAACGCATGGATTTCGGGTATTCGGCATCGATTTCCCAGGGCGCATGACAGGATTCCCGCCATTTCGCCAGTACCGTGCCAGGGCTCACGCGACACGCACGCGAGCCGCGATCGCGTCACCCAAAATAATAAAATGAATTAAATTTAGTGAATATAACAGAAATTTGACAGTGGTTGCACTTAATTTTGCGTGTAAACTCAAAATTGGTTGTTCTTCGAAGGTGTCCGGTCGGAAAAGGATCGCAGACACATTGTTTTCGGTGAGTTTTCCACTTATTACAAATCGATTTATTCGAGAATATAAATTGTCTACAATGAACGTATTATTTTCTAGACTTTCCTTTAATATTTTGCTGACTACCAATCCATTCAGCTCAATAAGATTTTTTTGCTTTCATTGTGTTTTATTTCTTTAAATTCTCAAAGTAGGTTATTTTGTAATATAATGCATAAAGATTGTGTATAATATTTTTTTGTTCATAGCTGCCTGATTTGAAAAAGTATTCCCATTTTTTTTTTCTCAATATTTTCGTACTACTAACATATTATATTTTTGAATGTCCAATAAATGCCTTGAGCTATGTTACTGACCCGGGCAGTTACTCCTATCTTACTATGATCGGAAACAAAAGATTATTTCCTCTACTCTTTCGCTTTTCTTCTCAAGAGTTACGAAAGACTTTCTGTATTTTTTTCTCTCATAATTATTTGGGTCTCTATAGAAAAATTACACGAACACGTTCATCCATTATTTGTATGTACGACTTCTCCAGTGAGATGTTTTAACTCATTTTGTTACTTCTTTGTAAATGTAAAGCGCTTACTCTTACGGGACGAACTTTGAATGACTGAATTTGTAAAGGATTCTTGAGTTTTTTAAATTTTTAGCTCCAAAAATGTTGAAAAATGGATAATATTTGGAAGAAGAAACTGTCATCTAATATTAAAAAGAGGTAACATTTGTGAGTTTGTATGTAGGGGGTGATCTTCAGAACTAGGTCAGATCTGATTCCAAAAATTATTTCACTCAGTATTTCCGAGTAAGTATCAAGATATGTTTAAAAAAGTTTCACGCAGACGAAGTCGCGGGTAGAAGCTAGTGTAATCTATATGAAAAACCTAAATTAATTACGTTAAATCTGCTCGTAAACTCTCGTGCTAAAATGGCTTTATTTACGACCGAGCCAAAATCGGATGCTAGACTTGAATGCAAATTATCGTCATAGTGATGCATCATCGGTTCTGTCCTTTCGAAGCTATACTTAAGTATTGCGTGAAAAAAAAATAGTACCTACCTTATGTGTGGAAGATGATATCGCCGAGAAGGGGATGACTAACGAAATGACGATCTTAATAGAGAAGTATGGAAGAAAAAGACATGTTGAGCCGACCACAAATAAATTGGTTTATAGAAAATTATGATGATGATAATTTACTTCAAAGAGAGAGCTTATATTTAGTAAACTATCCCGCTTTACTATTCTTAAAAAAAATAAAAAAATTGACGTGTGTTTCACCTCTCAACAGCGTCCAGCGCTCGGCGTGTTAACACGTGAACGGGCGACAAGTCAATCGTCATCCTGAGGATGCCTCGTTGAGAGGTGAAACACGCGTCGATTTCTTACAGGTTTTTTTTTTTTAAGATTCTTTAAGTATAGTAATTCGGAATAGTTTACTAAATATATCCACGTCTAATAATAATAATGGATTTCCGCCAAGTCACGCCTGAATCAATTAACTAGAAATACCATTGTCATCCAATTAAACAATTTCATAAAACCAAAAGCAAGCCTGTAACTGAACTTTTTCACGAAAGGAAAACCACTCATTATCTCGTTCTGTATACTTCCCCAAATGAGTCTACAACGAGACTCGAAACCGCAAACAGTACCTACCTATTATTTGTCGTGACTTGTTAATCTGACACTGTTGAAAAGAACTGCCGTAGCTTTGTGACTTACCACAAGTATTGTAACAAATAAGCAAAGGAATTTGGACTACTATCCAACTAATTTGAAACAGTTATGTTGGTATACCCATGCCCAGCGGGTTGGTGGATGTTTGTCTTTGAATTTTCGGTTCTAGGATTACTCACAATGTTACGCTGATGTTAACGCTTAACAACGACGTTAAAAATTGAAATAACTTCAAGAAAAAATTAAGCCTTGACCAGGATTTTAGAAGAACTTGCAAGAAATAAAAGTAAAAATATTTTATGTAGGTATATTAATCTTATATTATAATTATATATTAATAAAACCGGCCAAGTGAGTGTCGGACCACGCACAATGAAGGGTTCCGTAGCTGGGATGAACTTATCCCAAGAACAAACTTAACATTGTACCTACTTAGTTGAAAAACATGTTCTCCGATACAAAATGTATGGTAGAACATGTTTTTGCAACTGCAAATTTAAGTTGGTTGATAATTACTCGTTAACTAGTAGAGTCTACTTAGCTGTGATAGTTTTTGTTTCAATTTCGTTATACATACTACTGCTGTGAATTTTTCCACATATCCAGAACTTACCGTTTAGCTGGCAGGGGGGGGGGACACACTTGACTCTGACAAAAATTAGCACTTTAAAGCTTAATATTTCGCAGAAAGATCCTTCAATCCAAAAATAGTTTTAACAAGCTCACAATATTTTTGAACGAGCTTTCTAATGATACCCCTCACCATGGGATAAAAAAGATATCCTCACTTTACAGGTAGGGGAGGTACCTTAAAAAAAAAAAACATGATTTTATTTTACCACTTGGTCGGCGTCATTAGTATGTGTACTCATGCCAATTTACAGCTTTCTAGTACTAACAGTCTCTGCGCTAAGCCGGGGACAGACAGACAGACAGCCAGACGGACATGGCGAAACTATAAGGGTTCCTTGTTTACTACGGAACCCTAAAAAGACAAGTCCTGACTGACTGACTGACTCATCAACGCCCAGCCCAAACCCTTGGACCTAGGAAGCTGAAAATTTTGCACAGAGGTTCCCTTTATAATGTGGGCAACGAATAAGGAAGCATTTTTCGAAATTCAACTCCTAAGGGGGTCAAATAGGGGATGAAAGTTTGTGTGAAAAACCTTATTCCTTGAGGTAATAAACATGAAACTTCGCACGAATATTTATCAAAATAAATTATAAAGTTTGTAATTTTTTATTTTTCTAAATTACCCCCTAAAGGGGGGTTGGGGGGTGTCAAAGTATGTATGGCAGAATTTTGGGTAGATAGAATAGACGTAGATAATTATATTTAGTAACTATTCCGCTTAACTTTTCCTAAAGAGTCTTAAAAAACCCTGTAAGAAATCGTCACGTATTTCACCTCTCAACGAGGCATCCACTCGTCATCCTGAGTATGCGTCGCGACGTTGAGAGGTCAAAAACGTGTCGATTTCTTACAGGGTTTTTATGATTCTTTAGGAAAAGTTAAGCGGAATACTTAGGTACTAAATATATCTACGTCTATTGTTTTTTATAATGGATTTCCGCCAAGTCACGCCTGCATCTATTAACTATTTATTTGTGGTTACAGCTGCCGTAGTAGTTCACACTCTACCTATTACGGTTCAAAGGATGAGACAGCCCTGTGTCAGACGGACGAATGAACAGCGGAGCCCGCAGCGGGTCCCGTTGGCACCCTCTGGGTACGGAACCCTAAAAATGTTCTCGCCAGTGCTTTATTCAACGAAATCTCGCAAAGACACGCAGCTTAACTTGAAGAGCTGTCTCATAAAAATAAAAGTTTGCCAAGTAACGAAGATTTAAGGAGAAGAGCAGGAAATGTAGCCGGTCACTCTAATTAATGAGAATTTAAGAGAAAAGAGAGGAAACGCCTGTTATTTTCTTTTTAGGGGTTCAGAAAGGTCGTACATATCCTTCCAAGTTGTAATAAATGTCTTTATAAAGACGAGTTGATGAATTGTGAGATTTTTGTAACAGTATTAAAAGAGTTCGCGAATGATAAGGATCTATCCAATGATTTCCCATGGGGATGAAGATGGCATTCGTTTTTCGGCAACTCGAAAATCGCGAAATTGTTTCACGTATTTTACGTTGATGAAAAGCTTTCAAGAAGTGAATTATTTACAGAAGCAAAGACTTCTTAGGGACAATTTAAATCTATAGCCACTTCTTATCAAGGAAAAAATATTCCACCAGGCAATTTGTGCAAAGACCATAGTTTACCATTACCTTTTCTTGTTGTGGCTAGATGTTGGGTGGTCTACTCATTAGTTCATCTTTATTTTAAGTTACTAACAATAGTACTGTAAGTGCAAACATTTTACTAACAATTAATGAATCTTTTAGTGTTTTCGGAAATAAAATGATCTTATTTATTATTTACTAGCTGAGGCCCGCAGTGTCACCCGCATAAGTGTCGATCCCATGGGAATATCGGGATAAAAAGTATCCTATGTCCTAATCCAGGTCATGGCCTACCCACGTACCAAATGCCATGCAAATCTGTTCAGCCGTTTTAGCGTGAAAGCGTCACAAATAAAGACACTTTCGCAATTGTAATATTTTTTATTTAGGATTTATTTTTCCAAAGTTTTCAGAAGACTGTTCTGGAGGATACAGCTTCCTATGCCTACCTCGTTGCTCTAGTGGTCTTGGGTTCGATTCCCAGGTCGGGAAAAGTATTATTGGGATTTTCTATTTGGAATTTCTCAGAAGCAGCCCGGAGTCTGCATTTGTCCCCGGTTGATGGCAATACGCTCGCCCCGACTTAAAACATAGTTAACTGGTGAAATGTAGTTATACTATAGGTACACTTCTGCCTAACCCTTTGGGGAAACAGGGCGTGATGTTACGATAAAGTTTTCCTAAATCAGTACCTATCTATTGAAAACAAATGGTGACGTTATGGAAAATCTTCCTTTCGAAACCATGGGTTGCCCATGTTTAACAGTGGACGTTTACGATCCGAGAAATGTAATAAAATATATCCGACTCCATACAGCTACAGAATTATATAATACCTCTTCGTGATGGATGCAGATACATAAACTCACGCCTTCTTCCCACGCGGGTCGGCAGAAACTTCAGAACGTCACCTGCCACGATCCTTACATACTTCTTTTGCTTCGTTTACGTTCATACATCTGGTCATACACGCACGCTGGTTATGAGTAGGTACCTACCTACTACGCACCTGACCTTTCTCAAGAACATCTATACATACAATTGAATAAAATTGAAGCGTTTGTTTGTAATGTCAAAATAACAGCTTTTTACTAAATGCATATGAAAGTTTAAAAAGTATTTATAACTATTTTTAAATTTTTATCCGTCTGTCAGTTTGTTCCGGCTAATCTCCGAAACGGCTGGACCGCTTTTGACGGAACTTTCACTGGCATATAGGTAGATGATGTTTATTTTAGAAATTAGGGTCCACACGAGCGAAGCCGAGCTGATGCCAAAGCAAAGTGTTTGAACATTTTCTTTTGCGATGGGTATTACTTGAAAAATTCAAGTCTATATCGGAGACTTCCTTTGCCAATCTTCCCATGACCCTGACTTGAGGAAGTGGAGATAAATAAAATGCTAATGGTTTGCAATGGCAAGCGTCCAACACTTTGGTACCTAAACGCTTTTACCATGAATCTTATGCGGTCTGTTTGAAATTACTACACTCGATCGTTTTTAGATGTTTCCATAAATGCATTTGGTTTCAAAAACCATAACTATGAAACGACCCGAAGACGAATAATGAGTTCCGTGCGTAATAAATGGTGGATATATACCTAAGTCATAAAATATAATGACTTGGATTAAAATTACTGTAAGGATTAGCGTGTCACGCTGTTCACGGATTCGGATGAAATTTGGCACATGGGTAGACCATGAATTGGGTTTGGATATAGTATAGGTACTTTTATTCCCATGGCATCGAGATTTATGCGGGGGAAACCGCGGTGCGCAGCTGGTTACTTAATAAAAATGCGGTACCTAACTGCGAATCCGATATCTATACGAGGTGGACACGACACTACAACAATAAATCAAACTGCGTATATCTAATGACGTTCCCAGTCTGCATACGAAAATTCAATCAAAGATCTCCTATAGTTTAGTCACTATAGCTAGTCAAAGATTAGCAAAACCCTTAGTCCGCCCATCACTACTATTTAGTTTGTTAGAAAAAATCACTTTTTTTTTTCAATGTTAGGATTTATTTGAAAGTTCCTAAATACTACTATGCATTAATATTGCCAGTGTCTTCATTTTGTTGTATTGTGGTCTCCACATTGTATAAAAGATTATATGCTACATCAAAGCCAACTTCTGCTTATACATTGTGCATAGTTCGGATAATAGTTCAGACTTCAAAGCTATCTTATGCATGAGTAAACGGTGTAAGCGTTCATCAATCTCTACTGGC
The DNA here is from genome assembly GCA_914767815.1 of Eupsilia transversa. Taxonomy (NCBI): domain Eukaryota; kingdom Metazoa; phylum Arthropoda; class Insecta; order Lepidoptera; family Noctuidae; genus Eupsilia; species Eupsilia transversa. Next base: position 11,417,217 of record OU611896.1, read on the forward strand.
TTTATTTGAGTTTGTTAGACAATGGACAAGTCAATGAAAATGTGAAAGGATTAAAGGGTTATCGTGACAAAATTAAACTTTTCTTTAACACTTTCTTTCAAAATTTGTTGAGGATTTCGATTGGTTTGTGTATATGAAAATATGACTTGTATCATAGTTATTAATTCGCAAGGGCCGTTGGTAATCGCGATTACATTTGTCCGTACAGAAAGATTGGGATTGGAAACAGTCAGAAGGGACTACGGTGGATTGATGACCAAAAAGAAATGTCACAGGCTTTCCACTTGTCTGCGACTTCTTTTCTTCTTTCTTCTTGGGATAGATCTTATAAACCGCAAAAGACTGAATTGATTGAATGATATAGGTATTACAGGAAATGTAAGTTCTTCGCCCTCGCAAATTTTATTTTTACACAGTGAAATTGCTGGTCCAATTTCAGCGTGAGATGAATTGCATTCACGTGAGTAGTTTATAGAAAATCTTTGAAGCGGGTGTCAGTATATCGTCGACACTTAATCAAAATCCGGAATAGATCGCCTAAAAACAAACGATCTATATTGAGTGCCAAAGTATTCGCGTTGGCTTGTGAATCTTCTATCAAAACTATGTAACTATAAAAAACTTCAGCATACATAAATTATTAAGTTTTTCTCTCGCCACAAATAATAGGAATCACTTTTTTACAACCGAATCAGATAAAAACAAAAGTGGGGCCGACATACAGGCAAAATCCCCCGTATAATTTTGTTAGCAGAATAGTTTTGGAAGATAGACAAGTCAGCAACTATGAAAAAGTTTATAAATATTGAGTGTTCAGACGAGAATATCTTAGTACTTCTTCTATAGGATCACAAACACCGAGTTTGTATACTTTGTATGGTGTGCGGGAAAAACATCGTCTGTTATTGGACGATCGGCACGTTGCGTTAATGTCGCTGGTTCCTGATTGGCGAATGTCTTGTTGTTACGCATTGCTGTTCACCGATATTTGCGCATATAGTCTGTTACAAAAGTATCTGATGAAAATGTAAACAAATGGATCGGAAAACGTACCTGTGGATACCAATTTGTAGAGCCACTTACAAATTTTGTGCTTTGATTTGATTATTTGAGTACCTACTTAAACCCGAAATTCTAATTTTAAATCACTTTACTCATTTTCTATTTCACAATTATTGAGCTTAATTTTATATCCTCCATTTTCGTCGATGATATTTCTATGACTTTATTAATATAAACAATAATTGTTGGAAACAGTAGTGGAATCGTTCTAAATACAGATGAATGTGTTACTGATTCCCTTTCGTGAGTGATTGCGTAAGAATTTAACCTGAAAAGGGCTTGTTTACACTTTCATTAGATACTTTATGACCAGACCATACATCAGTTCATGCTATACGTCGAATAGTGAAGAGTCACGCTGCGGCAAAAACTATCGTCTCCGAACAAATATAACAAATTTCTGATTGATTGTATGACTCAGCACTGTCAGCATTTTGTTTATTATCTATTCGGCGAACGAAGCTATTTGCGTTCGGTATTTTCTATTTGCAAATTAAATTCCTTTTGGCGGGAGTTCCTTCGTGGATTGGAGCTATCTATTGTCTTGGTTGGCAGTAGGTATTGTGCGAACGGTTGGGAATTAAAAAATAAATAGTGTATAGTATGATCTATTATTACTTTGGTTGAAGCTATTTATTCTACAAGTTGTTATGTTTGATAACCGTTCAGCACAGATACTCATAACCGTTCGATTCAATGTCGGATTCGATTGTTAAGGGTTGTTTAGGGGGAATGCTACAAAATGGTAGCTTTTATTCTTAGAAAATGTTTTACATAAAAATGTTTTACATGCGCAAGCGGTGCGCGTCCTTAGTGCGCAGGGTGCGGGCCAGCTCCAATACTGTCCTGAAGATGATCGCTGAGCGTTTTGACTGCCCTTACATACGACAATGCTGTAATAGACATATAAAGCCAAGCACTTAATTCTGATTGACATTGACCTATATTTGTATTGACTACCATGTTAAAATTTTGATGATTATTTTAATTCTGTGACCCTTATAATTTGACATTTAATTTAACTTCAATTCTGTGACCCTTTTTATTTGTATCTACACATTCATTTAATTTAATTGCATTTGACATTTTGTTATAATTTTAATTCTGTGACCTATATAATTTGTACCTATTTTATTTGCATTGACATTTTATTTACTGTATTGTGTTCATTTTGTGTATTGTTGTATTCTGTTGGCAGTATTGTGGAATTTTATAGAATGTGTTTTATGTAATGTGCTTATGGGTTTTGCCTGAATTAAATGAATTTTATTTTATTTATTTTTTTATAACATTCATAACAGCCTGTAATCCCCGAAGGGTTAGGCAGGGTTAGGTTGTTTAAGTGGTATGTTAATGACTATTGTATTTCATAACATATATTGTATACATACACACATAAACTCACGCCTTTTTCCCACGGAGGTAGGCAGAAACTACAGAACGCCACCTGCTACAATCCTTATAAACTCCTTTTGCCTCAACGTTCGTATTTCGAAAAATAATGAAAATATACATTGACTGATTAGTAAAAAAAGAAAACCAGCAGTATTTTATAAAATAATTAGCGACTCGCACCTGCTTCGCACGAGTGCGATGGAGATAATAAATTATGTCAAAAAATCGATTTTTTTACTATATCTTAATTTAATATACACATAAACCTTCCGGAATAACAGCTCTAAATGATGGTGAAAACCGGATCGAAATCCATTGTGAAATTCGGAAGATCTAAGCGGTCACACCTTCAAATATCTATTCTAAAAAAATTAAATTTATTCGAAATAAGAAAAAAAAAGTCACTTTTCATGTAGAGAAACATGAAAATTAACTTTGTTTTATACTATGAATAGATATGTTATAATACGTTTTACATAATTCGAATAAGTTATAATAATACAACAATATAAACTTTCGGGAACTAGCACGAACGTAAAGTCGAATGAGGAAATCCCTATTTCTACATTTTAATGATAAGGAGTCAATTGCAACTGTTGCTAGTAAACTATGCTTTGTGCAATCGTTAAATTCTTGCAATACTTACTTTTGTATCGTATAATTATGGAGAAATTCCTTTGTTACAATCTGACTCATATGGTACAGGCACAGTATAAATAAGTAACAGTATTATATCTTCATAGAAAACAGCGGAAACGACACGATTAGAAATTTCAGTTTTAAGCATTATGCAACAGTATCGAGTGCATGACATTTACGCACAGATGCAGCAGGTATAACTACCAAGCAATTATTTTCAGGTTACTGCCGAAGTGCCGAGATATAATACTGTTACTTATTTATACTGTAGTTCAGGTTTCAATTACAAGTAATTACAACTGACATCAATATTTACTTCGTAAAGTATTATTACATTATTTTAATTATTGTGATTTTGAGGATAGTATTTCTTTTTTCTCAGAATTTTTTAATGATGTTCTGGCAGTTTGAGTACCTACTTTATACAGCCTACCCAAATGTCCTTTCTTCGGTATTGTTCGTCAAGACGACGAACTGTGACCTCTGATTTTGTTTCGGCCTTTCTCCTCAAAGTATTTGAATAAGAAACGCCGACCTCATCTAGTTTTAAAACATAAATTTTATTTTGACGTATAAAAGTGTTTTTTTTAAACCAAATAACAGAAATAAAAATATCATTACAGGTACTTTAATTCAAGAAAACTATGCTTTGTGCAATCGTCTAATTGTGTACGCTACGTAAGTATTTTATGTAACTGGATCCTTTAAAATTGTGCATACACCATTCACAATTACTTTTGCTCTGTTAACAATTCCACGTTCAACTGAGCATAAAAATAGCCATTTGTGCTTCAAAACATTTTCTTTGTACAAAAAAACCCTTTTTTATCTCCAATTTGCCCCTAATTTATTCAGTTTCAACTTTCTGTCCGTCGTGCTCTGTGAAAGCCGAGGACTCTCGGTAATTAGGTAGGTACCTGCCTTCTATTGCACGATTACGGTCTAATTGTCACAATTTACCTACCTACATCCACGAGTTTCGTTTGTGGCCGCGCAGCTAAAAATATTTTAGTAACTACAAAAGGAGTTTCTTCTATGTGTGAGGTTTTGCTATACAAAAGCTTTAGGTAGTATTTAATAGGGTTCTTTGAGGGTTTTTATGTAATTGCGAATGTGTTCTGTTTTTAACCGACTTCCAAAAAGGAGGAGGTTATATGTTCGTAGCGCTTTTTTTTTTTTTGCATACTTAGCAGGTCGTGATATTCGAACTAGTAGGGGTAGGTACCACAACTAAAAAGTCAAAAATAAAAACTTTTTACAAAAAATTTCGGAAGTCGGTGGCTTAAAACGAAAATTCAAAACCAAAGACACCCATGTTTTTTTTGGAAGTCGGTTGGTTTTTTTTGTAAAAAGTTTTTATTATTTTGACTCGTCATAATATGTCCTAAGGTTCTAAGTTCTAGTATTTATTTTATATTTTCATCGATTTCTCCCTGATTACTGGGCTGATTCTTTTTTATAGATTTGGTAAAAGAAGCTCACGCGACGGTTAACTTTACTTGTTTAGCAATAATACGTATTGAATTCCACTTTATATCGGTTGATGATGTTATAAAACTTCCTGTCAATACTGGTTACATAGCAAGTAAGTAACGGTATATGAATTGAGAATTGTGGGGTAGGTACTTACAACAACTAAAAAGTAAAAAATAAAAAATTCGGAAGGTGTCGTGGGACACCCTGTTGGGACGAAGTTCCTTTCGCTGTATATTATCAAGTTTCAAAAGTTTTTCAACTAGATCGTTCTTTAATTAAAAACTAAAACAAAAACTTTTGACACTTGAAACTGACTTTTTCGGGAATGACACTTTTTCGTTACGTGACGAGCAGTTAAAGAAGTTCGAGCCAAAAAAAATTGTGCATGTTGATTCTCTTAAAGCTATGTTCACTTGCTCTGAAGATTTTCAGGCAGGAACCAGTCTTTTTCTGGTGTAGGTGTCGGTTAACTTTTCGTATACCTTTTCGCCGAAACGTGGATCCACATGAGACGCAATGGAGTTTTAATTGTGTCTGTAATTACGGCATACGAAAAGTTAAGGGATTATGCCAAGAGATTTAAAAGCGGCATCTTTTTAATCGCTCGTGATTATTATTCCATATAATTCTAACGCAGTTTTATCTGTAATCTGCGTAGTGGTCCACATATTTTCGGCAATGGAAAACAGACTTCTATTTATCTTTTTTTGGCATTGACAAAATGCAACCTGGCTCCTGCATAGTTTTAATGTCAGAATTCTCCTTCTCTCGTGAAGTCAGGAACGTGGAAATGGGGCTGACTGCCCAGGACATGTCATACATCAGTTCATCATAAATACAATTAGGTACATACCTAGAAAGAAAGAAAGAAAAATAGGTTTATTTATCACAGAAAAACGTGCATACAAAAAGATGGGTAATCAGACAAATAAAATAAATGTAAGATCTACATTAAGTAATCACGAGCATAAAACAGACATAGTCGGCAGCAGCACGCCATGATTGTGACAAGAGGGTTGCCACTCAGCATGATGACGGGCTATGGGGGACCCACAGCACAAAGCTGATTTTCAGTGGTTACCCGACCCATACATAATATCTCATCATAAACATCAAAGCTTCAAAGGGTTTATATTGTTCAATTATTTATTTGATGTCATTGTAACGCCGGTTCTAACAGCATAGGGAATAATACGTCATCTCCGTATAACACCGTCCCGCGGGCAATTTCCCCGCATTTACATGCAAATGGAATGTTATTAAAATTATGGGCACTTTTTATCCTTTCGGGGCAAAAAGTTTATTTCGGGATCGCTTACTGATTTAACTTATTTTATTCGAGCCTTTATTTAATTTAATGACAATAAGCTGTGCCTCCGATGGGATTTCCAATCGACAAAAATTACGAAATTACGAACTTTCCCCTATTTATCTCCTAAGAAGGGCGAAATTTCATGCTCTTAGACCCAGCGGCTTAGGCTGTGCGTTGTTTTCAGTTGTATCATTCCCACACTGAAGAATTCCGCACTTAAAATTCTCGTGGAGTGGAGACATACCTATAGCCGGACGAAAAAGTGCCGATCAGTAAGGTAGCTGACAACATATTTTTTTTTTAATCCTTAATAAAAAATTGTGCATAGGAGGTCTGTAACTAGCATTGGGTGTATAAACATCTTCTTAATAAAAAAAAAATTGGATGTTTAGATAAAGAAGAAGCTATCATATTAAGAAGCATAGGCTATTGTAGTGGGAAAATAGCGCAGCTTTGAGTTGGTACCTTATTAATATGTTCGAAGAATGATTCGAGATTCTTATTGACATAAAAGATTTTATTTATTTTGCTCGACCTTTCTTGCCAACCGTTTGGAGGATTATATTATTTCATTACTTCGAAGGTTCGTCGTATTTTTCTATCATCTATTATTCTTTCTCGGCCGACAAAAAAGGGTAAAAACATTACATAGCATCCGTTTTTCTTGAAGGGGTAGGGGTTCAGGGTGTAAAAATACCCAAATCAAACTTCATTATGTGCATCAAACTAAGTAACATTGAGCAAAAATTATCGCTGGGAAAGGACTTTTATTTTTTGGTGTGAAAAATCGTTTTTTTACGGCAGCGCGCTATGAAATGCACGCAGAACATTGTAGGTACTTATGGGGCATGCAACGGTACCGGATTTCTGTGAGATTTGTAATAAAAATTGTAACATTTAATAATAATTTAAGTATGTGAAAAATGTTAGATTTCTTACGTTCAATATCTGCGTAACCAGAAGGTTCCCAGACATAGTCTACTACAAAAAATTAACACAATGACGGGAAAAACAAGTGACTCTCGACTTTGACATATTGCCAATTATCTTTCAGTCACATGACGTAATAGAGGAATATCCATAAATCGGAAAAAAAAAACAAGGGCAAAATTCCTTGACAACCACTCAATGACAACCGTTCTTCCAATAGCTTCTAAAAACGGTACTAATTTTTAATAAACGTCGCATACACCCATGAAGAAAATTGAATCTTCCTACCAACAAATAATGTAAGTATTACATAACATAACATCATGCCTGTAATCCCCGAAGGGTTAGGCAGACGTGGACCTATAGTACCTACATCCACATTTCGCCTGTTATGTATAAGTACCATGTGGATGGGGGGCGAGCCTATTGCCATCAACCGGGCACAAATCCAGAGTATTACATAAATAGATACAATGTACACAACTTCGTATCAACATCGAACAACAACGTAACAATAGGGTTATATTATCTGTTTTATTTCGTCCGTGTTCGGGGGGATTACCGTATTACGTGAGCGGACATGTTAAAACCGGGCGGTACAGAGACAAATCACAGGGATAGTATTAGGTATTAGGTAATAGTGTTTTAAAGTAGATATATCTATAGTACATCGATATGAAAGGATAGTTTTGGGTGCAGCTTCTTCCAGAGGATGTCTGTTGGTATCATGTAGGATAGGAATTTAGGATAGGATAGCATGGCAGTTGAAGCAGAAATTAATACAGCGGAAAAAAATCTATAAGAAAGATTTGAGAGTTAGTCAAATAAACAGGATGAGATTGACGTAAAATGAGAAGATGAAATTCTTAACATCTAGGACGGACTGCATAGAGCAGCCATACTCAAAGTGTGCTGTGCGGAGCACCCACAGAGGCACCCGCGGAGCCCTAGGACTCCGCGGGTGCCTCTGTGGGTGCTCCGCGAATACTGGTGATAATGAAAACAATATTAAAGGGGTCACAAAGGCCCTGAATGTTCCTCTCCAGTTCCCAACAATGTACTTGTGCGAAACAGAATTCTCAACCTGTGCAGTAACAAAAACAAAACACCACAATAGACTGAATGCTGAACCTGACATGCGACTTCAACTCTCTACGCGCGTAGCATAACCTCCATAGAAATGGGTTTTGTCCACGGAAGAATAGACGGAACAGATTGTGATGTCATTTTGTCTATTCTTCCGTCGACAATACCCGTTTCTTATTCTATTGTGGTCATCCTAAGCATGCTGCAAACAACACTGCCATCAAACAATTGATGAAAAGTAAAAAACTATATAGAATAATATGATTATTAATAAAAAAATACACATAAAATCAGTTTTTGATTATTTTGGAGCTCCGTCAACTATTTCGTTATTCTAAAGAGATCCGTTGTTAAATAAGTTTGAGATCCGCTGGCTCTTATGACGATAAATTGAACTACTAGGATTTTTGATCAAAAGTTGGAAATTTCAGTCATAATTATTTACCGAACGTAATTCACTGTATCCTCGGCAACTCTTCATGCATCAACATTTATATTCATCACTCTTTTAGTCATATGCAGTACCTACCTCCTTCCTCATCACATCCCCGTACCAACCATTGCCTTTAAAAAGGATGCTTGCAATTTAAGACAAAGTAAGAACTCTTCACAGCTGACAGGCTTTTAATTTGATGGTAAGCAGTCAGATAATAATAGAAAACACGCCATACTGATAAGGTTATGATAAGATTAACATAACGAGCCCATTGTTTATCTTCTCAAGGCAGTTTGTATCTAATTAGTAAATAACGCACGTCCATCTTGCTGCGAGTAAAGGCTCGTACACACTGGCGCGATATCGCGGGCACGACAAGGGTAGCGCTGCCTGTCTCGCCCGCGATATCGCGCCAGTGTGTATGAACCGTTACATCAGAATATAAATGTGCAGGCTGAAATGGTCATGGACCCAAGATACGTGTAAATATAGACGCATTAGGGCCATCTGAAGAAGGAAAATGAATGCTTTAAAAGGTAATAATCCGATTGTTGATAATTTCTACCAAATGCAGCGGCATTTTTATATTGGCAACATTATGATTAGAAGCCATTTTTTTTTAACCACATCGGGGAGTGATGATCAGGAAGGTGGAAGCGAGCTTCACCCGGAATCCTCAACCACAGAGGAACTGGCTATCTTACCTCTAACTGCCGAAACACAATGCTGCTAACATTGTTGTTACGGCGACAGACTTACATAAGATGGTGGTAGCTAGCCAGGCGAACTTTGAACGAACCCTACCACCAACCAAACCGATCAGAAAATTTCGCCCACACTGGGCTTCGAACCCGGGACCTCTGGGTCTGAGGCAGGTGGTCTAACCACTAGACCACAGAGACAGTTCATTTTATCAGCCGCCACCCTTTTGCTGTCGCTATATAAAAATGCCGCTGCGTTTGGTAAAAAATAACATCAAACGGAATATACCCAAGATCGTAATAGCCCCAATAAACTTAACTGTAAGAAATGATAAAATGATAATTTTAAGACATAATTAGTCCGCCACATACATACGTGAATTCCGAAACGGAATAACGATTCGGAATTCCGAAGGCAGCAAATCCATACAAAATCAAGGATCTATCACACATTCTCCGATTCCGAAACTCCGAAACAGAATTCCGTCTGTATGTGGCCGGCCTAAAACAATTGTGCTAGGATCAACGTAAATACAGAAGCGCAGTCGCTGAACGTGTCTAGTCATACCAATCAGCCAATCTAACAAGCCATGTACTAGCTCAGAGACATTAATTGGCTTGTTACAGCATTGTTGATACATAGACAATGACGTAACGTATGTACAGGTGCCTGCACTAATGGGGACCACTCTCTCAAACAAATATCTTAGAAAAAGGTTATGTACATTAGGTAATGGTAGTTTTTATGTCTTTTGTACCCTACTCTGTGGCGCATACAGTTTCATTGGATACCTACCTAAAGATATTGATCTACCTAGAGTTATATCTATACTAATACAAACTTAATATTAATGCGAAAGTTTGTTTGTTTGTTACGCTTTCACGCAAAAACGGCTGAACGGATGTAGATGAAATTTGGCACATGTGTAGACCATAACCTGGGTGAGGACATAGTATACTTTTTAACCCGATACTCCTACTGAATCGAGACTTATGCGGGTGAAACCGCGGAGCGCAGCTAGTAATAAATAATTGCCGGTCTACGTCGCAGTAATCTTTTTTTCTGATGAGTTTGTATGTTTAAAGCGCTAATCTCTGGAACATGTTTTTTTTTTGCATTTGATAGCCCAATTCTTGAGTAAGGTATAGACTATTTAACATCACACTACGACCAAATAAAAAAAAAACTGAAAGAACGCTAAGCGAAAAACGAAGCAAGCGCGGGCGGGCGATGCGATGCATCCTGGTGGGTCGGGGGCGGAGGTTATTTTGTAAAAAAATGCGGCTGTTATTTTAGTATATTGTGTATCTTACGACTTCCACGCGAACGAAGTCGCGGGTTGAAGCTAGTAATTCTATAAAACATTATAGGCATTGTCTAATGTATCTGAAGCATACCTGAGTGTTATCTGATAATGGAAAGTCATAGACCAATTATAGTGTTCCGATAATTTTAATTAAAAGCGAATTTTTAGGTAACGCTAGTAACTTTAGATTGATTGACTTATACATAAACTCACGCCTTCTTCCCATGGAGGTAGGCAGAAACTACAGAACGCCACCTGCTAAGATCCTTACATGCTTTTTTTGGCTCGTGGTTGCCATAATACCTACATTGTACGTGCATATCAGAAAATTCAGTTTTTACTGGAAAATCGCGTCATCGCATTAACAATATATACTACACACCAATACAACAAACAATACACAACACACAATAACAATACAACAACAACACAAAAAATATTATTTACTTTCTTAAGGAAAATAGAAAAAAACATTTCAAGGTCTGCTGAATTTTCCTTATTCAGATAGAATTAAGAAAAGATCGAATAACTTCCTTTTCCTACATATAGTGAAACTCAAATATTAACAGAAAAAAAACTTCGTTGCGTAATCCGAACCGCTATAAAATTCTGGAGAGGCCGTCGACGAATCGTTCAATCGTATTTGAGTCCTCAGATATTGACGCAAAGGGTTTCAACGAACTAACTCGACGGGAAAGCGATTGAGACTGAATTTTCTTTGTTACGATTCAGGATCAATTCGAAAGATGCGAATTTTCGTGACTGGTGGATTTGGGTGAAGTTAAATATCAGTGGAGAGCCCACTTGGTATATTGCATCTTCTTCCTGCTTGCTGTTTGTATTGTTGGAAGTAAGCTGCATGGTTTAGCGAAACCGCATTGTTGTTTTGAAAACAGGAGTCATTATTAAAAAATAAGCAATAGCCGTACTCAAAAGTTATATTTATGTCAGTTCCCTATCCTTGCGTCTCAACGTAACTTACAAATCATACGCCATTACACGATCGTTTACCTGAATAATAACGTACATATGCGACTTGAGTGATCGCACAATTACCTAATGTCACAATCCATATAAAGTAGCGCGACGATCGCGTACTCGCGCGATGATCGCTTTCAGTTAGCATGCGGCCTATGAATTTTACTATGTCTAGGAAGTCGTGTGTCGTAGGAAGATTTGACAATTCAAATTTTCGCTAAAATATTGCGAAAACCTAGGGTTATTGCGAAAACACGGATAATTAGACAATGGTGAAAATATTTCTCAATCTTACTGGAAAAGATAGGGTTTTTGCAAAACACAAGTCGCTAGTAATATTGCGAAATGAAACGTTAGCCATTATGAAATAAGAACGCTGATTGACCGGTCACAGCGCCCAAAACGTTGAGAAATGTTTTCACGAATGGTTTCTGAAAAAGATTTGTGTTTTTGTACGTTTGTATTTTTGTTTGTAATGAATACACTCAAAAACTACTGGACCGAATATCATTCGGTCAAAGCCGCTGGCGGAAGCTAGTAAAAAAAAAAAAAAATACCTATATTATTCTTTGGAACTCTGTATTTATTATTTAATATATTAATGTTGTCATGTCTTTACTGAAATCTTTTTGCATAGGTACACTATTATAATCAAAAGTGGATAATAGGGACTTGCAAAGAATTGCATTTTTCTTGTAAAAAAATCATTTAGTGTTACTAATTTGCATGCATTTGCGTGTTTTGCAGCAAACGTAATTTTGCTGTAACCTTGTAGTGTTGCTGTAACTTTGTGTAGGTACTTTACTTAAAGTTACTTTATTGGCGATTTTAAAACTGTAAATAATTTCCTTGGATTGTGGAGTGTATTGGAAAGGTGTGGTCAAAAGAGTGTGGTAAAGATCATCAAACAAACAACTTTCTCCATGGGACCAACACCGTAACCGCGAAAAAAATATATCTGTCATCCCATACATGTCCTATCGAGTAGGTATTGATGTTTTGTATGGGACAGTTGATATTTTTTCCGCGATACCGATGTTAGTCTCTTGAAGACAGTTGTTTGTTTGCTGATCTGTACCACACTCTTAAATTTGACCACATCCTTCTGATACACGCTGTATACTGTTTCGAAAACGCAAATAAAGTCGATCTTTACTTTTCACAATGCGTTTTAATCTCTCGTACCTTGCCTTTTTAAAAGCTTTTAGAACAGCCTTCGTTCCGATCTAGCCTTACCTATAAGTTTCTTATTAAATAGCTGCTCGCTTCACTTTTAAAGCCGACTTTAATGGCGGGAGCAAATTATTGGAAAAGGTCAGTGAAGCCTTTGCCCTGCACTGGGTCAATAAAATGTACTAAGAAATTGCTATCGTTACTACGTTACCACGGTCTACGGTGGTCTTACATGATAAATAGTACTTAACTGTTTTTTATGAGTATGGAATTTTATACAAATGAAAAGTTGTGTGGAAATCGGATCATGTTATATGGTGCGGAGGAATGAGGAAAATGTCGTGAGGGGAGTTTTGAGTAAGAAAGAATCGGGGAAGACCAAAGAAATGATGGATGGGCTGTGTGAAAGATGAGAATGGCTAGAAAGGGGTGACTATTGAGATGGCGACGTATATACTGGTTGATAAGTATGGAAGAAAAGGACATGTTGTGCTGACCCCGATGACCCCGAATAAATTGGGATAAGGGCAGGTGAATGATGATGATTTTAAGAGGAGGCAATTGAACTTAACAATTTAGTTTGCAGAAGAAGATTTCGTTAGGTATTTTTTGGTATAAATAACTAACAGCCATTTAAAATACAATAAACGTATATATTTAGTAAGTACACACCACCTGAACCACACCACCTGAACGACGGTCTAAACGTTATTAGATATGAGGAACATATTGCAGCGTTCAGGAATAGTTGTCCAGAAAGATCCCATTTTGCACAACACTTAATAGATTCAGGTCATTCATTAAATGATAATAACACCTTCGATATTGTACACATGCGATAAAGGTTTCAGAATGTCAGTACTAGAGAGTTTAGAAATTGCAAAAAATAATACAAAAAATGTTACACTGTTGGACGATTTAAATACGAGTATGGTACGGGTACTGGCCATCCAACCCTTACAGTAAAGGGTTGGATGGAATGGAATGTATCTACTTCTAATATTCTCAGGGACTAAACGACCATTACACACGTCCACTATGTGATAAACAGTACCCCCCATACAATTTATCTCACAATTCCAATCCTCCGAGAAAAAATCCAATCAGCCGAGTCAAAATTACGACCCTCTCTCCTAATTACTTGTAATGAAGTTAATCTCACTGCAGGGTGCAGTAATCGAATCGATTCGACTAATTGAAATCGATTGTAATAAGGATATGTTTGTCTGCGTGGAGTCATTCCGGTAATTGCTGTGTCAATAAAAAGGGAGGTAATTGAGGGTAGTATCAGCCCACATCGGGGTGTCAGCGGGGTGTCAATCTAACAATATTGTTTTACCTTCAATAGTTAGGTAGGTGACTATAGTTTGTACAATGTTACTGGGGCCTAAGTCTACTAATTTATAAACGTTACAATGGTCTCTCAATGGTGTGTTTTTTACAGTTTTTGTATGATAGATCAGGGGCCGAATAGGTAATTACAGTCTGTCTAACAAACAATTCATTTAATTGTCTACAATCTTTGTTCAATAATTTTGTATCGCTATAATGTTAGGGGGTCCCCGAAACGTGGTTGAAGATTATTTTGCGCATCAATGTTTTATCAATGACGTAAAAATTGTCAGTTGCAATTGATTGGGGACCTTTAGCTAACAAATCTGCCTAGTCTTTTCCCAAATATGTTGGGGTTGGCTTCCAGTCTTACCTGATGCAGCTGAAGCTGCTCTCAAAACGGTGAAGGAAAACATGAGGAAACTGGCATGTCCTAGAACCAAAAATTCGAAGACATGTGACATCTGCCAATCCGCACTGAGCCCACGTGGGATTTATTTTTATTTAGATTACATTCCACTCCCTCTCGAAGACAGGAGGCCTGCGTCCCAGCACTGGGAATATTGTAGGTTGATTATGCTTAATTTACTGTGGTGATATACTTACTAATAAAAAAAAAACATCTTACCTTTACAATATCGTCTCTCATTAAAGAGCAGCTGTTATTTAAACCTAGCTAGCAATATCAATATCACGGCCGAAGGCACAGATCCAGAGCTTGATAAGAAGCTTAAGTACTGCTTCTTGTGTTAAGAGAAACTTGGAAGTAAGCCAGCAAGGCCTGACGACGATGAGGCTCATAAGTTGATCATTAGGAACAGTCTAAGGGCAGAAACACAACAGAACAGAGCTGTAAAAACTATTTAATGCTGTTCTTATGCACTAAGGCCGCGGACACGAATTTAACGGCGGCGGCGGCGGCGCGTGGAGCGGCGCGTTTCAATGCATGAACTATGCATTTGAACGCGCCGCTGCTGCCGCCGATGACTAAGAAGTCTTTGCAAGTAAACACAGATTTATTAAGGACGCAAATAATTTTGAATAACATAGAACCTGACACTCACCTGCAACACCCCGACGCCCCACGCGCCGCCGCTGAGCTGAGCTTCCCCGTTGTGGTTTAAAAGAAAAAGAAAAAATAAATCCAAAATCGTTAGTAAACAGTGTCATCGCAGTACATTTTTCTGCTTATTCTATAACCTACTTCAGGACAACGATGCGCGTCTTAATTTTGCATAGTAAAATAACATGCCAAACGAAGTTAAATATAGGTAGTGAACTTATAACTATGTAGGTAGCTATCAACAACTGTGAGCAATAATCGCCTTCCACTCTAGTTCTGTTACTTACCTACTCTTAAATAAAATAAACTTAACTAGTTAATTAATCTTACTGGAACGTGTTTCTCTAAACTAACTGAACTTACAAACCTTCAGGACAAATCAGGGTACGGAGTGAGTCTACAATACCTCAAATTGCTTAGTATCCTCCAATATTTAGAAAATACTGCAGCATTAATTTTGAAATAAATGCATGGTTAATGTTAAGTAAATACAAAGTTAAGTAGGTACATTCAAACTTTACAATAAACTGCCAGTATTAAAAACATACATCAAATTAGATCATAAAACTTTGTATAATAACTGGTCCAAATATAAATGAAGAGACTACGTTCTTTTTTTTAAGGTACCATTATTTTCACCCTTAAAAGAAATTACTCAAACTATCGGCGCCTGGGAGTCTTTTCCTCGAAGCTCAGTCTGGTTTTCACTGAGTGCGAGCGAGATAAAGAGCGAATTAGAGCTGAGGTATTATGCAGACTTCCGTACAGTGAGTACCGTTCCGTCTTGCCCATAAATGGACCCTGTTTTTGAACTAAACTTATTTTTGAGGTAAAATTGATATTTTATCATGTGACCTGTGCTTTAATTCTTTCTTACATTGAATACCTAAATTGAGTTTTACTTTTACGTTTTACACTTTTGAATTGTCAAGGGATCGGTCGGTCAGAAATATGAAGCTAGTTGCCCATTCCAAAGCGCAGTAGGTTCCTATGGAGAAGAACGGGCAAGAAACTCCTCAGACACTCTTTTAAATCAAAATATGTTACTAAATATATACATGTGTGAACAATGTAGAAAGACGTGAATGTTTAAGCGTCCGTAATAAAAAGATAAAAACAGTTCAAAAATCAAAATGAGCCGTGTACACTTTCCCAAGCATCCTTGATACAGAATAGTTAGTGAACGGTTTATCAACATTCATCGTCTATGAAGTGGTATTTTAAAAGGAGCTAACTACCACAGCACTAAACATATCACACTCGATCTTTAAGATTTATACTTCAAACATTTGCTTCGAGTACATAACATAAAGTACCTACAAAGACAATGTATAATATTGCAGAGTCTTTTTAACGAAGATTAGAGTGGGGTGGGTCCGTCACGTAGTCCGACGTCAGCGGGACTGAAGAGACAATCTGACGATGTAACGTGACTGATAGGAAACTCCACTTTGTAACGTTATGACGATGACAAGTAACGGAGAGGAACTGTGGTGAATACTAATATGGGGATTGATGTTTGTGGAAAGATGTTTGTTGGTTAATCTAGGTAAATTTGCGGGTTCGACGAATTATCGGAGGATTATGTATGGCCATGTTTACCGCAGTAGGCTTTGTCAGTAGGTCTCTTTTTGTGGGAATTCCTTACGACGCCATTAATAAATAATGTAGTCAGTTAAGTTGTCACACTGTCGTCGAAGTTGTATCTTATTTCAAATGCTATTATTTTTCAATCAAAACGTTTAAGTTCGTGCGGAAAGTCGCAGAATAAGTAGATAAGACGTGCTTATGTAAAGTCAAACGCACATCAGTAGTAGCAATTTAGTCTTTTTCTCGTAGCAGTTGACTGTATCTACCTACGATTTTGCAAAGAATTGTAAATCTACAATAACAAACACGAAAAATATAATTTCCAACAAGTATCATTGCCACCTGCTATCTAATTGCGTAAAACGTTTTCGTAAACGATTCCGATGAATTTGTTTCATTTTGACAGTTCAACAACATTCATTGCGTTTGTTTTTGTATTTACGTTGTTGAGCAGATTTTTTTTCCACCTTATGAAGCAATGGATTAGCAATTTGTTTCAAACCGATACAAATTGTGATAGATCGTGTATTACGCAATTAGGGTGCTGCTTACTCATAAAACCTCACAATTCAAGACCTTTCTGTAGCGTTAATGATAGGCGAGGGTTAGCGACACACAGACGTGAATGTGCCCTGGCGGCTGTGAGTATGTCATGCTCACTCAGATGTCTCGCTGATGGTGGCGTGTGTGTTGGATCATTTAGCTCCCTTCAAAATGGTTGAGCTGAATGGTGCTAATCCATGCGTCATGTTCGTGAACGGGCGCCGTCAGTTGGGGCTGGTCATCTCTTAGCTGGCATGGCTTATTTTAAATTTTTTTTTTTTTTTTTTACGGATGCTTTTATCATGAGCGTCTTTCGACATTGTTCTCACATAAATGTAATTTCAACATGAATGATGTAACAAATTTTTTGTAATATTTTATTTATTTAAAAGTGTGTCCGTGGAGTTTCTTGCCCGTTCTTCTCCATAGGTACCTACTACGCTTTGGAATGGGCAACTAGCTTCATATTTCTGATTGACTGACTTCTTCACAATTCAAAAGGACCTGTAAATGGTTTAATTGAAATAAATGCGTTGAGTTTGAGTTTGAATGAGTTATTGAGCAAGTTATCAATATATCTACCACCATACAAATATCATACACGCAGTCATGCTAACATCGGTACACTTTCAACCCTGCAAAGTACAGTGAGATAAGTTTATCGGAAGCGATACGTGTCTGCCTTCCATTGGCGCGCCCCTCACGAAGTGGGTCATCACGGCGCCGCCGGGCGCTGGCGACCTTTCAGTCTGTGCAAGCTTCTTTATACGCGATTCTTTACTGAAATGTTCAGAACTTTAGGTCTTGAGATGCTTTTTCTGTTGGGTCGTTGCGTAATAGGAAAAGTTGTCTTCATTATTCATCAGAATGCATGCAGAATATCAGCAACCTACGTGAAAAAAATCATACAAAACGGAAAAGATTTAAAACTACCGGTGTTCAAAAAAGAGGGACCTCTTTTTAACCGACTTCAAAAAAGGAGCGGCTTGTTGGTTCCTCGGAATCTTTAAAAAAAAATCTATTTTCCCCGACTACTTGTAGACGGATTTTCGGATGACGGATCATCATATCAGGCCAAGACGGCAGGCTATATGGAAAATTGAATACCGCTGCTTATAAAGCTACAGAAAGGTTGCCTTATGGTACACCAGCCTTCGATACCAAACGTCTTGTGTGCAAGTCACTGGCATCCTAAACCTATCCGAATACTAGAGAACAGCAAAACTACGTAACCTGATGGAAATTGCAGTCACCACACATTCCACTCATGCTGAAATGCCTTCCAAAGTTCTCTCAAATTATATTAAAAGCAATAACATCACTGAAAAATTCTCTAAAGCTCCGGCACTCGTGTATTATTCTTCCATCGGTTTGCACAACAAGTCATAATGCGGTACTTGATCTCTCGCGTATTTCGACCACGTATTTCCGTCTCAGTTTACAAACTCGCTGTGTTTGGGCGTGCGCCACGTGCCGGTTGCGTTAGGTTGGCATGTTTTGTTGACTTTTACTACAGCGTGTGGTGTAAGGAATTTAGTTAAATGTAAATAACTAGCTGTCCGCCTCGGTTTCGCAAGGGTAGCTTTAAGTACTTATCTACGGCTTACCTTCCTTTGGTAGGAACCTACCCTACCCAACCCTCCTACCTACCTACCTAGCTACCTACCTACCTACCTACCTACCTACCTCTCTACCTACCTACATACATACCTACCTACCTACCCTACAACTACAGCAATTTTTCCATATTATTTTCTCACCATTTAAACCTTCCCTGGACTTCCACAAATACTTAAAAAACAAAATGAGTCAAATCGGTGCAGTTGTTCTCGAGTTTTGGCGAGACTAAAGAACAGCAATTAGTTTTTATTATAATAAGAAGATGTGCATGTTTCTCAAAGGAGAGTAGGCTAAGGTACAAACTCAAACTCAAAGCATTTATTTCAAAACCATAATACAGGCACTTTTGAATTGTCGGTCAGTCAGAAATATTAAAAGCCAGTTGCCCATTCACAGCTTGTTTCTACACTTGGTTACCACAAGTAAATTGTTACTCGAAATTTCGTAGTAAGATTGAGTAACTAAATATTATACTATTACTATTAAAAAATATATACTATTAAAATTGTTATGGAGGTCTGTACAGGGTGAACGTGAAAGTGCCTATTTTATAACATTATAATATTTCATGGATATATTGTACAGCATTTAACAATATTTTATGGATTAGCGAAAGTATGGAAAGTGCCAATTAAATGCACACAATATGTTGATATTTTTCAAAAGCCAGTTAATATGGCACATCAACTTTCAGAGCAATCGATTTAAATATTTACTAGTAAAACCTAACAAAAACTCTTTCTTTGTTTCAGCGTCCGACAAACAACGAATCAACAGTTCCAAACAAGTCCATAAATTAGTGTAAAGTGATTAAAAATAATGTGCGACCCAGCAGTACGATCCTCGGTCCCCGAAGTGCGCTCGGTAACTTTTGGCTGTTTCCGTGACAGCTGTCAATGAGATTACAAGATGGCGGAGAAGGTCAGCTGATCGGAAAGTCGCCCGCGCCAGCCTCGCAGCAAGAGGCGAATTAAGCGCATCATGGTGAGATTAACTAAATTAATTGTAACATATAATCCCCTATAGCGCCTATATTCAGTGACAACATCTATTGAGGAAGTTTCTAAGATACCTTGACCCAATTTTCTCCGGAAAAAAGTTCAAGTGGCCGGCCCAAGATGTCGGCTGGATGTTGTCAAAGTTATAAGTAGCTAATGGACTGACCATCTTTAAATACGTGTGTTTCTTGGTAAAAGATTTAGAAGTAATCTGGTACAAGCCGGGTTAATAATATTAGCTCTAAGTAAGCCAAAACTTCAGAGCCCTCTTAGTCGATAAGTCAGTTATAACATCGCGTCTACATTCCTCGAAGGGTTGGGCAGAAGTCTACATAAAGCACACCCACATTTCGCCAGATATGTTTAAGTTCCATTTAATAGCGGGCAAGCCTATTGCCGCCAACCGGGCACAAATCCAGACCACGGGCTGGGACTGAGAAATTCTAGATGGACATTCCCAATAACACTTTGCCTGATCCGTGAATCGAACCATTGTCAGCAGTAGCGCTTGCGATCACTATTAGACCAACGAGGCTTTTAATCCTCCCAAATTATGATATCTCTAAGGAAATTGCATCGAGATGAACTTTTAATAGTAAACATAATCTTCAGTAGCGAAACTCTGCAGTGTATTTCCACCAGAGTAACCATGCAAGAAGTATTATTTCCCCGAGGATTTCTATTTGAGCCACCAAATAATATTGTAGCTGGCTTGTTTCTTTTCATAATAGAATATGAACGAACGGCTTTTGTAAACAGCTTTGTCATAAGTCAGAATTGAACTATTATCCAGCAAGAGATATTGGTTTTATTCCGGTAAAGTTTTGGTGTTTCTCGTCGTATCTTGTTCAAGACCTGTCTCATTGTTCTCTGGTTTCATACACCGGTGTTTCATTTATTTATTTAAAATACAAAATAAGCTTATAATACCTTTATCAACACTAAATCGCCTATCTCCAAAAAAATAAAGTTACATAAACGAGCTAAAGATTTTTTAATTTTTATTGTGTTATGGGCCAGCTCTTGACCTCGATCTCGCCTGATGGAAAGCGATGGATGAGGTCTATGATGGAACGAGCGTGCCCAGAAGATGTCTGTTCACTCTTGCTTTGAAGGCCGACGGGTTATACGTGGAAGGGAACACAGACGCTGGCATAGTACCACACTTTGGACGTGCGCGTAATAGGAGTGTGGAGGAGAAGCGCTACTTGTCAGTATATTGACCAAATGTGGATAGTACCCCGCAGTACGTCTGGTGGTCAGATAGTGAAAGGGGTTTTATATACACTCAAAAACAACAAGTTTTCTTTCTTGTATACAAATAAAGTATTTATAATAAATAGTCAGTCATGAATGCAAATTGACAAAAAGAAAGCAATCCAACTATTCCCAATCCTAATCCTGCCCGACTATCCTCCTTGATCTCCTAGTTTTAGCATCTTGTGTAAGACAGTAAATCATAAAGTTGCTTGTAGTATATAATACTGCACCTACTTGAAAGTCAATCTCCAATGATGCTGTCTTCACAGACTTTCCTTCACGGAAACTTTACTTTTTATTACATTTCTGTGACTGGAACTTTGTAATGCAAAAAGCTTGAAGATTCATACATACATAAACTCACGCCTTATTTCCCTGGGGGTATGCAGAAACTTCAGAACGCCACTTGCTACGATTTTTAAATACTCCTTTTAAACTTGTTTATGTTCATACATCTGGTCTTACAAGTATACCGGTTACGACACACCTGACCTTTCTGAAGAACTTACGTCCTTCTAGGGCATCCCTTCCTGGCGTTTCACTCACTCCTGCATTGTAAATACCTTTTGTTAGTCGCCTTTCATTCATCCTCTCAACATGACCAAACCATCTAAGCACTCTCTTCAACTCAATTTAATCTTAAAATTTTGTCGCTACATTCTTCTTTTAAACCGCACCGTTGGCGTTGCCCTATCACATCATTCCTCAGCCTATCATTCAGAGTCACACCACACAATGCTTCGCAAGGAACGCATTTCCACAGCATTTATTCTACTTTCATGTCTCTTTTGCCACACCCAACGTTGACTTCTATACATAAGCGTAGGCCAGTACACCATTGTGTTCACAGTCGCCAGTCGAGCCATTTTGGACATCGACTCCATTCCCTTTTTTTCCATATTTGCTCTCGTTTCCACATATTTAACAATCTTTCCATGCCCAGTAAACACTACCTAAATATACAAACTCACTTCCTTGCTTGATAATCTCATTTATTTTCACTTCACACCCCGATACATCTTCTTTTTCAAACACCATCCACCACCTTCGTCTTATTCACATTTATATTCATCCCTTTCATCTTATGCTTTATCCATCATAGTCATCATGTATTGCAACTTACTTACTTTCTGCAGACGATTTGATTCAAATTCACCCCTTTTCTTCATGAGGGTAGAAAAGTATGTATAAACGCCATCTGCTACGATCCTTAGATACTACTTTTTCTTGTCCACGTTCCTACAATTTGCCATACAATTGTGAGTAGTTAAGGTTTTAAATGATAAATCACCATTAATCTTATCCCAATTTATTTGGGGTCACAACATGTCTTCTTCTTCCAGATTTATCTATTAGTCGTCATCTCAGTATTCACCCCCTTTCTAGCCAAATTCTTAATCCTCCTATTTCTTCCACAGCAGGTGTTTGGCGAGTGGGCACAGGTAGAAGTGGTGGAGCTGGTGAACGATGGCTCGGGGCTCGCGTTCGGGATCGTGGGGGGACGCTCCTCCGGAGTGGTGGTCAAGAGCGTGTTGCCAGGCGGCGTGGCGGACAGGGTGAGTGCATCTTCTTTTTCTCAATTGTTATTATTATTATGAGCCTGTTTGGTTGTAATGATCAAAATGGGATTTGCGACCGCAACAAATATGTATTTACAGAATTACAGTCAGTAAAATCATCAATACAACTCTCTGACAGTTCTGACACTGACCAAAAAGCGAAAAAAAGAATTTGGCGGCCATGCCTCTTCGTAATAATATTTAATTTGTAATGTTAAAACAGTTGGTATGTTTAAGATTATAGTAAAAATTATGGAACTATTATACGAGAATACCTTATGTTGTAGTGGAAATATTTGGTACACAGTTCACAGCGTGGTTGAAAAGGATACGCCAGATGTATACAGCGGTACGTTTATCGAAGACAGATACTCTTCGATTGTCGATTCTTTTTTATCCTTTAAAAGTGGCTGAAAATCTTCCTGTAGATAACATTGTCATTGGTTGGATACAAGTAGGAATTTCAGTTACCACACAATATGAATAAGCCACAATCACAATGACAATGCTTGGTTTGAGAGACTTTCTGTGGCCAGACTACGATTTAAAAAACATGACTGAATTAAACTTAGTCACGTAGCTTATTTTGCATTTTGCATAGTGAAATAATATTTTTCATTATAACTTTAATTCTGAATGTCGGGCGTAAGGAATATACCTACCACGTAAGGCACGTCTTCTGAACGTGATATACAGAGTATTCAAGTTGTATTATTAAGTAATACAGACGATATTGCTTCGTACCTACATAAGGCTCATCTGACAGCTTTGTGACAGTATAAAACTTTGGATGTTAAAGATTGATAGTCTTAGTCCTAGCAAAGTAATAACTGCCGCACGGTCGATCAAAGGTTATGCTACGCTTGCCAAGTTCGGTCCGTGGATGGGTGACCATTCATTCCATACCCGAGACACCTCCATGCCTCGGAACACACGTTAAGGTCTCGGCTATCATTTTTGACAGTCGTTACAAGTCGTCAGAAGCCCGAAAGTCTGACAACTAGACTTACAGTTATTACCTGCAGTAACTGGTTTGTGGTGGTCAGAAATGCAGTCGTCCAGCACTTGGCGTGGCAACACGTCGTGCTCGGGCTCATGACAAGTCAATTGTCATCCTGAGGAAGACTCGTTGAGAGGTGAAACAGTGTCGATTTCTTACAGGGTTTTTTATGACTCTTTAGGAATAGTTAAGCGGAATAGTTACTAAATATTATCTAGGTCTATTGTATTTTATAATGGATTTCCGCCAAGTCACGCCTGAATCAATTAACTATCTTAAGAGTGTTTAAACAAACAAACTCATCACCTTTGTTATATTAGTATAGACGTGCTATTCTGAACAGCCGATTCCACGCCAGTGACGGCTGTAAAATCTTTTCCTTTATGTGACATTCCAAGCAGCTGTTCCATGTCAGTGCTTCCTACATTTTCTCGTTCACGTAAAACGTAAGGCCTGCAGAAAATTTCACGCTCGGTGAAGTGTTCCAGATTAATATGGTAATCGCGTCAACGTCCCGGCCTGGCATGCATCTGAACGAGCCCCGTTGCATTTTTATCAGTTCTCCGAAAACTGGACTTTTGCAACTGAAAAATATATCCACATTTTATCCAAAACTAACCTAGGGTCCACAAACATAACATCACGGCTGTAATTCCCGGCCAAATTCCATGATTTTATTCATGAGTCAACAGGAATTACCTTATAGGCTTTGATTTATTTACGAGTATCAAAATATCTCGAATAAATGACCGTATTTTTTTATTGCGTTGACTTAGAATCTTGATTTTTTGAAGGTCTCAAGGGACCGTAGACCTACGTATAGGCTGACATACAGACGGACGGACGGACGGACAATGAAGTGATTCTATAAGGGTCCCGTTTTTTCCTTTTGAGGTAAGTACAGAACCCTCAAAAAGTGTGCATCATTAGAAGCCCAAAAAAAGAAATAAAGGTTCATTAATTTAGAAAAGTGTACACCTTAAGCGGGTTAGTTATGTTTTAAGAGGATTAGTTACATATTGCCCCTTCTCGTTCCTACCATAGCGTTTCTAGAACAAGAACAAAAGTTTCACGCCCCGTAGTATTTCAGATTAAAATGGTAATGGCGTCCTCGTCAAGCGTCCCTTGCATTGTAATGCATGCCTGTCCTGAAAAACCTCAATTTTTAAGCTTTGAAACTGGTGTTTGAGTTTCATATTAGTTTATTTTTCCATTCTGTTTCTGAGCTGCAATTTTCATTTTTGTTAAGTCAAAAGTGGTAATTTTGTATTTGCTTTTCAAATTATCGTGTTTTTACAGTGGGTTGTTATTACTACTGTTGCCTGTATCATCCCACAGCTGCTCAAAGCCCTCTCTATGACTTTCAGTGTGATGAAATGATAACAGGGGCTATTAACTTTATAATAACTAATTTATTCAGAATGTATCGGATAATGTTACCACACTATGACATGGCTTCTTTTCGTAGTAACATTAAAAAGGTAGGAATTAAACCTTCAACATTTCCGTAAACAGAAGGTTCCCAGATATGGTCCAGTACAACGAATAAAAATAAATATTTTTAACATAAACAACTCTTTTTCTCTTTACTGTACTCACCTATAATATAAAAAACAACAGAATAGCAGGGGATCGGTTCGGGGGATTCGACCGGAATTAATAAAAAAACATCACAATTTCGGGAAGAACAAGTGACTCTCGGCTTAGTTAAGGGTATTTTTACACCTGTTATAGCTGACAGCTACCAAAAAAGAATTTCGCATGAGCTATACAAAAATGGAGTAACTGAACTTTCAAGTAATCAGGTTTGCATGTTGAATGCGCTGTCAATTTTAACGGTTTGAGATCGAACGTTGCGTGACGTCATTCGCTCAGAATTTACGAGCTCTCATAGTCGGATTGGATATTCGTTACAACTCAATTTCGGGCGTGGAAATATGAATTCCATTCAATTTATTTTTTATGAAAGCTGTACAGTTTTTCCTATGAAAGAGAATGGCTCTTGTCCGTGCAATAAAGGTTTTTGTCTTGGGTCGGATTTTCACTTCTTTGTTCATCCTTACTTCTCGTTTGAAATGTCTTGTATTAGGCATTTGATATAGGTGGCTACATCTTTAGTATTCGTGAAAGTAGTTTTACTTACAGATCAAAGCAAATATTATGAAAGAAAGCAAGCCATCTCCTTGCTTGTTCTCTTTCTAACCTTGTTTGCTTTCTTTCTAACATACGTAAACTCACGCCTTTTTGCCATAGGGGTAGGCAGAAACTACAGAACGCCACCTGTTACGATCCTTTCATACCCCTTTTGCTTCGTTTACGTTCATACATCTGGTATCTAATTGCGTAACACATTTTCGTAAACGATTAAGACTAATCTGTTTCATTTTGACAGTTCAACAACATTCATTGCGTTATTTACGTTGTTGAGCAGATTTTTTTTTCGAAGTAATGGAGCAATGGATTAGCAGTCTGTTTCAAAACGATTCAGATTGTGATTGATCGTGTATTACGCAATTAGGGTGCTGGTCATACACGCATGCTGTTTACGTGTACTACGCACCTGACCTTTCTGAAGAACATGACCAATAACTGGTCCACCACACCATCTAGGGCGTCCCCTCTCGGCCTTTTCACTCACATCTGCCTTGTACTTTATGTTAGTCGCGTTTCATTCATCCTCTCAGCATTTCCAAACCATCTAAGCGTACTACTCTTTCTTTTTAACTTAATTATTAAAAACATACCATCTAATTATTTAAATAGCACTGGTTTCGGGTCAAAATTATTGTATCAAACTCAAACTCAAGGCGTTTATTTCAATTAAACCATTTTTAGGTAGTTTTGAATTGTCAAAAGAGCCGGTCGATCAGAAAGATGAAGCTATTTGCCCATTTCAAAGGGTAGTTGGTACCCATGGAGAAAAACGGGCAAGAAACTCAATTTAATTCGCTTCAAATCTTTATTGCATAATTATCTTAAGTGTGTGTCTCAAGTGTGTGTGTGATCTTAAAATAATAGTTACAACGTTCACATGGACTCCGACACTCTTTTAAATTAAATTGTTACAAAGATCATTATCCTGAGTAAATACCTACAATAATCAAGTTTTATCTCGACGATTAGATGAATACTTAGTGATAACAGCAATTCTACAACTCCGAACCCCAGCATCCATTCAAGTTTCAATCTCAGATCTTGGACAACAATTTATTAATTGACCACAAACTAGTTTGTGATGTTTCCGAGATGCGACAAGACGTTCGAATATTGTTGTTAATAGCACAAATGGGACTGAGATTACCATGAAGAGGGAAGTACGTACCTACTTAGATTTTGGGGAGTTGTTATAGAATTGTGAATCACTTCATGTGGTAGTTATTCGAGGTGTTATGTGCGCCTTGTCGCTGCGTCTAGTCGCTGCAACAAAACGTAGAGTTGTCATTATGCGTTATCTACGTATATCTACGTTTTATCGCAGCGACTAGTCGCTTGCGTATGCAACTAGCCGTTACGACAGACGTCCTGCTAGAAGTGATAATTTGAATGTTCGAAACAGACGGTCATGTTAGTTGCGTGAACCTTGCGTATAGTCGCTGGATAAGTAGCGAAAGAGTGCGACTCCCCTAGTCTGTCGTTGCGACTCTGCAACTCGAAAACAAAATTGTCGGCCGCAGTGTGCCATTTCTTGTAGTAAGTATTTCAAACTTGTCTGAAGATGAGAAGGGTTGTGGGCCAAATTGATTGATTCCAGCAAGATCCGGGCATGATAGGCCGAAATTAATCGGGTCTCGAGTATCTACATAAATTATTATTAGCTTTTAGAGACTCGTAACTCTTCTTCGTTGCCCGTCGGACTTTCCGACAGCAACCGACGAACCTTTTTCTCAGGAACCCGCGGAGGTATCAAGTTGATATGAAATACTTACAACTATAGTCTTTTGGAGTGTTAAAAATCAAGTTGCTAAGTTAACACAATAAAAAAATGCGGGGATTGACGAGACATATTATTTTGACAACGCATATAAATCGCAACCTTTTGGGTAGGTACTTCCTGTTGACCGAAGCAAGGTCATACACAATACAAGTTAGCAGAAATAACTCTATTTTAAATAGTTTTTTCGGGAATTATTATGAAATACAAACTTTTTGTTGCGGCCGGTAAAAATCAAAAGGCAGAACCTTTTGATTTTTACCGGCCGCAACTGCGTAAATATTTATTACGACTACAGAACCCTTCAAAGTGCGTCGGCCGATACGCACTTGGCAGGTTTTGGATAAAAACTTCTCTGAAAAAAGCTCCTTCAAAAGTGCCTGTAAATGGTTTAATTGAAATAAATGCTTCGAGTTTGAGTTTAATTTTGAAAATCTGCTATTTTCCTTCTCAGATAACATCGTCATCTAAAAAAACACATTTTATCGCCGTCTGTAAAAGCCAAAGCGTTAAGAGCACTTAATGTTCTGTTTAATGCTCTTTATAAACATCGCTTTATCTCCTTCTCTCCAATAAACTTTTGAGAAAGTGATCTATATCTGTCTCGTTCTAAAAGTACTTTTAATCGTTTTAATGTAAGTGTAAATCCGATTGATGGGTTTTCAAGCGGGCCGGAAGAGGGAATATATTTCGTCTCTCTTAATGTGAGGAAATGTCGTTAGGAATGAGATCTGGGTCAAAGACTCACAGGGAATTGCAACTGTGAATTTATACTGATCTATCTGTGTAAGGGACTTGGAGAAGGATTATCTGGATTTAAAATAAGTGGTATTCGGTGTGGAAATCCACAGTAAATATTAAGTATAACACACATCAAACTCAAACCATTTATTTCAAATAAATCAATTACAGGCACTTTTGAATTGTCAAGGGGTCGGTCAGTCAGAAAGATGAAGCTAGTTGCCCATTCCAAAGCGAAGTCGGTTCCTATGGAGAAGAACGGGCAAGAAACTCCACGGATGCTCTTTTAAATCAAAATATGTTACAATATGTTTGTTACATTATTAATTTTGGAATTATGCATGTGAGAACAATGTAGTAAGACGTGCACGTTAAAAGCGTCCGTAATAAAAAGATAAAAATAATTCAAAAATTTGACCGAATTGGCCGACCAGTCGCGCTGTCACGTCGCGCTAGTCTGCACGAGGGCTTAGGGATATCCCTAAAATCGAACATGACAATGTAGGTACTTACACTGTGTTCGTTATACCAGAAGTAAACAAATTATTTTGAGAATAAGCGCATTTATTTGTGCAGAGATACAATGAAAGTAGAATAAACAACAGTGCGGTTCTCTTTGTGTGTTCGCGTGTGCTTTGTGGACGTGCTAATGAAAACAGGGAGGGTTTCAGTTGATTAGATTTCTATAGTGAGTCGTGTGTACGGGCCAATTGTGTATTAAATGGGAAATGAGGTATCGTATTGTTGTTTGAAGTCCTGGGCTTTTTGAACAGTATTTATCTGTTACCTAAAGTAAAATAGAAAATATTCTATTGTTCATGTAACACAGTAAGTAGGTTCACAGGACAGCAAGCTGGCATGAGTAGCTTAAAATTTTACCTCCAGCTAGGTACCAAAATATTATTTACACAGTTAAGTCTGTACTTTGGCAAGAATTCCAGAGCGCATCGGGGCACAAATTCCAGAGTAGAGGCGAGAGAGGTGATTTCAGGTACGGTATGGTACCTAATGTTTGTGTGATATGTGTGGACTTTGTGATTACCTCCTTAGTCTAGTGGTCGCAAGCGTTACTGCTGAGCATCAGGTCCTGGGTTCGATTCCTAGGTCGGGCAAAGTGTTATTGGGTTTTTCCTTCTGCAATTTCCCAGCAATAGGCGCGCCCGGTTGATAGCAATAGGCTCGCCCTCTTTTACATGGGACTTAAAAATAGCTCGCGAAATGTATGTGTACTAGGTATACTTCTGCCTAACCCTTCAAGGAACACAGGCGCGCCTAAGCGTGATGTTCGGGTTCCTATTTTACCCAATAAACGTTTTAAAACCAAACTTTGTAAAAAAGGGTACTATAAAATTTCTGATTACTTAGAGAACAGAAAGGCTTGGGATTGAGCCGCTCGCTCTGCTAAAACTTGTGATAAAAGCATAAAAACTTGACGCATTAATTATTATGTAAACTCATCAAAATATACCAGTTTTATATACACAATGAGACCGTGTACGTATAAGAGTTACAGTTGATCGCTGACCATGTTCACACCGCCCGGCTAGTCCTCGTTTGTCGCAATAACAAGAGCTATCAAAGACAGTACTCGCTCAACGCCGCTCGCTTGACGGGCAAAACACTCGCTGTGACACTCACGCTTGCTACATACGCAAACCGGCGAGTAAGCGCTCGTTGCCATCGCACACTCGCGGCTCGTAGGCGCGTCTGGCAGCGCAACCCTTGTCGCGCCCGCGATATCACCCCTGTGTGTACGAGCCGCCTTTTTTTGTTACTAGGTTTACTTACATCTCGTTACTCGCCTTTCCCACCGGGCACTGTTGCCTAAGCATAGTTGTAATGTCGTTAGTATACGAGTACATCACACCACAGTTCGCACAAGCTCGCAAAACGTAACGTTCTCTCATGGTATATTAGTTAGCACCCTAGTGGCCCAACAACGACACGGTAGCCCCTGTGAGGTAACTTGTAAAGTGGGACGATTATATGTTAAACGTGTGGGGTAATTTTACTACTAAGCTTGTATGGGGTTACTGTGGGGGAATGTGGTTCTGAAAGTATAAGTTTGGTGAGGTATTTTTATTAGTTGGCGCAATATGTTAAGATCTAACCTGCAATAGTTCGTAGGTATGGTTATAGTATGGTATTTTATTATACATTGTAACAGCGAATCAATTTTCACGCCTCCCCCTTAAAGACCAAGGCCTAATATTTTTTTCGGATTCGGATAGTTCATGACCTGAAGAGGAGCCATAAAGAATATGAATTAAAAATCTCGACTAATTAAAAAATTACGCAATAACGCGTTTCATGGGTATTCTTGTCTATTAGGTTCTATACATTGTAACAGGGAATAAATCACGCCTGCCCCTTAAAGACCTAGGCCAAATATTTTTTGATATTCGGATAGCTCATGACCTGAAGAGGTGCGTAGGTAACCGGTGAGGTAAAAATAAAAAATAAAAAAACCGCGAGATTTCGCGGGTTAAAGCTAGTAAAATACTATAGATATAAATATATTTAGTAACGTCACTCACTCTGCGTCCGGCGCTCGGCGTGGCAACACGTCGTGTTCGGGATCGCGACAAGTCAATCGTCATTCTGAGAATGCCTCATTGAGAGGTGAAACACTTGTCGATTTTTTACAGAGTTTTTTATGACTCTGTAGAAATAGTTAAGCGGAATAGGTTACTAAATATCTACGTCTATTGTATTTTATAATACAGTCATGTATGTCATTATGTACCTTTACGGGGGCGAGCTTTATATACAACTAAATACATAGGGGACGTACAACATAATATTAACATAATGTATTTAACACAGAGCGGTAATGTACCTACGTGCAATGTAGTTAATTAGACGTAAGTGTCGGTGTAACCGAGTTACGATTTATTATAGCGGTATGTTTGTGAGGCGCAAACTGATGTTGTTTACGTTTAAGTAACAACGTCACACCCTTCAAATATTGTTGTCACTAAGCTGATTAATTAATATATTGGTTTTATAACCATTATTATAGGGTTATCTATTCTATACATGTACATACAATCAGGAACCAAAACCGGTATACAATACATACATACAAATTAATAAAATTCAAGTGTCTGTATGTAACATCAAAATTACAGCTTTTTACGAATGAAAGTGCCCTTTAGGGTACAAAAAAAAACTGTCTGTCTGTTTGATCCGGGTAATCTGCGAAACGACCGAACCGATTTTGACGGGACTTGCACTGGCAGATAGCTGAATTAGGGCCCGTGGGCAGCTAGTGATTAATACGCCAATACTACTATTGTGATAATAAACTACGTAAGGAACTGGGGCCTAAGTCTACTAATTAAAAAAGTTAAAAAGTTAGACGCGAATATGAACGCGCCGAGTTTCAGAAGGCCAAAAGTAATCCTAAAGATACATGGCGGCTTATTAAACAGATCGCGAACCTAAATCAAAACAGGTCAGCAGCTTCGGAACTATTAAATTGCTGTGCAAATCCCTCTCAATCGGTGGATAACGCAAATGACTATTTTTCTAACATAGGCAGACAATTAGCAAGTCAAATTCAACAATCGGACTTTTACAAAAACCTTGCTTCCAGTAATTTCAGCTCTTCTCAATCTCCTCCTTTACACTCAATGAGGTTGCTGGAAGTGGATAGTACTGAGCTGGAAAACATTATTCTCGGTCTCAAAGAGAAAAGTTCTGCTGGTCTTGATGGTATAACTTCTGCTGTTGTGAAAGCTACGAGATATACTATTATTCCAATCCTTGTTCATATTTTTAACTTGTGCTTCTCTAAAGGTACCTTTCCCGACATTTTTAAAACTGCGATTGTTCATCCAATATACAAATCCGGAGACAGAGACAGTGTCTCAAATTACAGACCTATCTCTGTACTTTCCACCTTTTCTAAAATTTTCGAAAAAGTTATAAATATTAGACTCACTAAATACCTAAACAAATTTAACATATTAGCACCAAATCAGTTCGGTTTCAGAAGTGGTAAATCCACAGATGATGCTGTCTTAGAACTTTCCGAAACAATTGTGGACAATTTTGAAAAGAAGCATAAAACTATTGGTATCTTTTTAGACCTCTCAAAGGCTTTTGACACTGTCTCTGTCCCCACCCTTCTTTCGAAGCTAGATGGCATGGGAATTCGCGGTACTGCATATGACTTATTCAGTAGCTATCTAACAGGCCGTAAACAGTCCCTTAAGATAGAAAACTTTGTAAGCAGAGAAGAATCTCTTACTTTTGGGGTTCCCCAGGGCAGTGTACTGGGGCCAACCCTATTTCTCATATATGTGAATGAGCTGTGTCAGTTACACCTACCCAACTGCAAAATTATTACTTATGCAGATGACACAGCTCTAATAATTCATGGTAGTGATTGGAGTGAGGTTCAAATAAACTCAGAACTGGCCCTAAACAGTGTCATGAAATGGTTAACCAAAAATCTCTTAACCCTAAATATTAGTAAGACTAAATTCATTGCATTTTCCACCAATAGGTCTAGTCAACCTGCAATTCCTATCGTGATTCGTGCTCATACATGTGCTACCTCTTCACCAAATACTACTTGTAACTGTCCTAAACTTGTCAGTGCTCAGACTATCAAATACCTGGGTATTTTGGTGGATAGTCACCTTAAATGGAAACAGCAAACGGATGCCACAGTTACACGTCTAAGGAAGCTTATTTATGTGTTTAAGAAACTTAGATCGGTTGTTGATTTTGACAGCTTAATCACTGTATACTTCTCGCTGGCTCAGTCGGTATTAGGTTATTGCCTTGTTGTGTGGGGAGGAGCTCATAAGACGACAATGTTACGAGTTGAACGCGGACAGCGTGCTATACTTAAGGTTTTGGCAAAGAAACCGATGCGATATCCAACAACGGCGCTGTATTCTCTGTGTCAGGTTCTCACTGTAAGAAAATTATTTATACTACAGGCCATACTCCGTAAACATTGCCAGCTTGCCTATGATCCGAATATCGGCAGCACAAAACGCCGGTCTGATAGGATATGTGGTATAGTAGTTCGCAGAACTGAAGCGGCACGCCGTCACTATAAACACATTAGTTCCAAAATGTACAATACAATAAATAAGAAAATAAATATCTACTCGTTAACTAGAAAAAACTCAAAATTAAATTAAATATCTGGCTAAAACAATTAAATTATGACGAAACAGAAGAACTTGCGGAAGTATAACTCTCACATTTTATCACACGCACACACACAAAACATACACAAATTACACAAGCACTTACACACACAACCACTCTTCGATCCACACAAATCCATTTTATTTTACTTATTTTATTTTATTTTACTTACCATAGATTACTTTTATTTTTATTGGTTGTTAACTAATAATTCACGTCTGCATTTTTGTTGTTAATATATAACTGTAACTGGAACAGTTTAACTTCCTTACCTGGAGAGGGGCGCTGATAACCGCGACACAGTTTTATACTACTGCGGTTATCATCGTTTCAATCTGTTTATATCTGTACGTGTTTCTTGTTCCAAATAAATAAATTTGATTTGATTTGATTTGAATTTATAAACGTTACAATGGTCTCTCAATGGTGAGTTTTTGACAGATTTGCCACACAATAACTGTCAAAAACTAACCGTTGAGAGACCATTGTAACGTTTATTAATTAGTAGACTTAGGCCCCTGACTGTCATACTGAACTTCGAAGTTTGAAATACCATGTACTATATTCATAAAGTTTAACAGTACGAATTATGTGAGTTACAATGTACGCTTTGACGAATTACTTAATTGAGAATGTTCATAATCGCGATGTACGGAACTTTGAAAATCGTCATAGCAAGCTTTAGAAGTTCCGTACAGCAAGATTTCGAAGTTCCGTACATCGCGATTATGAACATTTGCGCAGGAAAAGAACTAAAACATACAGGCCAACTTTTTTATGCTGGTGTGTGCTACGTCTTACGTGCGTGAATTTTGCGGCTAACAGTTGGACGCCATTTCTTTTTACGAGATCACAGCTTTGACCGTTGTAATATGACGGTCAAAGCTGTGATCTCGTAAATCAGTGATCAGAACTGAGATTAATATATTATATTAATCTTTAACACTGAATAACACTACAGTTTCGGAAATAAATAAAGAATATTTTCTCTTTGATTTTCGTAATGGCCAGGCTTAGTCGGAGGTAACATGTGGTATATAATAGTATACCTCACGTGTGAAACGCAAAGCGGTTGCAATTAAAATTTTCAGGCCCGCCCTTGTGTAGCGAGGTTAATGTAAAATTGTAGGATTTCCTTCAACACAGCTTTCGTTGAAAGTTTCTTTAATGGATCCGTTATATTCTCGCAACTCAAACTCAAAACATTTATTTCAAATATACCATTTACAGGCACTTTAGAATTGTCAAAGGAGTGAGTCATTCAGAAAGATTGGAAAAGAACAGGCAAGAAGCTTCATTGACACTTATTATTTCTTTTAAAAATATTATTATAATTAATTGTTACAAAATGTCAGTTATATAAATAATTTTAAATATAAAATTGTACGTGAGCATTGTGCAAAAAGACGTGCACGTTAAAAGCGTCAGGGTAAATACAGCAAGAAGAAAAAAACAAAGTCATACAGAGCCATTTAGTATAAGTTTTTTGAAGCCAAAAACTTATACTAGATGGCTCTTTTAAAAAACAAAAACATTTGAAACTTGAAACAGACTTTTCGGGCATAACCCTTTTTCATTACGTGACGATTTCTACGAGTCAACTGCTACCGCAAGCCGCCAAAATAAAATAATTGAAATAAGCCGCGGCAGCTAAGAGATGACTAGTCCCAACTAACGGCTCCCGTTCACGAATAGTTTCCTCTTATAGGTTTCTAGAAACAATGAACAATATTTGAAGGGACCTACTTCATTGGATGTCAGTTGAGCGGAGACTGTAGTGAATAGAACTCTAAAAGTCAGCTGTGCCCCGGAATCCCGGATAACTTTGTATTGGATACCACTCTGTGCACTATGTTTAATCGTCTCCAAACAATCGGGTCGATTAACCAATCATTACTGGTCTGCCCATGATTCCTTATTTGAACGTCAAGTTTATTGTTCCTAGATTTTCCTAAATACTTATTTTACCTCACTATCTTCCCTTTTTTTATGAATAAACAATTTATTTATAACTAGCTGCTGCCCGCGGCTTCGCCCGCGTGTGTGTCGGAAATTACCCCATACATCCCCATGGGTTTTAAGTATAAATATTGAGTTTCGAGTTAATCGGACAGCGCGTTAAAATTCTTCCATACAAACACTGACACCCCCCAATCCCCCTTTAGGGGGTAATTTAGAAAAACAACAAACTACAAACTTTATAATATATTTAGATAACTATTCGTGCGAAGTTTCATGTTAATTACCTCAAGGAATAAGATTTTTCATACAAACTTTCATCCCTTATTTTACCCCCTTAGGGGTTGAATTTCGAAAAATCCTGATACACGTTATTCTTAATTTTTGGGTTTAAGTATAAATATTGAGTTTCGAGTTAATCGGACAGCGCGTTAAAATTCTTCCATACAAACTTTGACACCCCCCAACCGTAGGATAAGATACTTTTCCGGGATAAAAAGTACCCAGTGTGGTGCCCAGGATATTAAAGAATAATTATACCAAGTTTCATCGTAATCGAACCGGTAGTTTTTGCGTGATACCTGAACAAACAGACAGACAGACAGACAGACAGACAGACAGACAGACAGACAGACAGACAGACAGACAGACAGACAAAAAAAAATTTAATCACACTTTTGGGTTCGGTGTCGGTCTAGTAACACCCCCTGCCATTTATTTTTTTGATATTTTCAATGTACAGAATTTTCACTTCTACAGATTTATTATAAGTATAGATAGATAAAACGCCATCAAGTGGTCAACGATAGTCTTTCTGCGTAATACTCTATAATTTTGATTGTTCAACCACAAAGGACGTTAATTATTTCTTGACGTGGGGTTACACTAAGACTGAGGAAGTCAGTGGTTTATGTCGGGATCTTATTCACGAAAACCGCACTGTTCTTCAGACGCCTGGGATTTCCACGCTCCTTGACTAGGTTTGAACATGTCCCTATCCCAAAATTGGCAGTTGTGCATTAATGCTTATTAAAAAAAAAGAAATAGTATGTTGTTTTTATTTCCTAACGTTTATTCTGGTATTAATACGTAATAATACGAATAGTAAGGAGACCCATTCAAAATCATAAAACTTAAAAAAAAACGCTCAGAAGTAACTGTAAATCAGTTAATTCTGAGCGTTTTTTTGTAGTTTTATAGTCTTGAATGGGTTTTTTTTAGATTTTCCATTCATATTTCAAAATTCTGAGGCTGCTACGAGCTGAACCACTTTTCAAGAGATATTATAATTTTTTAATTTCATATGTAGTTCAATCCACGAGCTCGAATAAGTGCCGTCGCGCATTTTATGAAAAACTTGCTTCGGAATTTTGACTTTATATAAATAGATAAGAAAAAATTGCAAAAAGCGGGACCGCTATAAACTAAACTAGTAACTATTCTCCATTAATGAATAAGTCATAGTTGTCGAAGTCTTTTATTTTCTCATAATAAGAACGCCAAAGTTGCCCATGTAACGCAAAAATCACGGTCGAAATCATGTCGAAATGTCCTCTTCATCTAGCGGCCTCCATAACCTATGGCAAAACGCCTGACCTTAATCTTAATTTCTCCTGGACTCCAAAAATTGTTTAATCAACTCTGCTGTTCATGCCTGTCCATTTACCCATCTTTTTTTATCACAGGATGGCCGCCTCCGCAGCGGGGACATGCTTCTCCGAATCGGCGCAGTATCTGTGGTGGGGATGTGTGCGCGGCAGGCGGCGGCAGTGCTACGGCAGTGCGGGGCATGCGTGCGACTGCTGGTGGCCAGACCCGCGGCCTCCAGTGGAATGCCCATGCCGGACACGCGGCAATCCATGCAGGTAATATTGTAACGCACACAACGACACTTGATCCACTAGTACGACAGTAGGGATTTAATTAGTAGGGATTTGATTAGTAGTTTAGTAGGGATGTACCCTGCCGAGACATCCCTAGAGTGACTGAAGAATGCACAGAAGGGTCCTAGAGCTGCTCTCATAAGAGAACCCGAAGCCCTCCGCCATGAGTTGTAGAAACCACCGGGGTGCTGTAAAAATACCACACTCCCTGGTATACATTATCTTTCCCCCGAATAACACAAAGAGAGAGAGATGGCATGCTATACCAAAAGAGATGTGATAGGTACTTAGGAACTATAGTGCTTTGACTCCCCGGCTTTATCGCTTGCGTGGTCACATTTAACGTCATTAGGCTATGAGTGCACCTGCCTAAGCTGCATAACAGATACTTGACCGCTATAAACAGCCAGCAGCTTAATTAACCCGTCAATAAGTAATGCAACTTGCTCACAAAACTGTCCACATTCCTTCACATAACTCACAGTTCGCAGGCGCGGGCGCCGCGCCCTCCTCGCTAATTGGCGAGCCGAGCACAAAAGCTAAGAAACTGCTGCCTCCAATAATTAAAGTAACTGGGTCGAAGTTAAGTGACGGTTGAAATAGACCAGGTGTGAGTTAGAGAGGTCTCCTTTTGAAGCAAAGAGTTGGTGTTTAAAAGTATTAGCGTAGTTTAAGCTCGTTCATTGAAAAGCTTAAAAACTCTTTACTTATTTTAACTTGTGTAGGTACTACCAGGGACTGAAACCGGTATAATAAATACGAGTATTTTTCGGTTACAACATTTATATTTTTTACAGGTATTTTTAAAGGTTACTTTAAATTGAATACAACGAGTATTACCGTTTACCGAAACAAAAATTACCTCATTTTTTGAGTTGTGAGTCGCGTAATTTCTGCTCTCCGAACAAAACTCTTACTGCACAGAGCTAATTTAGTTCAGGGAGCAGAAATTACTGGTGAGTGTAACCAGTATTAAAATGGTAACCTCAAAGAGGTAACAGGTATTTTCTTCTTGAGTTACCCAGATAGCGGTAACCTTACTCGTAGAAGTACCTAACCAAAGCTCTTCGATACCTGTACCGTAATTTATAAAGGTTTTCTGTCCCTGGGTACTACTACTGATTTATAGAAAGTTTAACATCTTCCAAGGGGTGTCGCGTTACCCAACTGGCTTGTGGATGTCAGATAGGCAGTTGCACCATGTAAAATATTTGTATTCAGCTGCATCCGGTTAGACTGGAAGCCAACCCAATGTAATTGGGAAAAGGTTAGGCAGAGGATGATGACAAGTTCCTTAAGTTTTGAAAGCAGATGAGAGGGTCAGGGTTATAGATGCAAAGGGAAAGAGAGGATACATCTTAAGAAACACCTTCTAACTCACTTAATTAATGCTTGGGCACAGGCTTATGTCTTGGGCTCAGCTAGTCCGCCCTACAACCAAGTAATGGCTCGTACGCACTGTCGCGATATCGCGGGCGCGACAAGGGTAGCGCTGGCTGTCGCGCCCGCGATATTGCGCCAGTGTGTACGAGCCGTAAGGCTGCGCACATTGTACCTCGAATCTTCAGTTTATACTCTACTAGAAGCCCGACAGACGTTGTCCTGACTCAATTTCAATAATTCCTACAAGGTTTCAGTTGTTTCCTATTGATGTTTCATCTACCCATATTTGCAAAAATAAATTATTCTATTCTATTCTATATTCCGAATTTACCTATTTTCCCGGCAACTTTTAAGATTTTTCATTCCGTAAGAACCTGATTCGGACTTTATAAAAATAACACCACAAAGTGAAAAATAACTTTAATTTGTCGTTGTCTTTGGTTTTGAATTTTCGTTTTTAGTCACCGACTTCCAAAATCAAATATTTCACATGGTAGTATTTTTTTTTTAAGAAAGCGGGGAACCCTCACACAATAACTGCTGTACAAATACAGAGCGCTTTAATGTCAAATAAATACTGGAAAAAATGACAGATTTTCATGACGGTTTTTATTATATGACGCCACCGCTCTTTACCGTCATTTGGTTCTGCTTACAAAAAATCTCTTTGATAATAAATGTTGATAATGGTGCCGATTCCCTTGTTCACAAACTAAACTAAATTTAAGTTCAGTGCATCTTTTTCTTTCTATTTCATTAAGAAAAGGACAGAAGATATATTTTAGTTTAGTCCTGTCAAAGTAATCAGCGCCTGACGTAAATTGACGTAATTTTAGTTGGCAAGCTTTTAATCACGTCTAAACTTGTATGGAGTATTGACAGATTTGACAGGACTAAACTAAAATGTATCTTCTGTCCTTTTCTTAATGAAATAGAAAGAACAAGATGCACTGAACTTAAATTTAGTTTAGTTTGTGAACAAGGGAATCGGCACCAATGTATTGTTTGAAATGCAAACCTGCTTCATATCCAGATATAATTGCGAACTCCCAAGCGAAATGAAAACGAAAAGATGTTTATTATTCTTTTATCTTTCAACTCCGAATTGAAACGTTGTGGGCGTCGCCCGCCATTCCTCATAAAAGATTTAATAACATGTCGAAATGATTAAATCATGATAGATGTGTTTTTAAATATTATTTAAATAAACAGGATTTGTGTACAGAGAGGGGAAACAGCTGGGTGTGACATCAGCAGGTCTTTATTACTGAAGCGGTACATTTTTCTTGGGTAGAACTTATAAATGTGAATTACAGTTGGTGAAATTATAGTGGTCCGGTCTCCTTATTCATTAACGATGGTAATTTAATACATTTAGCTTATTATTGGACAAAATAGTTAATTAATTCAGGCGTGACTTGGCGGAAATCCATTATAAAATACAATAGACGTAGATATATTTAGTAACCTATTCTGCTCGGCGTGTTAACACGTCGTGTACGGGTTCGCGTCAAGTCAATCGTCATCCTAAGGATGCCTCGTTGAGAGGTGAAACACGTGTCGATTTCTTACAGGGTTTTTTAAGACTCTTTAAGAATCGTTAAGCGGAATAGGTTACTAAATATATCTACGTCTATTGTATTTTTTACTGGACAAAAGAAAAGGATATGACAGAAGTAAGCTTACATTTGACACAATGACCGATGATCCCCAAAATAAAGCAGGGGGGTCAACATATCTTGCGGGTCTGAGTACGATTGAGCAGAAATAAATATGACGGTTTACAGGGCTAGTTTAGTAAACCCTAGTGTTGTGTGTGGGTCTGAGAGGGTGACATTGTGAGAGAGAGATAACCTATACCCGCCAATCGTTTTATTCAATTAAATACTTTTCGGAGCCTTCGAAATAATATCTGATCATATGAAATTGTATTTTCAAGGACCAGATTTTAAAGTAAACAATGAAATCCTGTAAAAGTATTAATATTAATAACGCTGTGCTAATTTTTTTATTAAATTAAATGGAGATTATAATATAGTTGAGGGTACCTATTTATTTTCACTGGGAATTACATAAAATAAACTCACGCCTTCTGCCTATGGGGGTAGGCAAAAACTACAGGACGCCACCTGATACGATCCTAAAAATACTCCTTTTGCTTCGTTTACGTTCATACATCAGAAGCCTTAGTGTAAGTTTGCAAGTGAATAAACGTCGTTGACGGATAGATCGCAAACGCGATAGTTACGTTTACTCACTTGCAAACTTACACTAAGGCCTCTGGTCATACACGAACGGTTCATTGAATTAGTGCCTATAATATTCCTGTACCTAGTATCTAAATTATCAGTTAATTTCTAGAATATTTAAATAAAATACTTAAATACATAACATCACGCCTGTATTCCCCGAAGGGTTAGGCAGAGATGCACCTATAGACACCCACATTTCGCCTGTTATGTTTAAGTCCCATGTAACAGGGGGTGAGCCTATTGCCATCAACCAGGGACAAATAAAGATTACAGGTTGTTACAGAGTAAATCCTGATGGAAAAACCCAATAACACTTTGCTCGACTCGGCAATTCAATCTAGGACCTCATATACTCAGCAGTAGGACTCGCGACCACTAGATCAACGAGACAGTAGGTAAATAACTTCCATATATAAGTTTTGTCCTCGATAGGTACCTGTTGCTTATCTCAGAAGGCTCTAATTTCTTGTAAAATACTGATTTACAATCTCATTTTGTTGGATTGAAAGCCTCTTCCAAGAAAACGTCTTGTATAATTAAGTATGCCATTCTGTGTAATTTTGCGTCCTTATTCGGGTAAAATCTTTTCAAAATTGCCAGGTGGCTTTTCAAAGGTAAAATTCGACGTCTATATCTTTAAGGATTTTGAGGATATCCCGACCCATTTCGATGAGACTTTCACTGACATATAGCTGATTTCATAAGGAGTACCTACTGTTATTTTAGAAACAGAATTAGGGTCCAATAGGGCAGCAATTAGAAAAAACTGGAGTGGAGTTTCTTGCCCGTTCTTATCCATAGGAACCTACTACGCTTTGGAATGGGCAACTAGCTTCATCTTTCTGACTGACCGACCCCTTGACAATTTAAAAATGCCTGCAATTGGTTTGTTTGAAATAAATGCTTTGAGTTGAGTTGAGTCAAAAGGCGACATGTGGCCTTGATTCGATTGAATGTCTGACATATATCTTTTTGATCGGAAGGTGTGACATCTGTTATTACATACCTCTAGGAAGGCGTTGATAAAACGTACCGTTTTCATAGCCAATCCGGATGAGTGGATCATATTTCATTGCCAGCATTTTCCCGCTTTCGAGATGATTTTGTTTCCGAACTGATTTCGGGCTAAGATGTTTGTATGTGTTTTTATTGGTGACTATGTTTTTGTGGCAGACCTTGTGTTATACTTGAATATCGAGATACAGTAATGGGATAGGACTATTTAATGGTTCTGGAGTTTCTGACCTTGGGAAAAAGGCATGAGTTTATGTATGTATGCGAAAGGTGATGGTTTAAGCTGATTTTGATGGAAAATACTCGCCATACTACCCTACCACTGCAAGTTCTTGTAAGCCAGAATCTACAGTGCTGACAAATCAGAAAAAATGCGAAGGCATTGTAACCCTGCGAGTGAATAGATACAACTATCTTGAAACTCGAAACTAATATGAATAGAAAAATAAAATTAAACACTTAAACCGTAT
Source organism: Eupsilia transversa (assembly GCA_914767815.1). Lineage (NCBI taxonomy): Eukaryota > Metazoa > Arthropoda > Insecta > Lepidoptera > Noctuidae > Eupsilia > Eupsilia transversa. The sequence continues at coordinate 11,459,482 of OU611896.1, forward strand.
AAACAAGACATCGATTTAATGATTTCGGTTTTCGTATAGCCGGAGTCACTCGTCATTACTAAGTCATGTAACGTACAGATTACGTGGAATAACGAAAACCGAAAAAAAACGGATGAGTAGTTCAGGCGCTACGGTGAAACATACATACACACACACAAAACTGCTAAAAACACTTCCTCTTGGCTTCAGGCTGGCTGGAAATAACCATAGTTTTTAACGAACAATAATTACACAGCTCACAAACATGCAAACATACTTTTCATTTACGCTTCCTTTCATTAGTGCTTGGAAGCGTAAAAGCAAAGTCTGTTTTAAGTAAAAACCACTCGTATTTAAGGCAGAACCAGCCAAGCCTCACGACTTGGGTAACCTAAAATGCACGTAGTATTTTCATAAGCATGCATCCTTGCCTCCACTTGGATTCGACGCGGTCTGGCATAATTTTATTTTATAATATCCCGTGGGATTTTCGAGTGCAACTTAAAGCAAGTGGGCTAGAGCGTTGAAACCAATTTTGTAGTAATATTTTACAATACTGCTTTGTTAGTCTAGTGGTCAACCGTTACTGCTGAGCATGAGGTCATGGGTTCGATTCCCGGGTCGGGCAAAGTGTTATTGGGTTGTACGATCTGAATTTCTTAGCAGCAGCAGGAGTTTGGATTTGTGGCATGTAGATGGCAATAGACTCGCCTCCTATAACATGGAATTTAAACATAACTGGCAAATTATGGGTGTAGGTACTAAAGGTACACCTCTGTCGAACCTTTCGGGGAAAACAGGGGTGATCTTATGTTATTTTACAGTATCCGGGCGATAATATGATACAGCGAGTTACGAAAGACACACACACACACACTACAAAAGCACACTTACACTATAAAAGCTGCACAATGAAGCCAAACGAAACTAAGTTCGTTTAAGTTTCCTCCGCGTCTTTTTATACTTCCGTTTTCATTAATATCAAAATCAAAAGTCATTTATTCAAACTAGGCTGTGAATCAGCACTTTTCAAACGTCAAAATTACATAAGACAGTCCCCCAAAACGCCCACCCTTCACCACTTCCTAGTGCTTTAGCTGGGAAGAAAAAGTGGCGCAACAAACTCCCCAGCAGCACAGCTGTCTGTTCAGTTATTAAAAAAAAAAGATTCTATACAATAGTATGCTAAATTCTTTAAAACTTCACAGACCTACTACCGCGGAGTTTCTTGGTCTTGCCCGTTCGCACTGGAACGTACTTACTACCGGGATATAAAGTATAACCAAAAATAAAACCTAACCCACGCCATGGCCTGTCCGTGTGTCAAATTTCATCCAAATCCATTCAGCCGTTAGGGCGTGAAACGGTAACAGACAGACGGATAGAGTTACTTCCGTATTTATAATATTAGTATCGATTTAACATTGCGAAATAAGTACCTATACAATTTTTTTCGTTTATTCAAAGAAACGGTAACGTTTATTTTTGTTAGTTTTAAATGCTCCTTTTTTATTACTTTTTGTAGGTATTTCTTTTGCGTGTAAAGTATAGTTTTCAAATAAAGTAGTTTTCTTTGTTTCTTTAACAAACTTCTATTTTTATTTTACACTGCTTAGTCATCCTCTCAATTACTTATCATGTTACAGTTAAAATATTAACACAAGAAAAAAATATCAACCAACCCCACATACCTATACACGCCCGTTATAAACGTAAAAGGTGCACGTAAACGTAAAACCACCATTTTCAAAATATATAATGATGATCGGCGACACAAGAACAGCCGCTCCGCTCTTAAGATAGATGCTCATAATTGAGAAGATGTAGCTATTAGCACGGCATCCGTCTCAGACCGGAGCGACGCCACTTCCGGGCGGATGTGACGTAATTGCGTCAGACAGGTTTCATAGGCCTTCACTTGGATGTTCTGCTTTTGAATTAGGACGAGATGAAAGGAGCGGAAGGTGGTTATAATGTTAGAGTTCCGTACCTCAAAAGGAAAAAAACGGAACCCTGATAGAACCTTATAGGATGACGGTTCCTTGTCAATATATCTATGAAAACATCATGTCATTTTTTTCTAAAAGATTTTTTTTTTCTTACGTACGTGAGGTAATAGCCATAATTGTAGTACAAGAAGGGACCTATTAGTTCAATCAGGTTTCAGACTGGCTAAAGTAGACTTATCTTCCATGGGGTACGTACCTATTGTTTAAAATGTTACAATAAAATTCCTCCCCACATACTTCAACTAAATGAGACGAAATTCAAATCTTGTATAAAACGCACACTATGCAGGCAGGCATATTATAAGTTGGGGGATTACATAACTGATAAATAAAGCCCTCTACCTAACTGGAACAATATAATGGTTTCATAAATCATTTATACCAAGACATTTCTCACTTAAACTCAACCGCCTTTGATAGCAAACTTATTTTGCAGGAACGAGTAAAAGTGATATTTTTCCCTTGAGAAATTAGGCATACCTACCTTTCTTGGTCTCATAATTATATGCGAAAAAGGTGAATACTTAATAAAGCCCTTGTGTTTCTTTGGGTATCTTTGAACTAGTTAATTGATCAGGCATGATTTGGCGGAAATCCATTATAAAATACAATAGACGTAGGTATATAATATTTAGTAACCTATGCAGCTCAATTTATTTATTTTTTGCGTTGGAGATAGTCCAGCACTCGGCGTGGTAGCACGTCGTGTTCGAGTTCGCGACAAATCAATCGTCATTCTGAGGATGCCTCGTTGAGAGGTGAAACACGTGTCGATTTCTTACAGGGTTTTTTTAATGAATAGTTAAGCCGAAAAGGTTACTAAATATATCTACGTCTATTGTATTTTTTGGCTCTTAACTAATCTATTTAGTTTTGTCCACAGCCACTAGGAGCAACTCCAGCACCAGTGGTTCCGTCCCGGCTCCTGACAGACCCGATCGAGCTGGAGCGTCGTCTGTCAGAGGCAGGACATGACGGCTTCGGAGCGTTATGTGAGGACACTTCTCCGCCTTCCCCGCCGCCCACCATCATTGAGGAGAGGCTGCATCATAGGGTAAGTGGGATTTAACATTAAGAGATTATTATAAATTCTCACCGTGATAACTTAGGTTAAGTGAGCTGTCATTCCTACTGAATTGATCGACTGGGGCTGAGAGCTGTCCTCTTGAATGCTGTTAAGAGGTGCTGATGCCGTTAAGCTTCATTTTTGAAATTCGCCCTAAATCTATTAATTTACAAATATTGTAATGGCCACGCCGCGCCGTTGTGAATATTTGTATGATTTTGTATGACAAATCTGTCAAAAATTCACAACGGAGGGACAATTGTAACGTTGGTAAATTAGTACACATGGCCCCCATATTGGTTTCATCCTCTATGAAGAATGATAGGGTGGTGTGACGGAGGTTCTGGTGATGGATAGACAATAAAAAAAAGTTTTTTGCGAAGTTTTTTTTTTTAAACATTTCATACTAATCTGATGATACTAGATATCTTTTTCTTTTTGAATCGATGATGCAAAATTCGTCTAGTTAACTATATAGTATTACTTTGGCCCAGTAGTGGGCCACGCTGATCGTGCCAAAGCGCGGTAACAGGGGCCTAAGTCTACTAATTTATATACGTTACAATGGTCTCACAATGGTCAGTTTTTGACAAATTTGCCATACAAAAACTGTCAAAAACTCACCATTGAGAGGTCATTGTAACGTTTATAAATTAGTAGACTTAGGCCCCAGGTCCCAATTGCTTTAAAGGACATAAAACAGACAGTTAAGTATTGCTAAGATAACGTTAAGTTCGTTTCCCAGTTAAACCAGGTCTGGAAAAAATAGCACTAGTTTTTCTCAAAACCGTATATAATTATGAGCTCTTCGATCGAGTGATTTATTTATCACTGTGTACATTTTCACCATATAAAGTCTCAGAAACACTCACTGTATTCATCTATGAATACTAATCTCAAGACCAGAACAAGGGCTTTCCACGAACTGTTTCGTAGTCTTATCCCAAATCAACGTAAAAATCACACAAATGGCTTTTTACTCTGTAAAACTTTTATAATTGCATTCAAGACGCAATTAAATTTGCTCGTTGCTCTTGACAAGGAGTGGCAACTCAACCTCCATCAAAATAAAAAAGTTTTGTCTGCAAAACGGAAGAAATAAAAAGTTCCTACTTCCCGTGGGTTCCTTTGTATAATTTACACTTTAGAATGTCATCTTACGGCCAAGTTTACATAATAAGATGGCTTATTTGATGCGGTTTCTTTAAAAAGTTGACGCAGTTAGGAGAATTTCGAACTTTAAATTGCACTTAGGTAGATACAGTTTCCTATATACTTTTATAAACACGGTAAAGAAGTATGGATTAGGTTTATCGTCCGAAGAAAAGTGTAGATTATATTGTTTTAAAATCTTTGGAACTGTGCCCAACAGTTGTAGCTTGCTTTATTTAAATTGTCACCTAATCCAGTGCAAAAGGTTTTCATTGAATTTTTTCCATATTTCTTCCGAATCCATTTTAGCCATAAACTCCTGTCATCCATTATACCGTGTGACATACACAATGTAATGGATGACAGCATTTTATGGCATAAGTGTTAGGTGTCAGACATACTTTCCCAGACAAAGGACCTTGTGTAAACATTATCATTTCTGATGAGACACGAGACGTAAGAGAACGACAATCAGGGGTCAGATTTCAGAATCAGAATCACTTTTTTTTTTTTTTTTTTTATTAGCCTACATTGTCCCACTGCTGAGCAAAGGCCTCCCCCAAATCCTTCCAAGTATTCTTATCTAGGGCCACCTCGATCCAGTCGTTACGGTACGCGTCTAGGTCGTCTCGCCACCTCTTTCTGGGCCGGCCTCGGCGGCGCCGTCCAACCCCAGGCACCCATCGTGTGGAAACTGTTGCCCAGCGGTCGTTGTGCATCACTTATTTGCAAAAAAAAGTAGGTTATAAATAAAGTTTCTACAATATACAGGGTGTCTCAAACGTAGTGGTCCAAAGGCAAATGAGATAAAGAGAAGGGGTCCACCTATCATAAAAAAATAATTAAGATGGGATATTCTGAACAGTTCAGAAAATATCGAATTAAAAGGTGATGGCGGGTCTTCTCCTTCTAACCTAACCTGTCCGAATCGGGGTGCCCCCAATCCCCCAAGTTATTTTGAGAAGTAGCGCTCGCCAGCCGCTGCCGCGGCACCACTCACTTCACTCGCTCGGCTCGCGCGCGGTTGGTATACATAATAAATAAATATCGATATTTAGGACATTCGATACTTTGTACTTCGATTTTCAGATCTTTCGATGTTACTTTTGTAGATAACTCGATAATCGACGAATTTTCGATGTTTTGAACATTGGCATTTTAACCGTAGGTATTTTAACTTTCGATATTCTAATATTGTACCCATTTATTTACTTAGCCGGTGGCGTCAATAGTGGCAGTAGTACCACGGGGAGCTCTGGCGCCGTCTCCTCGACCACCAGCCTTCGTGCCGCCGCCACCACAGCCGCAGCCCCCACCCGTTAGGTATGAACAATAATGAATAGTAGCTGAGAGATGTTCTTTTCTTTCATTTGCATCTTCACCGGTGTGATAAATGATATGGCTAGAAAGGTGGTGATTACCGAGAAACTCAAACTTAAATAAACCAATTACAGGCACTTTTGTATAGTCAAGGGGTCGATCAGTCAGAAAGATGAAGCTAGTTGCCCATTCCAAAGTTCCTATGGAGAAGAACGAGCAAGAAACTCCACGGACACTTTTTTAAATCAAAATATGTTACAAAAATGAGATGGCGACTAATAGAGAGATTACAGCCTTGGCAAGGCTCCGACCTACGAAAAACACAACAAACACAACAAGTACCTATATACTGTTCCAAAAGTATCTGATAAAAGTGTAAACAAACCCTGTTCAGGTTAAATTCACTTAATAAAGGGAATTAGTAACCCATTTATCTGTATTTAAAAGGTTTTTTATATCTTGCCATTTTTTCCAATTATTAAAATGTAATTCAAAAACCATTGACGAAAATTGAGGCTATAAATTATATTAATTATTAAATGAAAAACTTCTATAAGGTGATTTAAAATTAGAATGTCGGGTTGTATTAATCAAATCAAAGCACTCAATTAGTAATTGACACTAACTACAAATTGGCATCCGCAGGTGCGTTTTCTGATTCATTTGGTTACATTTTCATCAGATACTTTGGAACAGACTATTCTACATCCATTCCCTAAAAATAAATATCTTCTCCATCCACCAGGTTGCCACTAGATATGGCGGTGCGCGGCACGGGTGAGCCGGAAACCCTAAGTTACGACGTGGAGCTCAGCAAGGACTCCGCGCTGGGACTCGGCATCACCGTGGCGGGATACGTTTGTGAACAAGGTACGTCTTGATTTAAGAGCAGAGTTATAAGACTAACAAGGAGAGATCAATGGCTAGAAAGGGGGTGACTACCGAGATGACGACTAATAGAGAAGTATAGAAGAAAAAGACATGTTGCGCCGACCTCAAATAAATTGGGATAAGGGCAGGAGAATGATGATGGGGACAAACAAATGAGATCGATCAGAACCGATCAGAGCGATCAGACTGTTTAGTTTTAAGGTTGCTTCTAATAATCGTTCCGGCTATAGTAGGCGATCGAACTTGACGCCGAAAAAGCCACACACAACGTGTGTGTGGATTTTGGTAGTCAGAAGCCCGAAATTTTGACAACCAGTCTTGTCAAGGGGTATCGTGTTTCCCAACAACTGGGTTGTGGAGGACAAATAGGCAGTCGCTTCACTTAAAATATTGGTATTCAGCTGCATCCGTTTAGACTGGAAGCTGATCCCAACATAGTTGGGAAAAGGCTAGGCAGATGATAATGGTACGGATTTTGGTCAGATCAGAAGAAAGTATAAATTACAATGTAGCCTTAAATCAGCTCTCTTCTTACTTTAGCTGAACACTGAAAGGTTCTGAAAGTATAAGTACTAACAAACTTTATAGATATAACGATAGACGTTGCAAAGTCAAAAGTGTCACCGTTATGCCCGGGCGTTGTTTGGGGTCCTAAGTGTTTATTAAACCAAGGCTATCGTTAAGTATCCCTGTCTGAAAATATATGTTGGTAACTTATACTAACTTCTTTGAAAGAGTTCGTCCTTGTATTAACCTTATGATACATAATATATGATTTTATTTCTGTAAGTAGGTTTGTACAAACACTTTGAGAAACTTTGAATAAAAACTAGATAGGAGCTCTAGACGAGATGATATGACTAGTCTGAGAAGAAAGGCCGAAACAAACTCAGAAGTCACAGTCTCTTTCAAAGTCCAGACATAATCTTGGTCAGATCATGTGAAGACCTACGACTAAGATTGGTGTCTGAAATGGTCTTTTGAGGAAAGAACCACTTTAGTGGACCTGTCCAGTCAGTGCACGCATTTGTCAGTAATTTAACTTAAAAACTAAAAGTTTCTCGGGTCAATCCTTGGATCTTTGCTTTTATTTACGCATTGCTGAGTCATTCCTGTTTATAGTCACACTATCTTCTACTTAATAAAAAAATTCAGACATCGCACAGATCCAAATCCTCTGGGTCTAGAAGCAAGACATTTTACACAAGAGTTCCTTATTTGTAATGAAATTAAGCATTAAGGAAGAATTTTTGGAAATTCATCCCCTAAATGGGTAAATATCGTATGACAATTTGTATGAAAATTAATAATTATTGCCGATGGAATTGCTAGTCTGGCACACGGTTCGTCACAAAATATTCCTCTGTAATTCATGCCTCTCATAAAATACCGCATGACCTACGTCGGGTTCACGGCTATCACAGCTATGGCGCAGATCAATCAGCAAACGACGTCAAACATTGTCGCGGTCACGGGTCGCAGCTGTTTGCACATCGCCGACGTCTCTCCGCCTCGTTAAGTTGCTGTATTGGTCCGGATGTCATGGTATATCGATCGTCCATGGTGGTTATTTGGGGACATGCGAGAGGTAAAAATAATACTGAAAATCTATTAAGGCAACATGTCCCTCATTCCAAGTCCACACACAGGCAGAGTTCATTCCTAATCCGGGCGACCAGAAGTTTTAATAAATTGTCTAAATAATCTCCAAAGAGTTGGTTGACAGTTCCCGTGAACAAAGGACTGGCTTTTACCTTCGCCAAAGGTTAAGCATCGCCATACAACTATGAGTATGATACTCATCCTCGCGGTTATTGTGTATTTAGGAGTAAAATCTAGAAAATGTATGTAGCAAAAATGCGATTATGCAACTCAGTTCCACAACATAATATCACGCCTATCATTTACTGAGAACATCGTGGTGGAAAACACAATAAAAATAGTTTTGTTACTGAACCAATGCAATCACATGCAGCCATTTGAACCCCTGCCGATTGTATTATATATTATGGTGTCCGCAATTCCACGTCTAAAGGCTCGTTCACACCGGCGCGACTTGTCGCGCGACGCGACTTTAACAATACAATTTCTAATAAAACTTCACGATTGAACAATTGCCGGTGTCGCGTCGCGCGACAAGTCGCGCCGGTGTGAACGAGCCTTAACGCGTATTTTGCGTACATAAGTGAGGGCACAACCCCTGACGATATAGTGAGGACGATCGGGGGCGATAGCATTATTTATCTTATTGAAAATCTTTGGTGTAACAAGACTGGGTCTTAATGAAGAAGAATGATGTAATAGGGTCGAAAAAGTCTTATGACCAGCTGTGGGATGAGAAAGGATGAGGGTGGTGATGGTTAGTCTCGAGGATGAATGTGTATACCGGTTAGTGGTAGTTAAACTTCGAATGCAGATATTGTATAATTTCATAGCACTAGTGTGAGTAGGGACTATGTACCTATTATAAAGCTACCATTTACTTGGTACGTCTTTCATTGTCTTTAATGTGCCCTGCACCCTAATGGCGTAATACACGATCAATCACAATCTGAATCGTTTTGAAACAGATAGCTAATCCATTGCTTCATAAATTCGAAAAAGATCTGCTCAACAACGTAAATAGCGCAGTGAATGTTGTTGAACTGTCAAAATGAAACAGATTAGTCTTAATCGTTTACGAAAATTGGTTACGCAATTAGCTCTCTGGCGGCTGAGAGTATGTCATGCTCACTCAAATGTCTCGCTGAAGGTGGCGCGTGTGTTGATGGATCGTTTAGCTCCCTTTAAATGGTTGAGCTGAATGGCGCTGATGCTTATATCATGTTCGTCAACGGGTGCTGTCAGTAGGGACTGGTCATATCTTAGCTGCTACGGCTTACTTTATTTGAATTTTTGAGTTTTTTTTAAATCTTTTTATTACGGAGACTTGTCGGTTGAGTTTCTTGCCCTTTCTTCTCCATAGGTACCTACTACGCTTTGGAATGGGCAATTAGTATAATCTTTCCTTCTAAACGACTCCGTTGAAAATTCAACAGTGCCTGTAAATAGTTTAATTGAAACAAATACTTTGAGTTTGAGACTTTCAAAGCAGATAGGGGTGCTACACATGTTATGATGCACAGGTCAGGCGGCAAAAACGAATTTTATGTCTTGTCGCCGAATTGTGCCGAATCATGCCGACCCGACAACGAGTGAAGCACATGTAACAGCACGGTTGTGATGGGTAATCGTAATTAATTATGTAACTGTCTAATAATTATACTGCGCTGCAAACAAGTTGCGTGATCAAACTGAATTAGCGCCAGACCGACAGTCAGTGCGATACTAAACTATTTATCGATTTTCTTGAAGCAAGCAATAGTTTTAGACCTGTATTTTCTTTCAGACAATATAAATTTTTGAAATAAACTATAATTGGATTAGATGGAATTTTAAAGTTCGCTGCAGAGAGTTGAAATAAAGCCTGGCAAAGTAAGAAAAATTGTTCATTCTGCACAAAAAAAGCAAATTACAAAAAAAACATACACATATACAAAGTATACGTATTCAAAAATAAAAGTTTATAAAGTTTGACAATTTCGTCCATCGCTTGATGTCAGGGCCAGGACCAAAGACAACACAGAAAATGTTACAAAAGAGGTATAAAATTATACATTGGATCAAATTCAAATCCCTGAACACCTTTACACTTTGTCAGTGTTCAGAATTTCAAAACAGTCCCAAATGCTTGATATCGAATGTTTAATAATGAAAGATGACGCTCCTTCTGACAGAGTTAATAACTAGCTGTTCCTCGCGATTTCGGTTGCGATCTAGGATTAAAAGTAGCCTATGTTCTACTCCAGCACATGGTCTACCTATGTGCCAAATTTCATCCAAGTCTTTTCTTTCTTTTCGAATATTAGTTAGAAAGTTACGACTTAAGTAGACAACTAGACAAAGAAGAAATTAGGACTTTTCTTTGGTTGATTATCACCAACCGCAGCTATAAATTTATTGTATTTTCAGTATCTAATTTTGGTCCTACGGAACCACATAGTTAAGAGGAGGTAGGCTAGTTGGTGATAAGCGAGCCGTCTTCCAACTCCAAATTGTTTTGACAGACATTTTTTATACCTATCATAAATGTAGGAGACACCGCCTCCCCACTATTATTGAATAAATTTTAATGGTTCAATGTGGTTGTACTATAGGTCACTTCTGCTTAACCCTTCGAGGAAAACACGCGTGTTGTTAGCTATACTTATATTCTAGTACTATTATTGATCGAAGCTAATACTAATAATATTATAAAGAGGTATTTTTTGTATGTAAGTTTGTATGTACGGGGCATTCAGATTTGAATAAATCTCTTTGAATTGGATTACCCAATTCTTGAGGAAGATTATAGGCTATGTAACATCACGCTACGACTATTAGGAGTCGAGCAATAACATAAAAAGTTAGAAAGAACGCTAAGCGAAAACGAAGTAATACCGCGAGTGGGCGATGGGATGCGACGCGCTGGGTTGCGAGCCAAAATCTCAAGCGGATGAAGTCACGGGCAGAAGCGAGTGTGTAATATAACTAAACTGAAGGTGTCACAATACAAAGACTCATTAACTAGTTTACATTCAGTAGTCTCTTAGTTCCAAACGCATTTGACCTACAAAATAATTGCTCCTGTCAACTCTAAGATCGTTGTCATAAATCCTCTGACTTCACACGACCCTGAATATTTAATAAACAATACACAGACAGACGTTAGAAATAGCTATCCCTCTATAGAACCAGACAGCCTGTGAATAGCAGTACCTGGTATTTAGACTGCCCTAGATACGGTGTACAGGCAATATCGCTGAAATATTTTTTGACGAAAACATTTCTTTTGAAGGTAAAAAAGTTTGTGTAGGAAAAAATGGTTCTGGTTTTCTATGGAGGGTAATTTGCGGTGTACAGATAGCAGGTTATGATGTATGTTTGTTTGTGTAACGAATAGCGTACAGGGAGTAGCATTTAAGAAGAAAAGGGTGCATTTACGTGGCTAGTTAGGTTTGTGTTTTAAATGTGTACAAACCAGAGTGGTTCATTTAATCATTTTATGTACCTTCCAAAAGATAAAAAAGATAATATACATCGTAACATTCCAGTCAGTTCCCTGGCAAATGAAACACGAATAACTGAACTAGAATATTCTAGTAAGCGCATGCCACATAAAAGATGTAGCGATGATTTAGCAAAGATAGCAGACGGAATATGAAGCAGAATCGCCAGAGACCGAACAGCTTTGGAAATGTGGAGGAGGCTTTTACTGATAGCGGAAAAATAAATATTGTGATTATATTGTTACTGACAAAAGTAATACATATTATTAGAAAGATAAGGAAGATAAGGAAAGATAAGATCTATAGTATTAGAAAGATAAGGAACAAGTGTGTAAGGAAAATACACCTATTATTATTATTATTGAAGGAGCAGCAACAGAAATAAAATAATTGGACTAGAAAATACATGTTAATTTAAATATGACGACACTCAGACGACCGTTAGTAAACAATTAAGCAATAGGGGTGGACGTAAAAGCACTTTAATCTAATAACTTTTAGCAAAATTAAAGAAATATAGTGATGACCTTTGTGCTCATATTCATAGTTTTAATATTTTCTCTCGAATATTCAATAACTACCGTCTTACAAGTTCATACTCGCATTAAGTTGTTTTTATCCCCTATTAATATTTTAGCGACTTTTCTATCATAAAGATAAAAGTAATAATTATTACATACCGGTCAAAATCATAACCCTCCTTTTTGCTTCGCCGTAGTCGGGTCGTGTTTCATGACTTTTTGTCCTCTAGAGGGCGCCATATCAATTTAATGTCACCACAAGCGGACGACCGAGACGCTTCCAACGATACCCCATTTGTCAAATTATGATAAGTAGTTTAGAAGTTATGAGAGAACAGATGAACATACATACATACATACCTACCGGTTAAAATCATAACCCTCCTTTTTGCTTCGCCGTACTCAGGTAAAAAGTAACTATTCACGACTTCCTAATTACTTTCACCTGCAGATGATTTACGGAGGGAAATAATTCTCAAGTATCAATTCCATCTTCAAGACCACGTCCACGGATTGCCTTGATGAATTGGATCAAAGGAATTGATACCTTTTTGGTCCATGATTTGGTCCTTTTATACGGGTTGAATAGAAGTTAAATACCGTAACGACTTTGTTTCTAAAAGGGCTTATTTCTGTACACGTTTTATGGTATTTTGTTACATATAGCGTGTATCAGAAATATGGTGGTCGTACAGACCATCAAAGTTTTCGACCGCGAACTTTTTTATGGGGCAGTTGATAATTTTTTTTTGCGATTAAGATGTATGTCCCATGGAGAAAGTTCTTCAGTTCGATAGTCTCTACCGTACCCTTAAATTTGACCACACCTTTCTGATACAAGCTGATTAAAAAAACCCTTTGCTTAAAAATTGTGGAAATGCAATATAGCTGTGTTTATTCTTGGCGATGTCTTTTGGAAAATCAATTTCCAAAGTCTACCGTTGTGTTATTATATTTTATTTAGAGCATTACTTTTAAGAAATGCCATTTTGTAAAAATCTTTAGAGTATTCTTCCTCAAACAATGTTTTACTGAATGGTCGTAAAGTCTGCATATATCAAGGAAATGGCCCAAAACTTTCACTCCAAGTGGCTATTGCTCAAAAACTTCTGGTTTAAGAAAGAAAGGAAAATTGGTATATTTGTCACAGGAACACGTGCATACAAAGAGATAAAATATCTCGAATATTAAAAGAAACATAAAAAATAAAAATAAATAAATAATCACGAGCACAGGACAGAGATAGTCGGAATAGAAATAGCTGCATGTCGTGATTGTGACAAGAAGGTTTTCAGCATGATGCTGTGCTATGCCCCCAGTACCCACAGCACAACGCTGATCTTCAGTGATCACCTGAAAATGGCGTACAGAAATCAAGTCAGGTTTAAAAATGTGTACAGATTAAACAAATTAATAGATACTTAAAAAAAAAGAATAATTGCATATTTCAATTCAATGGTATTTTAAGTCGATACCTACTCCTTGTATTCTCGACTCTCCTGGTATTTCTCCTCTTATTTAGAATGAAGCTCCAGTATAGTCAAGTCCTTTAGTTACACAATAAAAAAAAGAATGTAGGATAACGTTTTGTGTTAAAAATAGCTACACTCAAGACATTTTCAAATGACAAAAGTCCGTCTTAAATTAAAAATGGAGAGAAAAGACTTTTCATGATTGTTCATTTGACGTAGCTCTGTGATCTGGAAAATCAATTTCATTCGAATTTCACTGAATGAGATTTTTCTTTGAACTAGCTTGATTACAGTTAAAGGTCAATCTTAGTTACGTCTTCAGTAAAGGGATCAATTTCATACTTTATTGGATGAGTCTGGATTTATTACATCGTTAAAATTTTCATAACTTTTCAGTTTCATAACTTTTCTGATATTTAAGGCTGTTGATTGCCCAGAATATTAATGCCAACTTTGTGATAAAATTGATCCAAAAATATTTATTTTTGCGTAGCGTACCTATTTACATCCAGAACGGTTAACCGAAAACTATAGACATTTCGCTAAACCCACTCCAATCCAACACAGAGCCTGGTTACGCAAACATACCTAATAGTCAACAATAGCCCACGAGAAAGTAATAACAGTACTTGTGTTGCCGGGTGTACGCAAGTACTGACAAACAATAAGAGCGTGGGTACACCCCCGGGCACAGGTCGCGCGTCGCCAAAGTTTCCTAATATAGGAGCGGCCGGGTGAAATTAACCCTTATCGTGCTGATGTATTGAAGGGCTCGAGATAAGACGAGGGTATATTAAGGGTGGAAGGAATAAGGGTTAGACGAAAACCAATGTGCTTTCAGAACAAGCGGTGTTAATGGTTTGCCGCAAGTTTTGATTAGGTACAGCCAATTTGGGGCGTTGTCGGAATATGAATAAGGTATTCTATTCTATGACTGTACCAATGTGTCTTTTCCAATTCATATAGTATACATTCTGAGTTAATCTTGGATATTACTGACATCGGTGAAGGCAAAAATCGTAAGGAAACCTGGACTTATAGTCAATAAGTCTGAAATCGCAAACCCCTCTTGAGCAAGCGTGGTAATCAAAGCTTGTGCCTTCTCTGTATGAGAAGAGGTCTTTGCCCTGCAGTGGGACATTAATTATAGTACATTACTGTCGCGTTCAACAACTCAAGCATTGATAGACGATCGTGAAAACGAATGAATACGTGAGTCCATCAATGCCTGGTTGCGGCTTGTATAGTACTTTTCTCAAAATAATGCAGGGAAATTCAAACAAAGTAAATTGTTTATAAATTCCAGAATCAATGACGGACAACGATAATTTTTGGTTAAAGGTTAAAGGTTGTCAAATAATGCTCGAATTTCCAAGCATGTTTGAGAAAAATACTTTATATACTCTATGGCAAGTGATTGGCTGGAGAGAGAAGAATTCTGTTTGCGAGTCGGATAAAAATCATGATGAACCAGCTATATCATGGTATCTAGAGATCAACTGTTGAACGAGGTTAAGGGTTTTGGTTTCTTCTTTAGCCCATACTATCCCACTGCTGTTCAAAGGCTTCTCCAAGTCCTTAAAAGTACCTACTTACTCTTTTCTTCTGCCTCCAAACCTGCCAGTTTCTAAGCCAAACTTCAAAATTCTATTATTTATTAACCAAAATATTTTCAAGTACTCCACAAAATTGGAGCCAGTATCATTCTCCATAATTAGATTTTAAAAGCCCAACGGTATAAAGTTCAACTTAAAATAAACCTATTTCAATTAAGAAACGTTTCACCTGCTCGAAAACGTGGGTAGTGTAAAGGGAACGTTATGAAAAGGAAATTAATATCGTGCGGGTAGTCTAACATTGTCGGGGTATTAAAGTCCAATCAACAAATTATTAACACGTTTAGTTTGGAAATTAAGCCCCACGAGGAATTGATAATATCTATTAATACGTGGTGTGTGTGATACGTAGTAGAAGATTCTATGTCGATTAAATGAAAATTTTGACATGGACAAAACAAATATTAATAGATTATGATAAATTCCTTGATTTCATAAAAAAAAATATAATTTACATTTTTAAATATTAATATAAAAATAAAAACATTTAAAAATATAAAAAATAGTAGCCCACCGGTATTGGGAATAGGGTCCAAGCTGCCGGTGTTCAGGGCTCCTGGAAGAGGAAGCTCCCACGATACGCGTGTCCGGAAGTACCGTTTTTAGGATCAAGCCCCTGATCCAGCTGCCTAACGAGAGCTGTTGTTCGAGGCTCTTGGCTATTACCATTGGCTGTAAAGACTATCGGCACAATTACTGCTGTATCCACCTCCCACATGTCGACAACATCGCGAGCTAGGTCAAGATATTTAATCTGCTTATCTTTTTCAGCTTTCACGAGGCTCTTGTCATGCGTCATTATGCGAAACTCTAATCGAACTATCACCACTATGTCTGGCTTATCGGCAACAATAGTCCTGTCCAGTCCAGTGATGATAGATCGATCCCAATACGACGTAATTTGCGATTTTCAAGAACTGAGTCGGGCACATACCACAATTATTATTATTTTATTTGGTATATTTTAGCGATGAGACTCAATTTCAATCACAAATACGATTACCACTATCATCAAGCTAATCTAAATCCGATAATACGTCCCCCTAAACACATTAACACAACATATTTATCCTTTCAACATAAACTTGTCTGCTATCTAGCCGTCGATAGATTGCCATCGATGGCCGCCAGTCCCACTATCTAAATAGTCTAACTTAGCTCATAGTGACGTCACTAACCTTTCTCCGATAGTGTTAGTAAATCCTTGTGTTGGGCTGAACTTGATCGTATTTTTACTTGAAGTTAGCTCGATTCTAGATGACTGTGTATGTTTCAACGACTAAAGAGATAATTCTTTGTTTGAATGTTGAAAATCATGTCTTCTTACGTTTCAATTCTTAATTCTAGTGTTTTACAAGAAAACTCAAACTCAAAGTATTTATTTCAAATAAACCAATTACTTTTGAATTATTTTCAAGGGGTCGATCAAACAGAAAGATGAAGCTAGTTGCCCATTCCAAACTATCATAGATTCCTATGCAGAAGAACGGGCGAGAAACTCGTAGGACACCCTTTTAAATCAATATATTGTTCCAAAATATTGTTTATGTGAGAACAATGTAGAAAGACGTGCATGTTCAAAGCGTCCCTAATATAAAAAACTATTCAAAAATATAATTAGTATACCTTTATACAGGAAAGTCATTATTTTTTTGCGAATTCAAGTTGGTCCTAGAGTAAAAGTTGTTCACATTGATGGGTCCAACACCCCCTTAAATTTTGTAGCATGTTTTCAAATTCAGCCTGTATTTTATCCGAATCATCAGCAAGTCGTTTTCCCCGAAGGGTTAAGCAGAAGGTACACCCACATTTCGCCAATTATCTATAAATCCCATTTAATAGGGACTTATTATATTAATTCCGTTTATTTGTCAACAGAGGAGCTGAGCGGTATATTCGTGAAGAGTATCAGTGAGGGCAGCTCAGCTGATCTGTGCGGGAAGATACAAGTTAACGACAGGATCGTAGAGGTAAGATTATTGTTTATAACCAACAATACTCATATCAGATAAGTACGCTAATATCTAGAAAGGAATATTACAAATGGGAATAAGAAAGAAAGAAAGAAAGAAAAATAAAAAAAACAAAGGGCAAAGAGAACCTGTGCGAGGCAAAAAGGCTCCTATCTCAGCATAATGCTACGATATTTGAGCAAAAGTAGACAAATACCGCAGCGCTGGTATTCAATCACGCAGAATTCTAAAACTGGTTTGATAAAATGAATTTTTTGTTGGCGCCCAACAGACAAATGGCACCCAACAGACAAAATATGGCACCCAACAGACAAATGGCGCCCAACAGACAAATGGCACCCAACAGACTAATGGCACCCAACAGAAAAATGGCACCCAACAGACGAATGGCACCCAACAGACTAATGGCGCCCAACAGACAAATGGCGCCCAAAATGGGACACTACAAAACAAAAGTGTGAATCACTTATTATTGGAATCGCTCAGAATTCGTAAAAAAAAAATCATCGGTTATCTTTAAAATAGGCATCCGATTATATCACGTTACATGGTGCTGATTTTTATAAATGAAAATTAGTTTGATAAAATGAATTTCTTGTTGGCGCCCAACAGACAAATGGCGCCCAAAATGGGACACCACTAATGAAAAAATGTCCTCATAATAATGTTAAAGAAAAACATTGAAGCAGAAAATACCCTGCTGCATTTTCTGCACACAGTTATAACAGCCAACACTGGAAAATTGGATGCTCTCATGTTCCTTGATAAAATATGGTGCAACCTTTAGAAACTATGCACGTAAACAATGAATGTGTGGGTAGATTGAAAAAGTGGGTTACATAAAAACTTCATCATCATTATAATTATATTAATATTTACCTACACACACACTGACCTTATTGATGATCCTCAGAAAGGACAGGTGCGTAGTACTTGCATCCGGCGTGCGTGTATGACAAGGGGCCTAGATTTTCCATACAAAAACTGTCAAAAACTCACCATCGAGAGACCATTGTAACGTTTATAAATTAGTAGACTTAAGCCCCAGATGTATGAACGTCAACAAAGTAAGAGGAGTATGTGAAGATCATAGCAGATGGAGTTCTGTAGTTTCTGCCTACCCCCATGGGAAGAAGGCTTAAGTTTGTTTGTGCGTGTGTAAAATTAACCTTGAAACTGCTGGACACAACGGTATCTTTTCCCTTATCACCATAATTGGCAGAAGGATCAATGATCTTAACTTTGCGCAACGGAAATGGGGTTAAAGTTTCCTAATCTTCACCAGGATCTAAATCCATCCGGAATACATAACCCTCCCAAGTTAATAAAGTGAATTAAGTGAAACAGATCCGTCTAGTGTTTCAATATGAGTTAGTTACATGTTTACAATCTCCTCCGTTTCAATCCATATCAAGTGACAAAGTTCTACCCTCGGTGTGTAGTTAACAACAAAACTATGTTTATGACGCTAGAGAGAAGGCAATAAAATAATATACGCTGTAGTTAAATTAGATATAGCTCTATTAAACAGTCAGCAATTTTTATTTCATCGTAACAACTTTGACCTGAATTTTCGTTTACCGATGTAGGTATGTTGCATCATCACCATAACCGTATACAAACTGGGATAGATTCCAGTAAAATTGGGTTGTTATTCGTATTTGTAACGGACAAAAAGAAGGAGCGAACGAAGCAAAAGGAGTATGTAAGGATCGTAGCAGGTGGCGTTCTGAAGGCCAATTCTCGTACTTAAAAAACGTTCACATTTAATTCGCAATCTGTCTTTGTCAAAAATGTTGGTAAATAAATAGATTGTATTTTTAACAGATTGCAAATTAAATTAGAATGTGAACGTTCTTAAAAACACTTGAATGAATGGAATTGCCGCTGTGTAGTTTTTGCCTGCCATGGGAAGTAGGCGTGAGTTTACATATGTATGTATGAAAAGAAGGAGTAGGGTCTCAAAACGAAGCACATTTTCTTTTTTCTGTCGATTCCCATAACTTTAACACGGATTCACCTCGATCTTTCGGTCTTTGTTCCTCAATCTTCTTCTTAGCGTGTCGATGGCCATCTAAACGGACTTGGCCCAGAATTCGGCTACGTATTTAGCGCCATCCCGTTTATGTGCTTAAGTATTGTCTTTAGTGTAGGCTCTTTAAGAGTCCTATGACATTTTTACGCTTTATGATTTTGGACGCTGTAATTTTCAGCAGCAGTAAGATGTTTTAATTATTTGATTATGAATAACGATATTGCCATTCTCTTTCTTGTAAGTTGGAGTTACACATTCTTTTCGTGTAATTTGCTGAATTGACGCGGAATACATAGTAGGTATTTTAATTTTATTTATTGTCATTTTGTCTTATTATATCGAGAAAAGAAACTAATGAAACGTATACATTGAATCATGAATTTGCGTAAAAAATGTAAATAGGACATAAGGGGAATGCGCTGAAGTAGCCCAAAGATTTTCTTATGTTTGTGTTATTTGCAGGTCAGTAAAAAAACTTCACCTTAAATCGATTATATGTGCATAATTAATACACTAAGCATGGAAAAGGATGTTAAATTGTAAAAACCCAAATTACAAGTGATTCCTCATACGAAATTTTACTCCTGCTAGTCGTATTCCGTACACTTGCAGACATTTACCTAATAAAAACCACAACGTCCCACTGCAGCTGCAACTCAGCTAACCGTTCCCTGCTCGGAAACTATTAGCTCGGTTAATTTGTCACGCGGCACGACACTGACTATTGATGTTTTCATTCCATTTACCGTGACCGTTGTTGGGAAACACGCGCGCTTGTGTACATGGCAACTAGATTGAAAATGTATTTTATAGTACTTCTAGACTGAATTGATTTAATAACTATCGTATAAGTTAAATAAATAACTATCGCAATAGTAAATAAAAACAAGTTTTATTCCCTTGGAATCAAAATAAAAGCTTGAACATGCGACGTTGGTAACGTAGCTTTGCACTGCAAAAAGTGCGCCCTGCGTAGGTACTTGAGTGTCATTTATTTCCTGGATATTCTAGTATATTTTGAAGTAGGTACTATTCGAAGTATCACGAGTTGCTGCAATTTTTTGTAGTTTAAAATAAACGATACGAAACAGAATATGATAAGTAAAGCTTTGTTTTCCTAAGATTCAGCGGACCTTAAGAACGGACCAAATAAAATCTAAATAAATATACTTATCTTTATCTTTGACTGACGATCTGCGTGTGCGTCACCGAGACATAAACATTATGCCAAAATTCAAATTCCTACGTTGCATTGATCTCGAGAAAAACCTTTGTGGCAGACGTACAAAAAAGTGATTTTATATAAGTTGTTTTCTTTAGTTGGAAACCTTAGAAACTTTAGGTGTAAAAAGGACCGACATACTATATGTATTTATTTACATAACAACAAACAACTTTCCTAACCCTTCTGCAACTGGCTGCGATCACCCGCTGACGAGGGAAAGTCGTGCAACCATTAGTGTGAGTAAGACTAATTTGCCATGCGACATGCACTGCTGAAGTTTCACGTCGATACTCTTGATTCACGGCAGACGACATGACGTGTTGTGTCGTGACGCGAGTTGGGGGCCTATGTACATTGTACAGTAGTAGGGGGTTGTTTGGGTAAAAGTGGTTGTGTTATTTTTTCAGTGTGAAGATGAGCTTCTTTCCGTTTTGCTATTCACCTGACTTATTGGATATATCTATGAAAAATAAAGCTTTTAGAGACACCAGTTAAGTACCTAGAAGTTATCCGCAGGGAGTGAGAAACAACAACCTACATAAAACTTAAACCTTAATAAAAATATCTTAACTAAAACTAAAATATGGCGTCGAAACATTCCACCGCATCGCTGTCGACTGGTAAGGTGCAAGAGACTGACGGCACTGCCATGTTGTAAGTCAATGCTTAGATAACTTCTACTGAACTGGTGTTTCTTAAAGCTTTGTTTTGAACTCAATCCTCTACACCATTTTGAATACTGAAACAAACTAGCAAATCTCTGAAAAGCATGGCGAGACAGTAAGACAAGGATTTCAAAAACAGATTCTGAAAATGTCTTGCATAAAATCCAATTTTTCAATTTTATGACGGCAGTTATAATAAAACTCTGTGCTAGAAAATTCTAGAAGTCACGGACTTAACAAAGGAGGCGTTGACATCTTCAAGTTGCGTAGTGAAACTCCGACAGCTAGGGTTCTATAATTGCTTCCGTACAGCGGCCTAACTTGTAGCAACCGTCAGATCTTCCTGTATCAAGGCTTCAAAAGTTGGTCCCTTGAAACTAACAAAATCTCATTCGGTTTATTAAATAATTTCGTGAAATTGCTCAACGTTTGAAAGTTGGTATGAATTCCAAAAGTTTGGTTACGCTCGAAATTATAAAATTACATTTTCCTGGGAATTCCGGCTGATGTAATATTGGGATTCCTGTGGTATTATAATAATATTTCGAACGTTAAAATGTCGAGTTTTTTTAAATTGACATTGTAGAATCCTATTGATCTCGTATTAAAGCTGATTATATTACCACACTGGCTCATCATCACAGCAAGCCGCTTCTCTTTTAACTGTTTCCCTGCCATTCGTCGTAAACTGACAGTTGACATTAAGTGACAGCTACCTCACTACCTGATGTAGGTACATGACATAGTATTTAAAAACATACGTGCATAAACTCACGCCTTCTTCCCATGGGGGTAGGCACAGAAACTACAGCCCGCCACCTGATACGATTCTTACATACTCCTTTTGTTTATAATACATATCGTTTGGATAGAGAAACTACAGACATGAAACTGGTTTTTTTTTTTCTTATTATAATAGAGCCTTTATGTAACCTTGAAATAAGCTTACTTACTTCAATATTTCTTAACTCTTTCCGATAACATTTCTTAGCATTTTAAAATATTTTTGAAAGATTCAGACTATAAATAATTAAAAATAAATACCAAAAATAATAAATAAATTAAAGTGGAAGTGAGTAGTAGAAAAACATTTATATTTTACTTCTTTTAAATAATAATATAATATTAGCCCTCTTCCTCAAACTCAAACTCAAAGCATTTATTTCAATTAAACCACCCTATTATTTCAATAAAACCTCTGTCGTATCTTGCTGTGCCCGACAGGGTTCACAATGATCTAAAATTGTGTGTATTTTATAATGTACCAATCAAAAGTCCTACCTACCACCTATGTTAACATTGTGGAACGCAAATAAATATATTGAGTATTGAGACTATATTTTCTAAAGGAGGCCCCATGTTAAAACACACTACCTGCCATTTCATTCATCAAAACCCCTAATTGAATTTCCCTTCCCGTTTCCTTACGACACATGTTTCCTGTCCGGACACGTGCGTGACAACACATTCCTTCCTGTACAGACTGCGGTAGGAAATTATTAGGGACAGAATTAACACGTGCACGCGATGTTATTGCTTGGGAGAAGGGGCCTAAGTAAAGCCTCACGGGTCGATAGATCAAAGTTAAGTAAAGCTTCCAAGGTCAATCCGTGTATGCGTTGACCATCCATTTCTAATTTTTGGTACCTAACAAAATCTAATAATAATAATAAAAGGCTAAAAGTGTTTTCCGTACCTCGGAAAACATGTTAACCCTTTTGTCCTCGCTGTCATTCATAGATCTATGTCAGCCGTTACGGGTAGAAGCCCGAAAGCCCGAAACTTGCGTTATGTTGTGGAGGGATGATGCTCCATGTAAAATACTGGTTTTCAACTGCATCCGGTTAGACTGGGACCCGATCACAACATAATTGGAAAAAGGCAGTCAGATAGCGATATCATTGGTTGGCTAGCAACCTCTCGTCCATTATAGCAGTTCGACAGTGGGTTTTTTTTTTAAATAGTGTCCGTGGAGTTTCTTGCCCGTTCTTCTCCTTAGGTACAGTACGATTCACGAAAGATGACCACAAATGGCGGCCGTCTGCGCACGTACACTCATGAAGAAAAGACTTAAGACTAATAATATACACTTAATATATGATATAATGACACACTTATTATTATTATTATGACTTAATATTTAATTCTATTACTTAATTGACAAATTGACTTAAATATGCCTTCTGCGCCGTGGTCATCTTTCGTGAATCTTACTGTACCTACTACGCTTTGGCAACTAGCTTCATATTTTCTGACTGACTGACTCCTTGACAATTCAAAAGTGCCTGTAAATGGTTTAATTGAAATAAATGCTTTGAGTTTGAGTTTGAGTTTGAATTTCGTAGCTTGAATCCCATCTGTGATGGGATTCAAGCTACGAAATTCAAACTGTACCGTGTGTGTGTGTGTCTATTATACTAAAACAAGCTACCACACACGGAGATTATGATATAATATATATTTACCTTCATTTTATTGATGGTCGATCATACCGTAATAGGTTTATTAATATCCAAATATATAAATTACAGTATAGGTTGGTAACGTCATAGAAATATATATTATAGCTGCATGTTACTCAAAGATAGTAATGAAAATATATAGTAATATACCTAGCTATGATTTATATTAATATACACATATATTAAGGCTACGTCTGCAATGGGCTTTAAGTGTAGTTTTTGTAGTTCAAGTGTTACTAAAAACTGACGTGCGGTTAACCGTCTTACTGCGGAGTTGTGTGATGGATGGAAGATAGACTTGTGGGGAAGATTGATCGAGTTAGGAAAGTAATGCGTCTGCAAAAACTGAAATATGTTCAGTACTCCTTGAAAGGGTCAAGACGAGAAATTAACAGTTTTCCTCATTTCGATGGAAGTTTCTCAAATTGATTTTTTTTTGTTATGCCGAAGTTTTTTAGATAAATTGTAAGAAAAAGTTTTGGCAATCCGCGATTAAGCAAAAATTAAGAATATTTTGAAAATTTACAGAACTGGTGCACGTCTATGTTGTATTGATTTGTATCATATTATGATTATTTACTAATTTTACTTTTACTATATTATTCCTTTCGAGACACAAATCTTGATCATAAATACCAAAAATAATCTTCTGAACTAACAAACAAACCCGAAGTCAGAACTGCCCAACCATTCCAATCGATATAAATCGTATCGTTCCTCCTAAAACAATCGCACTCACTCTAACTCGATCAGTGGCTTTCTGACCTCCAGTCGTCTAGATGTCAAATCGGATTATTCGCTCAGCTTTATATCTGCAATCATAAAACGGGTAGGAACAGAAGGTTGGGTCCATACGACGAGCGAAAACAGGCGCACGTACTCATAGACCGAACCCCGCGGCCACGAGCTACACGGTCAAGCGACACGCGTCTTGCGTAAGCGACATGCGTCTTGCGTAAGCGACTGCGGAAAAAACAAATGAAAGAAGTTGTTCAGAGCGTGCCACGAGTCACCGCACTTGTGTGGAACGACGGTTTGGCGCACAAGTGAATCAAACGTACTAGCTAATATAGCGAGGCCCACGACTTGAACTGACTGAGCAGGTGCGGGAACGCGGTCTGATAAGTCGCCGTCGCCACTGACGGGTCGTGACATGGTATGTAGTCGCGTGGCGCATGATGCAAATCGCGTAACATGTCGTATCTTCAGAGGTCATGAACGGGGCAATGACAACCTAACGCCGGCCGTGAGATCGCTTTTACTTGTTATTGGGAAGTGAAGCGTGTCTGTTTTCGTGCCTCTTGCTCATTGTATGGACCTTCTGTACAATTTGTCGCTCAACTTTATATCTGCAATCTTTGCTTCACCCTCTTCATCCCCGTGCTTGTGTTGACTGAATGTTTTCGTCTCGGAGTTTGGACGTATCGATAGCTAGTTGTATCAGTGTGTTTGCGATATAGTCAATTCAAATAATTCGGTTTATTTTTGTGCAAACATAACTTGCAAAATGTTGTGTATTAGGTACACCTCTGCTTCTGTTCCTTTTCGGGGAACAGACGTGATGTTATTATGTTATTGTTATTTATCTATTCTCGGCGCTCTGTTTGGCATCCAACATTTATCGTTATCGATTCGTATGTACACGACATTTTTTCGAATAACTTCTTCATATGAGAACTTACCTATAAGTAGGTTCATAAATATGCATCGAACTTACAGCCTGTACCTATTTACTTTCGAATTAAATTCCAGTCCTGACAAAAGGCCTCTCAAGTTTTTATTAATTAGGGAAAAACATGTTTGAATTTCACTTTGATCCTTGAGAAGGCCACACTTACCGCATAAGGCTCAGAACGTATCTACATGCGACGTTACAACAACTACTTTGAAAATGAAAACATCTTTCGTACCAAAATATCAGTGTTGTAATCAGAAAATTCTAAAAATATTTCACCAACATACCAACAGCTGCAATATTAGCAGACGCCCCAATAACACAAAACAAAAGGTTGTATGTTAATACAACACTCAACAAAAATAGGTGAAAACAACAGTGGAATATATTTAAAGGCAGCGTATTGTTGGAACATCCCAA
Organism: Eupsilia transversa; assembly: GCA_914767815.1. Lineage (NCBI taxonomy): Eukaryota > Metazoa > Arthropoda > Insecta > Lepidoptera > Noctuidae > Eupsilia > Eupsilia transversa. The sequence goes on from OU611896.1 coordinate 11,485,050, forward strand.
CATTTTAATATTTAGTAGCGACCCGACACCGCCTCGCTACGGTGCTGATGAAACAAAGATTAAACCTTGCGGAACAAATATTGTATAAGAAGATGAAAGCGGGAATGAAATACACCTAGTAATGGTTGATGTTAAAAGATATTATTCAGTCTATTTTGGCTGAGAGAATATGGAATGGAATTGTGTGTGTAGTAGGTCTATTAAGTAACAAAATTAATAATTCATTTGAATCAATTTCAATTCTAAATTACTGCGCGAAACAATGCAGTTTCGATGAATGAGCACGCATGTGTAGCTATCGAGTTTAATCGAGAGAAATTCCTACCACTTATCGAGATTATTTACTTCTGCTCCACCCCTAAAAAAATGCTTGATAGGCGTCTGGAGATTTCCAGATGCAAAATCCTAATTATTGTAATATTGTCTACGATGAAATATATTCTGTGACCTCTGCTTGAATCCTATAAATGTTTAAACGATTCGGAACCTAGCAAAAACTCCTAAAACACAAAGCAAACGTAGGCTAGTTTTTCTGTCAAGATTGATGTAATATTCTGGGTTGTAAATCCTTGAATTCGTAACGAAGCTCTACAGCCTCTCGACAGGAGAGGTGGATACAGCTGAGTTTCTACTTGCGCTCTGATTGCTCTCAAGTTTCTCGGGTTTGGCTGTGTTACACAAGGCTTTATATTTTTACCCGACTACGGCAAAGCCGAAGAAGGGTTATGATTTTAACAGGTTTGTATGTTCATCTATTTCCCCTAACTACTAAACCTTCTTTCGTGGTTTGACAAATGAGGAAATCGTTGGAAGCGTCAAAAACCGATGTTATTTTATTGTCTGTCTGTGATGTCTTGTTTATACCTTTTTAGTTGGCATTTATGTCGTAGTAGGGTTTTTTTTTTTTTTTTTTTTAAATGTAACAAGTTAAGATGAGGAAGAGGTTTCTTAGTTTTTTTTTTTTGAATAACTTAATGTGCCTTCTCTTGACCCCGATAAAGGTCTGCCAATGTAAGCTGCCTGTATAAAAACATATTGAAATCTATATCTGACACTCCGATTAATAAGTACAAATTCATTTGAAAATCATCGAGGTACATTCTCGGTTTCTATCAATATTAGTACGGTTGTTCGATGAAATGTTTGCTGTCACATTTAAAAATTAACTTGCGGGTCAAGGTTTTTTGTATTTTAATATTGTGTAAATTTGCTCCAATATTAAGCAAAAGAGGCATTCCTCTCACAACACCGCTCCGATATCAAAATAATTCAAATTCAGTAACAGATATTACAGAAAAAAAATTACAAGGTATAACGGATATAATTTTCATCTCCTTTTTACGTCCTATCCCTTTAAGCAGTAATATCATAAAGGAGAGCGTCGTCAAGCGAGTCTTTATTACGATTCCCTAACATTGTGACCTTGACCCATTTGAATGACGTCACGTACAGGTCTCCCTTCGCGAATATTAATATGAGGATAATCGTTGGATGTACTTGACTTCTTTGAGGTCATTATTTTGATCTCCAGGGTCTGATTAGGATGAGGAAGGGATATATGTAAGTAGACCGGTAGTATTCTGGTAAGTTTCCCGGTAAATGCAACAGCAGGAGAGCAGAACAACATTTTTTGATGTTGCAATACATATTATTAGTTACAAGCTTTTACAGCTTGATTCCTCTTGACTTATCAAATTGTAACTTTTTATTCTTGTTTGCGATATTTTGTCGTCAATAATTATCAGAAAAGTTACAAAAACGTGATCAGTTCTTCTTAGCTGGTCGCCATGCGCTGCAGTAGTACATTCAACCATGTTTATGAATTGCAGCAGTGTTTTTATTCCTGTGGAAAGCTTAGAAATTGGAGTTATTCCCACTGGATTTCGCATTGCGGGGTAATCCCTTGTCGTATGGTTCAAAATATCGAATACCTCACTATAAAAACAATCGATAGAGCAAGAAATTCTGAGTCGAACGTGATATCTAACTCATTTTTAACAAAATTTCCCTTACGTTACTTCATATTTTGGCTATCGATATGGCTAAACTTTTCTCCGTCTGATGTTTCACGTTTATTATGATTCCTAGGTTCGAATACAAGCCCATACAAAACAACATCGGCATTGACGTGGCAACCAAAATTAGATAATCCATTAGAATTTCCCAGTTTTGGCTGCAATTTTAAAGAAATTGAATTGCCTTAACTCGGGATGTGCCAAAATTGGCTTCGTGCCCAGTACATGTCGATATGCTTGCCCTTATTACGTTGACACTCTATACTGTCTGCCATTTGCCAAACGTGCGGGATTTCATTTTATCCAACGATGTTTTCTTGGCTTACGGTGAATATTTCTTTTCTATCTTATTTGTTTCGAAAGTTACAGTGTGAGCTTTATTTTTATCTTGCTTAATTCTCATACGTTACTATCTTAAAATATAATTGCTTTAACTCCATTAATAGTTTTTCTGTCCTGCTCAATCTTGACTTCCAATCCAGCATAGGCCAATACAACTATATTCTAAATATCGCATGGCGTTGGTCTTCCAAACTCATCATTTCATTGTCATTGGCCATTGTTCCACTCACTGCTGAATAAGTACCTAATACACCTCTGATTTGCATCACGCCTTTCAGAGTCACTTTGTCTAAATTCAATTACTATTATAATTTCATGTTTTACTGAAATCACAGTATCCTTTCTCCAAGCATTACTTCTCCTATAAAATCCCGTATCATCGTATTAATTACATGGTATAATATATATCAAAGAAACATGTCCTTAACCCATTTCCACGTACATTGTCACCACATACTTGCTGTGAGCTCTCTCATGGGGCTGGCGACTACACAGCTAATCGAGACATTTTATACCCTCGTTCCGTTTTAATGTCCTTATCCTTACATTTATAGTGCTGTTTTAGAAATAATATTGTACCATTCCAGTTTATTTTCCATTACGTATATAATTTCACCTTTGTATTCCCCAGAGGAGATTGCTACTCCCATTTTGACAGTTATGTTTAAGTGCCCTGTTTTCGGCTTTTCATTTCAGCGGTACATCTATAATATACTGTTTGGGTCCAATAGGAGGCCATGTTTATTGTGGCGTCAGAGGCGTTGTTCAGATCTTTAAGGCTTTAGGTGACCGGACATTTGGGACACTGGTAGATGGGACATAGTCTATTCAGGAGCACCGCACTTGCACTGGGTGTAAGATGAATTTATGATGCATCAAAGGAGCCTGATCAAGCGGCGTTAATTTAAATCGTACTCCAGATTCTAAACGTTCGGTGTCCCCTGGACTGCTAACACTCATAGGAGGCGAGACACTAGGCTGCTATTGAGAAACAAACCAGGATTTGAAACCAGGATGACATTCTGTTACATCTCAATAATTTCCTTTATTTACTATGAAGTGTAAAATGAGAAGTGGCCTATTCTATCCTCGATTCCACTCAATTTTCCTCATAAGACTTTTTGCCTTGGTTATATTGTTCATTACCGTCCTATAGTATCGTCAGTGGGTAAGTAATTCTTACCTATCTATATACAATTTTTTCTCTTGCATCATCTTCAGCCTTATTCAACCTATTATAAAAGCCAGCACATTTGAATATTATTGTCTCAAAGTAATACAATTTTCTTGGTTCCACTGCAGCGTCGTCACGTCTCTCTTATGATTTACTCTAGAAACTGTGCCATTATTTAATGTCTTCTTTCTGTCCAAGTGCAAGAGCACTCCGAGAAATGAGACCGCTGAGAAAATAGTAAAATTCATAAGTTTATTCTGTAGAAAGGAGATGCCTAGATTTCGTAGTAAGACAAAAGCTTTTTTCTTTGAAATTTTTGTTACCACATCTTTTTTTAAACCGCAACGTTTTCTTATCACATCATTCCTCAATCGATATCGATAAATTATTATAACTAGAATAATCATCTATGAATGATAATTCTAGTTATTAGCACCATTTACTTTATTTCCCGCATTCACTCTCCTTTCCACATCTTCATCAATCTTTCCATCCCTTGCAAACAGACTTCCCATTTATATCACTTTCTCCTTATCATTTATTTTCACATCACAAACCGACACATCGTCTTATCTCTTTCAAACACTCAACCTGTTCATCTACATTAAACTATAACTATCCGTTAAAGAAACACGAGACGCTGCAACTTTATGTTAATAAGTATAAGCAATTCTTTTTACTTGACACAGTTGCGTTCGCGATGCATTGTAGTGATGTATCGATACCCCATTGTTCATAGATGTCTGTTGATCTCATAAATGTCTGATGAAGTGAGCCGTCAATAGTATAAATCCATAAGTTGGAATGCCTGCATGCCTACCTTTCCGCCGCCTAGAACTGTTTCGTTTTCCCCAGGGCTTAAAACTATGAGAGCTGATAAAATCCTACATTGATTTATTTATGTGGCACTTCAAAGATTTACTCTCTAAAATATTCACAAACAAAAATGACTTCACTCTTCACTCAGTTTTGGGTACCTATAGTGAATACGTCACTTACAGAAGTGCACAACACTAGCAGAGACCTTAAACGATTAAATAACGTGTTTAAAGTATGTAATACCGTTAGTTGAATTACATAAGTTATTAAATAAACTGATAATGAGTTGTGTTCACAAATATGATGGGATATGCAAAAGGATTTAACAAAATAACAATAAAAGCTGAAAAGGAAGGCAATTTATAGGCACATGAGGCAATTCAATATACACTCAATATACATTTATCAATATACATATCAATATACATATCAATATACATATTAATATACATATCAATAAACATATCAATATACATATATTATCAACATACATAATTATACTTTAAGGTTGGAAATGCATCGGCAATTCCTGTGTTGGAGGGTCGAACGTGCAAATGGAAGATAACGGCACCCTTTGTATTGTCATAGGTGTCGAAAATTACAATCCAACATGCACAATACCTTTCTAATCAATAGCTCCAATAATCCGCAGAGGTTGGAAGCAGTGTCTCTTAATTAGCGACGTCAATTGAAACGGAGTAATTAGTGCAGCCTTAATGTTCACTGATCAATTTAATGAGGTCACTTAGTTGAGGCGTAGTACGACTATTCTAGATCTTGCTCGGTACAGATTGCTGGAGTGGCTGGTAATTGGAAGCTATGCAAACAAGGTGGATTGCTGGAAGCTGTAAATTAAGTTGATAGAGTTTATTTTATTATGGGGTAGAATTAATTACTCAACCTGCTCCCTTAATTGCACACAGCTTTATTGATCTATTATGTTTGAAAAATTCACTCGAGAACAATAATAATGGATTTTGAGGAATTGTCAAAATGGTAGGGATTGTGATTCTGAGTGTGTAGCGCAATTCAAGCGCTGATATATTTACCTTAAAATTACGCACTTTCTATCCTATCTTCCCATGAGGGTAGGGAGAAACTACAGAATGGTATCTGCTACGATCCGTATACATTTATATAATTCCTTTGCTTCGTTTAAGTTTATACATCTGATTGTACACGCACGCTTCCGCGTGTAGCGAGTACTACGGACCTGATCTTTCTGAAGAATATCACCATTATGGTCACTATTGTATGTCTTTGTAGGGCGTCCCCTTCCGGCATTTCCACTCACATCTGCCTTGCACTATGAAATCTTCCGATAAATAGTGTAATGTTTTGGTTCACAGGTTGATGGCGTTTCTCTGCATGGAGTGACAAATCATCGAGCGGTGGCGTTGCTTAGGGATGCGAAGGGACCCGTAGTTCGACTGAAAGCGTTGAGGTAAGATGTGACACCCCTGGAAATATATAAGCAACTGGTGACAGAAGTAGCACATATAATATTGAAAAGTTTACTGACTTTGGTGGCATAATGTTTCTAGGATTATGATGGAAGATTTTTGTTCTTAAATCCTTTCTAATTTCAGTAATAAAACTTCTAGGTATCTTCGTGGGGCGGGGTTTGAGAAGCTCCAGAAAGCGCTGGCTGCACAGGATGGGCGAAGATCACCGATAGCACCGCCAAGCCCTTCTGTCACCTCGCTTGCCAAGTATAGCTTTAGTGTGGTGAGTAAAAGATTGATAGTGGCTCCACCGCTGGACAAGAGCCTCTTTAGAGGAAGCACGAGCATTACTATGTCATTAACTATCAGTATCTGAACGAGTTCAACGACAAATTCGATTCGACAAGTTCGATGGTAAGCCAAATCGTTGTTGTGATTCTTGCAAGCATATATCCAGTTGCAAACGAATTTTGGCTGATGATAATCAAGCAAATAATGTAACGTAAATATTTGACACCAACCTAAATTAAATACTTTTTGTAAAAACCTGGTGCAAGTCTGGGTTTCCTCACGATACACAATTTATATTAATGCCATTTTATATATTTTCTCGACAGTACGACGAATCAACAGTAATCGAAGCGGAACCCGAATCAGAGATCTTGCCTCACTTACCGTCACCGATGTCTCCGTCCGAGGAGGCGGAGATCGTGATAGGAAGAGACGACGAGGTGTCGGAACGAGAGGCAAGACGGATCCAGGACAAGTGGCGGGACATATTGCAGCAGGAGAATGACTGGCCGGGGCATCAGTACCAGTATGATATTGTGGTAAGTATAGACCCGGAATGATCAATTTACAATATTTGGTCATTGGATTGTGTGCGCTTTTTACGCTCTGCTTTCTGTTGCTTATTGTATAAAAGGGCTTCGACGAGATAATAATATTAAAAAAAACGTAATTTGTCGTTACATTTTCAATTCAATGGTCTTTAGAACTGAGTTGAATTTAATTGATTTGATTTTGTATTATCCAGAAGTCTGTCAAACTTTTTCGTATTTCTTCCCCAGGTCAGCACAATAATAAAAGAGAAGGATAGCGGTCTCGGCATCTCGCTCGAGGGCACGGTGCGAGTGGTGGGAGGCAAGGAGGTGCAAGCAAGACACTACATCAGAGCGATAGCTCCTAATGGACCTGTCGCCAGGCTCGGGATGTATAGAGTCGGGGATGAACTTCTTGAGGTATGTATTCCCTATAATCAATAAATATCATGTTGTAGGAACGGCATCGTTGGAGGGCCTCAAATCTTAAGACTTTTGACTCTAAATGATGGGCTGCAATGAAGGGCTATTATCCTATTGTCATGATTTTTTCACTTTCTACCTGATTTACTGATCACAGTCTGCTGTTACAACGCCTTTAGAGGTATATTTTTTGATGATTGCATAACATGAAATGTGACAATCGTGTTGGTTGATTTCCAGATTTCCAGAAGCCATTATTATCCTACGAATAATTGAACTACTTTGTAACCAGGACTTAACGGCTTATTTAAACACTTATTTTCTAATTTCAGGTGAACGGCTGGCGTGTACTAGGCGCCCATCATGTGGAGGTGGTAACCAGATTACGAGCAGTGACGTCACCAGTCATATTGGTAGTGGTCAGGAAGAGAGAACATTATGTCAACAATGAACGACTGCCTGATGCTGGCTTTGCTAGGGTAAGGAGAACAGACTCTTACCCTGTCGCGCGAATACGCGATAACGCGATCGTTTTCCTTAATAATGACTATCATCCGTGACTTGATTAATCACGCGAATATCTTTTATTTATATAAACGAGCGCGACGATTGCTTTCGGTTAGAACATAACCTAATAACGCTAATAATTTAAATTGAAACTACATGGGCTTAATCCAAATAAAGAAACTGAATTTCTATCTTACCCTTGCTTTTACAGAACAGCAACGCCATCTCTGTTTATAAACTTACACTAGTAATAACGCCATCTAGATTTTGCTAGTTTAAAAGTTTATTATACTATACTATAGATGGCGTCTTGTATAGTTTTTTTTTGTTAATTACTTTCTATTTTATTTATTCTATTTTATATCTTCGGCCATTTCTGTCAACTAATACTATGCCTGTTTCTTTACAGAGTAACATCCTAGGCGGGAGCTTACAAGACCTGCTGCTTCCTCCACAACGACTGATCAAGGCAAAGTCAGAGAGTTCCGTCGCTTCACTATGCAGTGCCACCACTGTTATGTCGGCTCCACATGATCACGATGGTAAGATTATTTACGAAGAAAACCTTAGTGAGAATTGAAATTGAAATTGAAATTGTTTATTGAAATAATTGATTTACATATAAGTTTACAAAATAGGGCCTTAAGCTTGAGGTGAAGGTATATAATAATTGGATTCTACCTGAACTAGGAATAAACCTGTATCTCAGGTATAGTTATACACTAATTATACAGTCCCCTAAGAATGAGAGCGATGCATGGCATTGGCTTGACAATATTATCACGTGAGCATGGCTTTTAAATTCCTACTCATCATCCTGCCTTTATCTCAACTTATTCGAACCGGCTAAGTTTATCTACATCAATTCATTATTTTCCAATAGCTATCATCTCAATAGTCACTCTCTGTTAGCGGTATTATCTTTCACACTACTCATCGTATTTGTTGTCTTCCTCAATTTTTATGATAATTAATTAAGCAGAATTAAAATAATCAACCATGGTGAGATAGAAATAAGATTACCATATGCTCCATTGTTGTCCATGCTCTGGACTCCTTATGATAATTAATATTAAGCAGAATTAAAATAATCAACCATGGTGAGATAGAAATAAGATTACTTTTCCATGCTCTGGACTCCTTATTTTACTAAATTCATAGAAAGAATGTGCACCTGTTATTAGTTAGAAACCATGCGATACTGTTTGCTTATTGGCTTAGAATACCTGTTTAATTTGACAGAATTCTGCACAGAAGACCTAGAACGCGTTAGATCGCGGTCCTTAGAGCCTTTGAGTGGTTTGGCGATGTGGAGTGATCACGTGGAGTATATCCAGCTTGTGAAAGAAGACAGGGGACTGGGATTCTCTATACTGGACTACTTGGTGAGTGTTATCTATTGTGTTCTACAAGGTAGTATTCTTAGCCCGAATCTGTTTCTACAAATTATTCAAATATTTTTGGATATATTTTTAGATTTATTTTATTTAATTCGTTAATAAATTTTTAATACTTGATAATTTTTTACCGATTTGGATATTATATTTAATGTAAGTAATGTCCAATTTATAAAGTGTTCTTCTAACTTTTGTGTTGAGGGTGTAGTTTTAATAGAAACGACTGTATTGATAACACGAAAATAACTATAAAATACAAGAATAAATACATATATATTATATAATAAAAATACAATCAAAATAAACTTTGTCTGGAGAAATATAGATCGGTAGAGGACAAAACGAATGCAAAAAATTAGCACTCAAACTCAAACTCGGATTTATTTCAATTAAAACCATTTACAGCCACTTTTGACTTCTCAAGGAGTCAGTCAGTCAGAAAATATGAAGCTAGTTGCCCATTCCGAAGCGTAGTAGGTACCTATGGAGAAGAACGGGCAAGAAACTCCACGGACACACTTTTAAATCAAAAAAATTGTTACAAAAATTGGTTACATCATTCATGTTGAAATTACTTATACATGTGAGAACAATGTAGAAAGACGTGCATGATAAAAGCGTCCGTACATAAAAATAAAAACAATCCAAAAATTACAAATAAGCCATGTCAGCTAAGAGATGACCAGCCCCAACTGACGGCGCCCGTTCACGAACATGACGCATGGATTAGCACCATTTAGCTCAACCATTTTGAAGGGAGCTAAATGATCCAACACACGCGCCGCCATCAGCTGCTCACTCAGATGTCTCATCTGAGTGAGCATCGTCAAAATTTGTAGCACGGCTATCTACCTTAAAGAATCTACCTTAAAGATTATCGTCAGCATATAACACAATTTGTGGTTGATTTTTTAATAAATGGAGTAGATCATTAATGTACACTAAAAAGAGGACAGGACCCAATTTGGAGCCTTGTGGAATACCCATTTTTACTTTTAAACCTAGTAAATTGATACCGTTTATTTGAACTTGCTGTTGTCTATATCTAATAAGATTTTACTAAACTGAGCGCAAGTTTTCGAAGTCCGTAATGCTCTGGTTTCAATAGTAAGGTTTCGTGATCGACGCAATCAAATGCCTTGGAGAGGTCACAAAAGATTCCTATGGCGTCTTGGGCCTCTTCCCATGCGTTAAAAATAGGTAACACGTCGGCTTCGGTCGTACGACGTCATTTGGTGAAACCAAACTGTTGATCGTGAAGGATTTTATTTGTGTTAAAATGATTGAGCATTTGATTAAGCATTACCTTTTCAAACACCTTACTGAAAGCTGGCAACACGGATACGGGTCTGTAATTATTGGTGTTTTTACTGTCCCCGGATTTGAAAAGTTTACTGTATTTCATCCGGGAAGACTCCTTGATCCACACATAAATTAAATATTAAGGCTAAGTAAGGCGCTATGGTCTCAATTATGGAGGTACAGACTTTAATGGACATTACCCAAAGATCTTCGGTCAATTTTATTTTGATTTGCTTAAAAGCTTTTATTACCGTTAAGGGGTTAATTATGCTTAAATTTAAATTCAATCGGGCAGGTTGAATCGTTCTTTCTTACTAAAAAGAAAGCGAGGGCGAGGAATTTAAGGTTTCAGTCCTTTTAAGTGAGATACTGGTTACAAAGAAATTTACAAATTCTTGAGCAACTTCTTTGTTAGGATTAAGTACAAACGCTGCGATGTTTGTCGTCTGTTGTTATTTTTTTTTCAGGAATTAGTTATTTTTTTGCTTTTTCGGTTTGAGTTCTAGTCCGGCTCTATCGATCAAACTGTTTGACTCCACATAAAAGCTTTGTAATATTTATGACTGACACTAGGGTTTCCATTGCGCTTCAATATGGGGTTGCTATTCGCAGGACCCGTCGGAGGCCGGCGCGTCCGTCATCGTCGTGCGCTCCGTCGTGTGCGGCGGCGCGGCGGCGCGGGACGCGCGCCTGGCGCCGGGGGACCGCCTCGTGAGCGTCAACGGCCAGCACGTGGCGCGCAGCCCGCTCGCTGTCGCCGTCGCTGCTATCAAGAGTGCGCCCAAAGGTACGAAAGTTGCCAATGTCGAAGGAAGGACTAGAGACACCGCATCGTCTATTAATAAAAATCTAAAATTCGTTCATTTACTGACAGACAACGCGCAATCTAAACCTGAGTCTAACAGGTATAATTTACAATTTTGCACAATATTCCTTATTATAGCAAAAGTGAGCACCAAGAAAGGATTTTTGAAAAGTCGTCCCCTAAAGGGATTAATAAATAGGTGATTGAAGTTCGTCATGTTTTTTTTGCTAAAGAAAGAGTAATGTTTCTAAATCCGAATATCATTATGAATTCATTTCAATCAATCAATCAATCAATCAAAATATTTTATTTCACATAAACCTACATGGGCACTTATGAAACGTCAGAATCTAGGTGCACGCATTGTTTACTTAAGAAACAATGGATAGACAGTGTCAAATATGATATGGCTAAAAAGGGATGATTACCGAGATAACGACTAATACAGAAGTATGGAAGAATAATACATGTTGCACTGACGCCAAACAAATTAGGATAAGGACTGGGGTATGATGACTTAAGAGGGTTTATTCTGAAAGTTGGCAACGTCGCAAATAGATGTCAAATATTTCGCTGTTTTGATTAATTTGATAATATTTCTGTATGGAAATAAAAAATGTGGCTAACTAGCGAACTAGAATATTGATTATGAAATGCAATACTTAATATCGTAACACCGAATAGTTAGTTTTAGATGTAAAAAAAGTATTTGATAACTTTCCAAATGCCTTTTTTTCACCTAAAACGGGTACAACATCAAATTCAATGTTATAATTGCAATTCATTATTAATATTCTAGTCAATTGGTTAGCCACATTTCTTATTTCCATACAGTATTATTTCCAAACATCGAAATCGAAACAGGTAAATATTTGACAGCTATTTACGACGTTGCCAACTTTTAGGATGCACCCACTTAATTATGTCCGTTTTCGAACAGATTTCACAAACCTTATGAACGTAATGAAAGCTTACAAGTTGATAAAAATAATTTCCAATAACTTCATCGTCATCCATTTAATAGTAACGAATACGGTAGCACTCTTAATGATACCATTTAACTAATTAACTTTGCATCATCATTAACACTGATATTACACAACAAAGGAAGTTTGGATTTGTGCCCGATTGATGGCGAAATGTGCGTTATGGTCAACATAACTGGCGAAATGTGGTTGTACTAAAGGTACACCTCTGCCCAACCCTTCGGGGAATACAGGCCTGATGTTATGTATTATACAACAAATGAACAAACGTAACAATTGCACATAGTATTGGCGTGGCAGACAAATACTACATTGTTATCACATTGTGTGCAATATACTTATGTAGCAAGTTCAATGATATCTAGTGCTAATTGGTAAGACAAATACTTGCTTTGTGATAGTTACATGGAGCTAGAATGTAAGAAGAAAATTGTTAACATATTATAGATAAGCAGCGCCCCGCAGCTTCACCCGCATAAGTCTCGATCCCGTGGGAATATCGGGATAACAAGTCCTATTTGTTAATCCAGATTATAAACTATCTATGTGCCAAATTTCATCCAAATCCGTTCAGTAGTTTTTGCGTGAAAGAATAACAAACATCCATCCTCACAAACTTTCGCATTCATAATATTATAGTAGGACTAGAAAGATCTTTTTTTCCATTCTTTTTAGTTAAAGAGGTTCTTTCTTAAAAACAAAAACTCTACTATTTTTGTTTATTATTTTGCACTGTTTAGAAAGAGAGGCGTAGTAAGTAAACAAAAGTCGACCCTCTCTTTCTAAAACAAACAATGATTTTGGTTCGTGTCAATTAGAACGCAAAGCGACCAAACGTTCTCTTCCTGGGTAGCCCGTGCTCTTAGAAAACCTATCCTAAACTGTGACTATTTAAAGGCTAAATCAGACCACTACAAATCCTGCAGTTTAGGAAATAAAAGTAAACTTAACCTCAAATTAAAAATAACTGTCTACGAAGGCAGTATCTATTTTCTCCAAGATTAGGAGATTCTCTTCCTTCATACCTCCTTTATCAGCATCATATACGTCGAGTTTACGACGTTATCTATCAGTAAATACTACGTTGATAATGTAAAGTTGTATGTAAACTAACATACATATGAATCTTCATCTGTTTATTATACGTAGTGTTTCCTTTAGTGAAGACAGTGAGTGGTATTTCAAACGAAAATTCCCAAAAATAATTATTCAATTTTTAGAGTTGGTGAAGTGCATGTTCTGATTTTATTGATTTTACAATAAATTAGTAACTTAGTCATTAATAATGAATTATTATGAGTAATTAATAATTTAGCTTATAGTAGCTCGTTTTAGTTAATACAAAGTGAGAGGAAAATCCTTGCGTAGGTTTTTATTAAATAATAACTAGTATGTTGCAGCTGTTCTACCTTTCCAGGATTTATTAAGAAAGACCAATATCCGAATAGTGTCTTTAGGTACTTGTCCTTAAAGTTCAATTTATTTTGGTATTAAATTATTTTTTGGTATTAAGATTTTTTTTCTTTTTATCCTAAAAACTTTCCAGGGCAAAAGTATTTGTTGAAAGTTGAAAAAACGTCGTTCACTTTTTCACATCACGTTTACCAATATAATTTTCTGTTGTTACAGGGATAGTAACTATCGGTATAGCCAAGCCGCTACCCTGTAGCACTGTCGTCGGCGGCGAGAAGGCAAACGGACATAGCATACAGAGCAGTCAGGTAAGAGATAGTTTTAAATGATGTTATGAAAATAGACATAAAATTTATATTAACTATTTCTTGTACACAACAGATTATGCTGACCAATTGTGACCGTATCTTGATTTTATGAGAGCATCTGGTGTTGCAGTAAAAGTCTACATGAAAAAAGAGGATTTTAAGACAGATTCTTACTAACATTCCTGCAGACTAAGTTATCTTTTCAAAACTTAGGACAAATTGAGATTAATAGGTATCTGTTGTGTACAGGAATCACAGTAAATGAGTGTTTTTTTTTTTTTTTTAAATAGTTTATTTAAATCTTGTGACTTTCTTATTTCTTTTAATGGTATTTTTACATAATTGTACCAGAAGTCACGAGGTTTGAATACAGATTCATAGTAACGGTTTGAAACTAAATATTTTTTTAAGAAAAAGGAAATAAATGTTTTCTTTACTGATACGCGAAGTGTCGTGATATTGTACACTGAGGGGAAAATAAAAGTAAGTTCCGGTTTCTCTTACTAAAGCTTGTCTTTGCTTAGAGCAGTATTAATTACCTTATAACGTAGCATGCATTTTTATTACAATAATATTCTGACTTCCAAATTCTTCTTGTACAATAAAGGGAATGACAATATTACCGCTCTAAGGATTGTTCTAGCAATGAAGGAAATTAGTTTCTATTGAAATGTGTGTATGTATGAATATTTCCCTTTAGTGTACAATATTGTTTGCATGCTTTATTGCTAATAAGTACACGAATATTGTAATTTTTCATATATTTTTAGTGTTTTTCTTTTAAAAACCAAATGCGAGAATGGTGTCTCATTGATTTTATGTATACTAAAATTTATTTATTTCATTATTTCTGATTTATCGCAAATAGTAATACTGACACTATTATTAAACTTCAAGTAAAAACAAACCCTTCTTTTACAGAAACTGGAGTACTTCACAAAAATCTTGCGTCTAATAATGTCTCTGCACCGAGATATAATGGAGCTCCAGCTGCAATGTTCTCACGACGTAATGGACCCGCAGCCGTTCCGAGTACCTCCCAAGATAAAAGCGGAGATCACGATGAAATGACAAAGAGATCGGCTGAAGTATACAGTCAGTGTCGAAGTCCCAGATGGGAACTGTCAGGATGAAGGTGAATTGGACTGTGATGAACTGGAAATTTAATTGTTCATCAGGCTATTTTAGGCAAACGGATTGCGGTTATGTTTATATTACGTAAATGATCAATGCTTTTAGTTAAGAGCGTTCTTACAACGTGTTAATACCAGGTTTAAATAATATGGCACGCTGATAGGTTGCCGCAATCTGTTTATCTCATATGACCGCACCCTAATGAACTGTCGTGAATGATATTAGGATATTTGATGTTGTGAAAAAAACGGGTATCAACCCATAGAAAAATATGAAAAAATAACTGTGTTAAATGTAAATTGTTTATTTGCGATTGTTGTATCCTATTGACAACTATTTCCGCATTTAGCCCCAAAAGTATTTTAAGCAGGATCTTGAAATATTGTATTCGTTTACAATTTCAAACCAATGTGTTGGTTAAGAACTGATTGATAGTGATAAGCTCAATTTGTTGGAATTTTGATAAAAATGTAAATTAGTAGAAATGATGGTAAGTTCGGGTGGGAAAAAAATGTGTAAAAGAGTGGCGATAATGAATAAGGTAGAAAGTTTTTAGTACTAAAAACTAAAATCAAAGAGTTAAAATTAAAGCATTAAGCTAATTTAGCAGCCAAACATGCTGATGCGATGAAACATGGAATTTTACATTTTACACAAAACTAAAAAAGTTTCAAGTAACAAAATAAAATTGTTTTGTCAAATGAAACTAAAGAAACGTCCAGTTTTTAAACACTTATGAGCTTGGAAATTGGTCAATGTTGCTTTTAACTTCTTAATAATTATATAGGTAAGTACTAAATTGTCCCAATTTATTAGTACTATGCACTAAAAAATCTTTATCCCTATTGGGTTTTAAAAATCTTCACCTATTTCCCTTCTAATGTCGCTTGGTATTAAGCTAATATAACTACTAAATAATATTAAACATATTATAATAAGGGCAATGCTGCGAAAGAATTAGTGTTAGGTATAAAACAAATCAGATCTGTGGTCAAATAATAATATTTATAAATGTATGTAGAAATAGGTATTCATGCATTAAACAAAGGAAAAAATATCTTGATACTTATATAGAGTAATAGCAACAGTTTAGTACTTTTTGTGAAATGTCTAAATGTTTAGTCAATTCAAAATAATCTGTGAAAAATATAACCAAAAAAACTTACATGCTCAATTCCAAAAAAAGATGATTCCAATTCTAGTACCTAAATGTTATAATAAAATAATTGTGATCTTAGATATCGATGTCTATTTATTATCATGGTTGTGTAGTTGCGAATATAGTATAATATACATAAATGTGTTAGCCGTCAATTTCGGGTATGTGATAGTTTTTCTAGTCAAACTCTCGTTATATTGTGAAACAATTCCATACTGTTGCTTATCACAAAGCTACCAAACTAAGGGTAAACTCCAAAATACACTTCTGTAGTAACAGTCACCCTTTCTTCTTGTCATTGGTTCACAACTGGTTGACCCTCGAAAACAATCGTGATAAGCAACATTAGCTTATAAGTGTTGTAGTAATCATCGCTTTATTCCAATGAATCTTCAAATAAAACTATTACGAAAAAAGTCCATTAGGCTTAAAGCAAGTAGACGAAGAAGCAAAAATCATAAAGAAAACATCTAAATATTACTCAGTGCTAATGTCAAATGGTATTCGCTTGGCTTTAATAGAAAACATATGACAGCATAAATTATTTTCAATTCTTTGAAACTATGATAACCAACGCCCCAAGTACGTAACACACTTTCTTTCCCTATAAAAAGGATTTTGAAAAAAAAAAACCCAATCCATCTTATGTTTGAAAAATTCGTCTCTCGACTACGTAAATAACGCAATTAATGTTGTCGAATTGCCAAAATGAAAGGCTTGCAATTGTAAGTGTGTTACGGAAGTACCCCGCAGGCTAAGGTTTGTTAAGTACCTCGTAAAGGAAGTGAAGATAGCTTTAAATAAAACAAAATGGCATTTACGCTTATACACTAAAACAATTATAAAAACTGCAGTCAATTTGTAAGGAATTAAAACAAAGCTTCGAATGAAATTAAAACAAAATGTCTACAGGTAATTCATAACATATCATAGGTTAAGCATCGCGTATTGTTTTTGTAAATATACTGATATTTAAATAAAAAGAATATAATTTATAAAAATATATTTATATTTATTGTTTTATAAAATTATTTGAAAATATAAAGACTGTTAGAACTTGTGTTATAAATTCGGACATTCCATTTTGCGGATATTAGATGTTTTTTTAAATGTCTGATTTGATGTTACAGTCTCCTACATAATTTGTAACCCACCTAAGTTATGATTTCATTTTGAAGTATTTATTTAATTACCAGTAGTTTTGGAACTGAAGAGTTATTACACGATTATTAATGAAGAAAATTATTACCCTTATGCGAAATATGACAACAAACTTAGATACACACATCGAGAGTATAGTGTTATGTTATCTTTGAAACTATACATTTTTGGACCACATATTCTAGAAATTGTTGTATTATTTTACTATAGAATATAACCCTAGAGTTATGGGATATAAAAAAACACCTTGTATATCTATACCCATGTATATCTTTTACTACACGTGACCTACAATCTTTTATACGTTTCTTGAGCGAGAAAGTCGTTGATAGCTCCGCTTCTACATCGGCTGTGGGACAGGTGCCTAAAAGCTCAGTTTAGCTGCGTTTTTTGCTCGAATCACCCTAAGCCAAACGCCACTAAGCTAAACGTCATTCAGCCTCAAACAAATGAGGCTTTTTAAGAGGCAGGCAACGTCCGCCTCATATAGGCAACGTCTTGGAAATTAATTGCTAATCAAATTGACTACCAACTTAAAATGTCATTATATTCAAATCAAAACTGTCATTATATGACAGTTGTATGAAACGGCTGTAACACAGCAAGGTGACGTAAGGTGTCGGTTTTCTTAATGAATTTCCCTGGCTGTTCCATATCCATATCCATATCCATATAGTTGGAGTATCACACTTACTTTCAACAGATTAACCCAGAAATTCTACCCATTTGAAGCACTTTTTAAAATGTCTGCCATAATAACTCTTCAGTAGCTTCTTACAGTATAGTCGACCTCGTCGCTTTACCATCCTAAGATTGAGTGTCGCTTGCGTCATAAAACGACTAGGTCTATTTGTCTATGAGACAGTTAGATATTTTAAACCTTATTGAAGTTTACATGTCCTGGGTTTTCCCATCTGGAATTTCTCAGTAGCAGCCCGGAGTCTGGAGTTATCCCCGGTTGATAGCAACAGGCTCGCCCCCTGTGAGACTTAAACAGTACTGGCGAAATGTGGGTGTACTATGGACCTCTGCCTAACCCTTCGGGGAGTACAAGCGTGATGTTATGTCATATTTTCAAAAGTGGTACAGCACACAAGGTCGGCTATACATACACAGTCTAGGTCTAAGTTATAAAAAATGTTCGTATAGTATACCTACTACCTACTCATATGTCCGTCGCTTAAGTCCGTGTTAAATGTTCTACGCTTCGTTGTGTGTTGCTAAATATATGTTGCACATAAACACAGTGTTTCATTTCTATTTTTACCCAACTACGGAGAAGCAAAAGGAAGGGTTATGATTTTGACCAGTATTTTTTGACAAATGAGGTATCATTCATTCATCGTCCGCTGGTTATAGGCTATGTGACGTCACATTAAATTGAATATGGCGCCCTCTAGAGGACAAAAGTTATGAACCAAAAAAATATGTTTTTAATCCTGCCATGTGGCATTCTCTATCTATTGAACGGGCAGCAGAAAAAAAATGATAACCCCAAAATAATTCAAATAAAAGTTATAAAAATTTAAACCCAACTACGACAAAATGTCATTAAAAAGGACAGACAGACAAATTATAAATACTGAGTCACGTGACTCCGGATTTATAATTTGTCTGTCTGTGATCTCTTGTTTATACCTTTTTAGTTGACTTTTTTTGTCGTAGTTCAGTTTTATTCGAGGCAGACAGCACTGGTTTTCAGCGACAGCTTTAAAAGTTTCAGTTTTAAAAAACAAGAAATACGATTTACAATAAATATCAGTGGCAACTAATCAAGGTACATCTGCAAATAAAGACCATCCTGTCTTTAATACTCTATATTCTTTCTTTGCTTACAATTATTGTTACTATTATATTTACTTTGAAATTGACTTTAACACTGATTGTTTGATGAACACTCCCAACTACATCGAAAAGTAAAGAAAAAATAAACAACAATAATGACTTCACCATATGTTCGTCACGTCCCAGATTGAGCCGAACGCTGGCTCACTCAAAACACTCATAAAATCTTAAGTAGTTTACGCTTCGTTGTTTTATTACCAACTGTCGAATAAAACCTACATGTTTCACAGGAATGCATTAACTCGTTGGCATCTGATGACCACACCGGTATGGACTCCTTTCACGAATGTCTGCAAGAATACGGCGAAGGCCTAGAGGTAGTACAAATATGCCTTGAACCCGAAGAAGCTTCTATTAAAGACGATGAACTATCAGCACTAGGAGATCTCAGTTTTGAAGATTGTAAGAAAATAAAAAAAGATCTAATCATTAATGTTAAAACTGAAATCAAAATTAATGGTGTTACTGAATTGAAGTTTTCAAAATCTGATGAGTCTTTAGATGAGCATGATGATGATATGACAATAACAGAAGATGATATCCTAGTTGCTCCTAGGGAACTGCAGGACCCTAGAAGCAAATCCGCTGATAGAAAAGAAGATAGTGAACGGTGTTTGTCTAAACAACAAAGTAAAGACATTTCTACTTCAGACGAAATGGTTTTTGCAGTCACGCCGACCGGACTAGAAAGAATAAGTTTCGATAAGTATTGGAAAGAGAGTGACGTGAAAATAGATAAAGAATTAGTTAAAGTAAAAAGTGATGAGAGTTGGAAAGAGTGCCTCAATTCCCCACACGAGGACACAGTCAGTTTCTACGATGCAACCACAAGAATTTCCGTCCAGGAAGAAAATAATTCCCTACTATATATAGATCACGAGATTGACGGTTACGAAACATGTCTGGACGAAGATTCATCATCACAGAAGTGCACAGTAAAAAACGCTCGTAAAATGAACGGCGATACTGACATCAAAGAGTTTAGTAAACACGAAGAAAAAATAGCATTTAAAAACAAAGACAACGATGTAAGTGCCAAAATAGTGAAAGAACAGATCACTGCCAATGCGACGGGTGGTGACTACGCCTCGTACAGCCACCCGTACGTCCACGAACATATAATAAAGCAAATGAAATCATTGAGGATAGAACCTCTTAACGTAACCGTACACAAAAAGAAGAAGAAAGAAAAAAGTCCAACAAAGCCGTCCAAGAAGGAAAGGATACAATGCGTCGAATACTACAACGACCAAGCTGAATGCTTAAAAGAAATACGACAGCAAAAGCTAGAAGAAGAAGAGAAAAAGCACAAAACGGAACACAAGCACAAAGAAAAGAAACAACATGATGAACACAAGCACAAAAGAGAAAACAAGCACACAGAACATAAAAGAAATACAGAAACAAGTCTAGTGGTAATGGATAAGACGATACATATAAAACAGGAACATAGTGAAGAATCGACTGACCTCGAAACGAACTATGTACCAGGTTGTCATAAGTGCTTTTTGGAGAACTATGCGTATGCTATAACTCAGGCATACATGGCTGAAGCGAACGCGTGTAAATATTGTGATGTGATTCGGGAGATGTTGGAAGTGCCTAAAAGTGCGAGTAGACGGGGTTCGGCGCCGGCGTTGGTGAACTTGGACAGCAGTTCAGAGACTGATGAAGAAGATCTTCTGATGGTGCCAATGGTGAAGGATAGAAGGAAGTCTGCGGGGATTCTTAAGTTTCCCCCGTCTTCGAGGAGGCCTAGGTGAGTGATATTTTCTTTAGAATTTTGTTTCTGAGATAATATAACTGTTTTACGATGTGCCCTAGGAATATTATTATGACGGAAGTTTGACTTATAGCTAAAGTATTATGTACGATCTTTGATATCCGTTCAATAACTCCTTGTCTAACTGAATTTGGGTTTAGAAAAGCAGGTTTTACTAGTTAGGATTACAAACATTGTTGCCAATGAGAAAAGCCACGGTTTCTTTGCAAAACAGTTTATGTTCTCATTCTATACCAAATTACTGGTAATCTTCTATGCTATCTCTCCCGCAATTAAATAATAATGATGAAACACAAACATAGGGTGCACTGTAAAAGATTTCCTGCCTACTCGTGCCTAATGCGATGAAGCCCCACGGAAAGGACGGGCTTACGTCTATCTGTTTACACCTTTATTACTGACCACTATTCAAAAATCAACCTTACTTCTTCAACGAAATAGTCCTATTTCGTTCAACAGCCACCGGCCTCTGTCCTAAGTACACTGGGCAGATGAAATTGAACTCTACTCGTGCTGAGTGTAAGTGGATTTTCGGTTGTGTTTGTTTGGGAAGGTCGATCATATAAACGTGCTTACTCTAATATCGCCGTCAAGTTCAAGTTGTCAAAGTCATTGTTGAATTCACGTTATCACGAATATGGAGGTAGAAGTCATATTAAATGGATACAATACCCTTATAGAGGGTAAATAAATAGGTTATGACTGCATCGTTGGTCTAGTTGTCGCAAGCGCTACTGCTGAGCATGAGGTTCTAGATTCGATTCCCCCGGGTCGGGCAAAGTGTCATTTGGTTTCTCCATCTGGAATTTCTCAGTAGCAGCCCGAAGTCTGGATTTATGCCCGGTTGATGGCAATAGGCTCGCCCCCTATTACATGGGCCATGGCACATAAACATAACTAGTGAAACGTGGTTGTACACCTCTGCCTAACTCTTCGGGGAATACTGGCGTGATGTATTATGTAAATACGTTATGTGGACGTGCCGTGTGTTATTGCAGCACATAATGAAAAGCATATAATGGACAAGGCCTAAATTCCTATCTTTTGTAGAACCAAGAATAATGTGGACGTTACTAACCCTAAATGGTTTAAGACACTTATATACGTCGTAGGGATATATGATAATTCGAATTTTTGCTTTAGGAAAGAAATTGAACCACCAAGTTCAATATCATCATCATAATCATTTCAGCCGAAAGACGTCCACAGCTGGATATAGGCCTCCCCCAAGCATCGCTACTTCGACCGGTTCTCTGCTTTTCGCAACCAACAGATTCCAGCGGTATTCATCAGATATGTGGTCCACCTTGTGGGTCGCCCTCCAACGCTACGTTTGTTGCTAAGTGGAACTCTTCAATATCATCATCATGCAATGCTCTAAAGTATATTAAGCTGAGTAGTTTGGTTTCGTACAGCTGGCCCCGTATCCCCGACGTACCTCGGCGCCACTCCAGAAGTTTTTGGCCCCATAAGCCATCTGTTTTACGAGCAATGTGCCCTGCCAACTGCCACTTAAGTTAGGCAATTTTTCGAGCAATGTCGATTACGCTGGTTGTCCCACGGATCTCTTCATTTCTGATTCGATCACTTGGAATACCTACTTGAGTGCGAAAGCCGTATCATCGAATTTTGTTTCTTCGAAAACCTTTCAACGACATCTCTATACTGCGACGTCTTGTTAAATCGACGTCTGTTACTGCGATGTTTCGTTACATCGAAAAACTGTACCGCGAACAATTAGGGAAACTCCAAGCATAGCCCTCTCCATGTTGAATATAGGAACCCCCACGATCATCATATCTCGATCACAATGGATGGAGAGATATCTACAATGAACAATGTAGCTTTTACTATCCACGTGAATTCTAAAAACGTCAAGATCCGCCACATCAAAACAAACATAATTCAATAATCAAACTGACCTTTTCACTCCACTTTCAAAACTACCCGTATGAAACTGAATAATTCACCTATTCTTACTATTTTACTAATTTTGCTAAGTGGGTCCCACTCTTGGGATACGCTGGTATTAATGTAATGAACTTCTGATCCCAGGGGAGCGATGTTTTCAATAATGTATCGTTTAATTTAGAGTTGCCTCGTCGATATGCGCGGTGACATGGAAGGAACGGTAGGTTTAACAGAAAGGCTTGTTTTTTGCGAACTATTTTTGTTAAGTTGTTATATTGTAAATGTTACACCAACTACAGTATTGTCTCTCCTTCTCCATCATGTAATCTGTAAAAAGGTTGTCTTTAAAAATACTTTTAGCGATAAGACCGCCCATTGCGTCACCTCTTGTCAAATTTCTACATTTATATCTGTAATTCATATGGTGTACATAATAAAGAGTATTCTTTAATTTATTATATTTTATGGATAAGTATTTTGAGATTATTGGGCTTCTGACCAACCCTTAACGACTGTCAAAGATCTTCAAATAACAGCCTGCACCAACGGCTTAATGTGTTTACCGAGGCACGGAGAGGTTTCGATATGTAATGGATGCTCAACCATCCACGAACCGACCGCGGCAAGAGTAGCTTGACCTGCGATCGACCCGTGTGGTTGTTATTATTTAGCAATAGGCCCAACAAAATGTTCTACTTACTAAAATCGCGTGACCTGACTATCCTTGGAGACAATAAATAATAAAATGGCAATTTATATTATAAAAATATATAAATAATAAAATTAATGAAAAATAAAATCCAGGCCCACGGCAGCTTATGTAGGATTAAAGAAAACACTAGTGATGCTACACGGGGCTGGTTTGTGTGTCAATATCGATAGTTTTGAAGGCTGACGATAACATTGTCGTGTAATTATTTCCAATTTTGAAACTTCTATTAGCTAAAATCTTTGGATATATCAATCAATCTGCTTAATCTTTTTCCAAATTTTGTTGGGGTTGCGACTTTCAGTTTAACTAACCGGTTGCAGCTGAATACCAGTATTTTGCATGTAGTGACTGCCTAGTCATATCTTTGGAGATATAATATTTTAATAACCTGCTTGCATATTTTTATAATTCACGCGCACTTTGTTTTGAATCTGATTTAACGGTTACTTTCTTACAATAATATAAAAGATGCACATTATTAAATCCCACTCAGAAAAAAAACTCTTAAGATCTTCACATTCACATTTATAAAAAACTTGATGAATGAAAGAGCTCGGACCAAAAAATAAACTTTTATTCCTGAATTTCTTTGAGAAAACTGACCGTGACTCAACCTATCGTTAATCAATTATACAAATGGCTTGAAATTCCGGTGAGCAGATAAATATCCGCCAACAAATTGATGTTTCAACGTGAACATAATCTGACATTACCAAAACATCTTGTTATGTCGTGGCGGCGCCACTTTCTTAACCAAACGTCATTGATATATCAAATTCAGTATGGCAAAATTTAGTTCGTTATTTCACCGTCGGTCAAGTTAAATTAGTCGGTTTGCTCTGTTTACTTTTGCTACGTTTACACACCAACGCATAAAACTTAAAGATTTACGCTGTATAGCATTAAAATGAATTATTTGTAACGTTTTTATGTTTTCTTTAACAGTGCTTTGAACTCTTGAAGTAACTGCAAAACGCCAATAACGTCGAAAGGAGTCAGATAATTTATCAAAAATATTATTAAACAAAGTTATCATTATGTCTGTCTGTTTCGAACAAATATTGCGATCATCAATCAGTCTGTTGATTAAGTCGATATCCTTTGTTCTTTGGAGCGCGCAGTCATTTATTATTATTATGGGATTGGACGTTTAATGGATTTTTCTTTAAACCAGTGAAGATAATAAAATGAAAAGCACTAACAGTTGAAAATAATAAATTCAATTTTTGACTACCGAATCGCTAATGAGTTTGTTAAATTATAAATATTGCAGTTTTTTCAGGTCTATCCATTCATTTTATTTTACTAGTAGTGATTCATACTAAAACGCATCATTGTCATCTTCGTCGACAACTCACTCCTCGACAAGTCACATCACTATTAGAAAATTGTTAATACCCGTAATTGAGTTATGTCCAAGCGACCTCAATGCTCCATTGTGGATTGTCAAGCCGCTGTTGGCAAACGTTACATATCGTCATTAGTCGACATATTCGGCGAAAGGCCATCTTTTCGCCGAAAGTGTAGGGTTTCGGCGACAGTTTCGGACAAGCCGGAGTCGGGAACATCGGATTGTTTGACATGTAGTGTTGGCTGTCAAAGGATAGTGGTTACTGTATCGGTAAGTCGATTGTGAAGATAATAGATAATTTAATAAAGAAAATAAAATGTAAGTGTCCAAGTAGAATTAGTCAAATAAATGACCCTGAAACGAAGAGATTTAAACCGTCTTTTATATAAATTCTCAATCTGCATGCCTTTTCCTAACTATGTTGGGGTCGGCTTCCAGACAACGGATGCAGGTACCCAGTAATACCAGTGTTTTACATGGAGCGACTGTTAATTCGACCTCCACAACCCAGTTACTGGGTAACACGATATCCCTTGGCAAGAATCGGTTGACAGACTTTCGGGTTTCTGACAACCGTAAAGACTGTCGAATCTCTACGAATTACACCCGGGACCAACTAACGTGCTTACCGAGGGAAAGAGGGGCTCGGACTCTCGGTATGTAATGGATGGTTACCCATCCACGGACCGACCTCGGCAAGCGTTGCTTAACCTTGAAGAATCGACCCTTGCGGTTGTTATTATGTAACCACGAGTCCCTCCTTCTTATATATAAATTATATCTGATTAAACGATTACATTGAAATAGGCAATAGCTGAATTTAAAATTAACTATCGAGACGAAATCTGACGACATTGACATTGCACTATTTTCCTTTTGGAGATTTTCATTTCATATGCCTAACTAATGAAGTTTAAAATAATTTTAAATCTTAAACTTCTAAACATTCATCTTTCTTAGCGTATCGATGGCTAATAAGAAATGATTGTGAGAATAGATTTTACTCATTAAACTAATATTATAAATTATGTATTAAAAATTATACAAAATAAAAACAGTTTTAGTTACGTTATAATATTATAATATATTTTTGAAAATTACATTATAAACATGGTATTTCTCCAGACACTTTCATATTTTCCGACTGGTCAACGTTTCTCTGCTGACCCGATAATTTAATCACATGCATTGCCATGAAGGTGTATGACGTATGCATTTGTATATTAAGGATCGTAGCAGGTGACGGTTTATAGTTTCTGCCTACCCCCATGGGATGAAGGCGTTAGTTTATCTATGTATGTACATGTTATGTAACTATTATGTTGCAGTGTTCAACATTCTCTTTATATTTTGTCATCACCCACTGGCCACTTAAAATAAATAGCAGAGCATTCTTTACTAAATTACAACTCATTAGAACATAATTACGTTACTCTTGAAAATCCTTTTACAATGTATTTTAGTCTAATGAGCTTTTAAACGGATTAGACAATTCGTGTAGTAAGGAAAAATACTTATTTATGCAGATAAAGAAATAATGAATACATTTATTTAACATAGACTAAAAAGCACACATTTAAATGTACAGCAGATAAAAAAGATAAAATAATAAAAAGTGTAAAGAACGATGTAAGAAATTAGGAGTGGAGTGTGCCTCACGGCGGCGCCAAAAAGACCCAGTTCAGCGGATAAATAATTATTACAGATTAGGCTTGTAGTGTTCAGGAACGGATAGGTGCGTAGTTTAAAGAAAAACTGACCTTCCAATCTCTAATTTAATTTAATTAGTCAAAGCTTGATTACAGTCATTAAGAGAAGTGATACTCATCTCCGTATTAGTCTAAAACTGCATCGTCCGCTGCATGCCACTAACACAATTTTGTGCTACGTTGAGCGGAAGAACTACTGAACAGTGCTACATTAGCGAAGCCTCATCAAAGTGGACAAAATTCTGTTTAATTAGACAGCGCCCTGTAATGAAGGTGGTGGATGAATATAATGTCATTGGAATATTAACGGAAAATAAATTTTTGTCCGCGGAACCGCGGAACCAAGAACCATTGGTCAAATGTTGTCTGCGGAAACTAAGTCGAATCTTAGAAAGTTTTGAGCGTGAATTTGGATAGCTATAAGAGTAGGAAAAGAGCAAAGAATGATGGATGGATTATGTGAAAGATGATATTATGACTTGGAAAGGGGTGACTACCCGATGACTTCTTATGGTCGGCGCTACTTGTATTTTTCTTCCATAATATGAGAAGAAATGCTGCGTCGACATCAAATTAATTGGGATATGGGCAAAATAATGATAATGAGTCAAATCTTAAATGATAATGTTTTTTTTTGACGATCGTTTGCGAGACCGACTCACTTAAAAGTTACCACCCAAACCTAGCTTAAATAAGCAGCTGTAAGGTTTTTCCAGTATTTTTCACTTGTGATTATTTTTTTATTTATTTAATTTATTTATTTAGTACACCAACAACAGTACATACAAATAAATAAAACAGAACAGTAACAAAATAAAAGTACAGTGGCCAGCACATCAAGCTACCCAAAACTGTCAAACTTTCCCAATCAAACTTGAACCTAATGCTTTAGCGATAAAGTTTAAAATCTACTAAAGAAATTTGACAGATTTTAGTAGCTTGATGTGCTGACCACTGTACTTGATGCCTATCATAGGAATACACAACATTAACTACAAAACAACATCGTAAAAAATGAAATGATGATGAATGACCTGCCTTCCTACCTTTAACTATCAAAATTATCATTATTTTAATTTTTCTCTTTATATTGCCTAATGGGCCTGCTCTTGATATCGATCTCACCGCGTTTTTTCCGATTCTTAGGTGACTTTGAGATGCTTACAGACATCTGCAAAAGTAAACAATGTTTTACCAAGAACCTCTACACTCCTCTCCTACCTCTACACCTCTGCTAGTGTACACTAGCAGAGGTGTACTACATACACATCTACAAACTGAAACTAATGAGCCCACCTCACGTGTCGCTACAATTTATTCCAATGAAAAAGTCGCATGTCTTACAAACGGAGTTAAATCGTTTCCCCACGCGGTCTTTACAATGTTATTGTTTTCAAACAATTGTTTTAATTACTTAATTGTAATTGTTGGTTTCATCTTTGTGAAAGTAATGATCGATTCCTTGTGAATACATTTTCTTGAAGTGAAAAATAAACAGCGTTTTTATGAAGTATCGGTTGGTCAGTAAATGTAGTAACGTAACATCATCATCAGTCTATAGCAGTCCATTGCAGGCCTTTCCTATTGCATTCCATTCAACTCGATTTCCGGCAACTCTCATCCAGCTGTTACCAGCCACCCTACGAAGATCATCGCTCCACCTAGCCTGAGGACGTACTAACTTACATTGCCGTCTGCCGATTCGCGGTCTCCACGCAACTTATCAAAATCAAAAGTCATCTATTTAAACTAGGCTGAGAATCAGCACTTTTTGAACGTCAAAACGCCCTTTACCACTTCGCAGTGCTTTAACTGGGAAGAAGAAGTGGCGAAACAAACTCCCCAGCAGTACAGCTATCTGTTCAGTTACTGTAGAATTCTGTCGTGTAGAATTCTCAACAAGTATTCCTTCTTCTTTCTGCAATAATAGATGATAGAAATTGATGTACCTATCCAATAGATTGTCGCCATTTTGAAACCAGTCCGGGTTGAATTGAAACTTTATAGTCCAATTAAATCATAGTCTCCAAATACTACTGAAGACTCTAGATGGCACATTCCCGAGAATTGTCCTAGCGAGATTTTTGCTGTTAAGAGCAAGAACATTCTCGAGAATTCTCATAAATTCTCCAAAATTTCGTATTAAAACAAACTATGATTTACCACTAATCTAAATAACTATCTCGATTTCTTTGGAACAGACTTTGATTTTGTAACACTTTTTCGGTCGTTACATTATTGCCACCCCATCATTATTAGAAAGAAAGAAAGAAAGAAAGAAAATACGTTTATTTGCGGCAAACATGACGCAATGAGAAAAAAAAAGTACACGATAATAACAAGTTGGTGGAAAATATGCGTCACATTCACGCAAAACGGCCATCGCTCAGTTTAATGCTGCAACCCTATGCGAGACAGAGCCACAGCGCTGGTTTTTAGTGACAGCCGGCGTTGACGTGATGACGTCAATCGGTGCAGCATTATAATGAGATAACAATAACAATTTTAAGAAATAAAAAATAAAATAAATACCATTCTCAGTCCCCCCGAAGTGTCAGTGTTCTATCGAGTACCGTATGACTATGAGTAGAGTATGGATATGGAATATGATCAGATATGATATATGAGGCGCACCCTCCCGTCGCGTCGTTGGATGATTGATTCATATGCATCTTGTACTGTGAAGAACATTGCTCGTTCGAATTTATAAGCTATCTAATATATTTCTTTCAAGACAGTCCCACCAAATGTGAAAATTTAAATATCGTTGTTTTCAAATTTCATATTACGTAAAATAATCTTCTAAATTAAACTTTCTTTCGACGTTCTTTTGCTAAACAACGCCAATAATAACTGGGCAACTGCTGACAGCTGCTCTTTTCATCTCGGCATGAACTATTTTATTTTGGCATAATTCGTGGCAACCTACGAATAGGTTATCTTTCCCCCTATTTTTTTTTACCCTCCTCGTTTTATGTCTTCAATCTAATATTTTCTTTATTCTCGTTTTGATCATCACCAAATCATCTAAACTCGACTGGGTATAGGTCTGACTCGCATTTTGTCTACCATACGTATTTACAATACGGGTTTCGATCAGCTGCCATTTTATTTTCTCTCTTCTTTAGTCCTTTTTCATTACCCTACAATAACAACTGACTGTTAAATGCATTACCTGTTAATTTGTTTGTTTACTGTCCCTACGACTTCCGCCCTCGCCAGTACTGTCCACCACTACTGGCGGCCAGTCGACAGGTATCCATTTAATCCATTCCGTTTTAATTTGTTTGGATGGACGAACGTTTAATACAACGCATCGCTGACGACGGGCTATTGATGTTTCATTTAATGGCTTCCAGTCATAATAGGAGCAGTATTGTTTTTGCGTGTTTGGTTTACCTCTGCACCCATATATTTTCATTGTTGTTGATGAAATATTATCAAACTCAAAGCATTTATTTCAAATAAACCTATTACAAGCACTTTTGAATTTTCAAGGGGTCGATCAGTCAGAAAGATGAAGCTAGTTGCCCATTCCAAAGCGTAGTAGGTTCCTATGGAGAAGAACGGGCAAGAACTTCACACACTCTTTTAATATTACAATGGTTAATGGTGGTGATGGGTCAGTGGCTAAGACGTCGACTCTCATGCACGATGTTCAAATCCTGGCAAGTGCCTATGTGGCTTTTTGAGTTTATCATGGATACCACTGACATCGGTGAAGGAAAACATCGTGAGGAAACCTGAAGTTATAGTTAATGTAAGTTCGAAATCGCCAACCTGTCTGGAGCAAGCATGGTGATCAATGCACGAGGCCAGAGAAAGCACGAGGCCTTCTCTGTATGAGAAGACGGTTTTGCCCCGTACTGAGATAATAATAGGCTGCTATTACTATTATTATTTCATCTAGACTCCAAGCTGCTATTAGAAAGGGATTCTCGTTATCAATCAAAACAGTTCTACCAACCTTCAAAATTATTAGATAATTATCATTAAACAACTTTTAGTTAATGAACCTTCGAGTCTTAGCGTTAAGCATTAAACAGAACTTAATTAACACCTTGAATTATAGCTATTTGTAGGTACTCAAATAATTCCGTTTCAATGTAGCGTAGTTGATCCTGGCTTTTAATACAATCCACTTTTCGGATTAAGCCTAACAATTGATTATCTTACACATTACATAAACGGCTTTCTTTACAAATCCAGCTACAGTTGATTTGAACAGAAACTCGAGTCTTTTGTCAAAACGACTAAAATTCATCAAGCATGTTGAACGTACGTTTTTTTCGATAAATTGGAACAATTTACACGAAAACACCTCTATTGGACTCGAAGGACCAGAATTCAATGTTTGGCATTCAACTTGACCCTTCTGTTTTCTAGCCTTTTTAGGGTTCCGTACAATATTCCTTAAGCTCCGCAGTCCGTCTGTCACAGGGCTGTATCTTTCGAACCGTAATAGGCAGACACTTGAAATTTCACAGGTTGTACAACTATGGTCGCTACAGCAACAAATAATAAAAACTTATACAGAAAAAAAAAGTAACGTTAAATATTCTACGCTGGTACGGAACAATTCGTGTGCAAGTCTGACTCGCACTTGGCCGCTTTTTTTACGATAAATTGGAACAATTTACACGAACACACCTGTATTCGGTTCGAAGGACCCGAATAAATTCAATGTCTGGCATTCAACTTGACATTACCGTTTATTTGGTTTTTCTTGAATTGGAGTTAAAATTCAATTAATGGTAACCGTTCCTTGATGGTCTTCGAAACTGCTTATCATAGAAAGTATATTTATGTATTAGCTTCTGCACGCGACTTCGTCCGCGTGATGTGATAATTATCATCAAATATTTATAATTATCCTATGACACTCGGCAATATACTGCATAGCTTCCCATTAGTTAAAGAATTTCTTTCGGAATCGGATCAGCAGTTCTGAAGGTTCCCTGTATACAAACTTTAAAGAAAGTTTCCCGTTGTGATTAAAAATAAATAAAAACAACAACAACCCAGAAATTTGATTTAAAACAAATCCTTTTGCACGACGCTCAAAATAATTCCATCTGAGAAAGGACGCAATTCATATTCTTCGTTACCATTCAGACAAAACACGTCCAGCTGGACATAGCACTCCCCAAGCTTCGCCAAAACAACTGGTCCGGTTCTTCTTGCATTCCTCGAGCATATAATATTATTCGTCAGTATCCAGGCCATAATGTCACGTATCACGCCGCTTGGTGTCGCTGTAGCGTGCACTTCTCAATTGTTACGTATTATCGCACTTATCCAATTTAAGAAGTTATCCGTTACGTTGTCCACTTACTAGATTCCTTGTAGAGGTCGATATGCTTCTATATGTATCATTCTGCGTTTGATATCTGCCTTCAAAGGATCGTGATTTTAATTTTGCATGTTTTGGTTCTGGATAGGAAAAGATTTAAAATTTATTGATGTGGCTTCGAATGAAGCTTTCCAATGTAGTAAAAAGATATGGAATTTTTGAGAATTGGTAAACTCTCGGAAAATTTTTATTTTTCGCTAGTTCGGTTGTGAAAGCCAGATAGCCTTTTGCCTGGCCAAAAGGGGTTACTCAGAAGTTGTTATAAAGTGATATTTTTTCCTCTTAGTGACGCTCTGTGACTTGACCCAAGAAGGAATAAATTATATCGAGATTGTCACCGACGTTGAAGCAAAAGAGATTGACTATGTAACATTGTGTTGGTCTTGACAGTATTTGATCAATGCAAATTCTAAACGATCCTTCAATATTCTTATTTTTCTTTAACATTTGTCATCTCAACAATATTTCCATCTAACAGCTTCGCCCCACCGACGATGACGGTGACGGTATCATCGGAGCGACGCGCAGATGCGCTGGCGGCGCAGCGGTGGGGTTCCCCGCGACAGGTCACACTCAAGCGCAGTCCCGGAGCACCGCTAGGAGTCAGCATTGTTGGAGGCAAGGTGGGTTGTACGAGGATTAAATCCTACGAAACATGAAAGCATAAAACTTGATGAACTTGATCATAATCATACAGTGACAAGAATTCAACCACAACAAAGTGGTACAAAATCAAACCTTTTCTAAGACGATGAGCCTATAAACTGCTGCGTAACTTTATTTATTCCTTCAACCGTTAAGACCACATTAAACAGAAGTAGAAGATTCTAAGCAACTACAAAGACTGAAAGAACCCCTTCATTAAATTGTGCAATTGTACAGGTTGACATAATCTCCAACCGCGACGGTGATGATGGTGAAGAGAAGGCGATATTCGGCATCTTCATCAAGAATGTTGTACCCGGCAGTCCTGCGGGTAACTGTGGAGAGTTACAAGTAAGTATCATTTATTAATCCACCATTATATAAGGTTATTAAAGTAGGAGTGACTCGGGATATGTTGGCTGAAGTTAGTAACGATGGGTACAAAATAGAGAGGTTTAAGAGATGTGTTTGGGTGTTGATTGCCCTGACGATGAATTCGCAAAGCCTCAAGTAGCAACCGTCATGATTGATGTTCGTTCTTCTCTGCTCGAGAAGATACCTTTGTCCTACAGTGGTTAAATAACAAAGAGTTATAGTAAGAAAGTTGAAAGTTTATAAAAGCACCGTTCAGTTAAAAGAGTTTTAAAGCTCATTTTTAACTGCAGCGGATTTAAACAGCAGAACGAAAGCTAAGTCCGCTTATCACCCACTAAGTCCCTTCTCCCTAGGAGAACTTTATCAGCACTTACAAACTCACTAAACACTAGTACGATAGGTACTATCTTGACCACATTGTTCCTCACAGACAGGCGACCGTATCCTCGAGGTGGACGGAGTATGCGTGAGGTCGGCGCAGCATGAGCGAGCGGTGCAGCTCATCAAGGCTGCTGGCGACACTGTCACACTTACAGTGCAGAGTCTACTTGCATGGGTACGGTTATACATAATAAGCTCCTAATTGTATTGTGTAAAATGTTAAAAGGCGGCCATTCTTTTCTAATCTATAAAGTTCAAAAGTGGTTCTTAAACATAGTTAAAAAAATATTTAAGAATCAAAAACTCGACTGCAACTAAAAAGTTCAAAGCAAGAACACTTTGCGACGTGTAAAATATTTGCCGTTTTGATTGTTTTTAAACAAAACTTAACAAAAAGATGCAAATATACATGTATAGATATGCGTGAAAGCATAACTCTGTCTTTGGAGTCACGCAGTTTGGTACTAAGCAATTTTTGTGATATTATTAGCATACTGTTGGAGCCATCCTTCTGATTAGTTTTTTTTTTGGCGCAGTTTTATTATTCTAATAGGCTTTCGCGAGTAATTTCTATTAGCCATAAACGAAGCCAATTAAGTTAATGCGAATGATTTATTTGCAGACTTACTACAAAGCTTTGTTTTTATGGTTCCGTTGACACATGGCAAAAACGGAATCCTTATAATTTCGTCATGTTCGTCTGGTCGTATGTACAACATTGTTATAACGAAGATCTTCATTACAGAACACAGACTCTTCCGACGTGGAAGCGTCCACGCCCCCCGCGTCTCCCACCCCTTCAGCCAGAAAGTCCGCACCACCACAGAAGGATAATAAAACTCCGCAGCATGAGATCAAGGTAACTCTTCCAGAAGTATTTGTTCCATGTTCATGTTTCAATGTTCTGTGGGTGGAAATATGTTATTATTGTTGGAAAAAGCATTGCAAAAGCATAGTGATTCAATCACCATCATCATCATCATCTTCTTGTCCTTGTCCTATGTTGCTTGAGATCGACGCACTATGTTTTCTTCTTCCATTCTCCACTGTCAACCGTCACGCTATCATTCCTTGCATTGCCATAAATATAAGACAGATTTTTACATCTAGGTGGTTCATTATATAGCTTGGATCCGCTTTTGTCAGTACTTTCGTTCATTCACTCTTTGTTAAGCTCATGATTTGGTCTTTTCTCATCATCATCACCCTGATCCCAATTTATTTGGGGTCGGCAGTACATGTCTTTTTCTTCTATACTTCTCTATTAGTCGTCATCTCAGTAGTCACTCACTTTCTACCTACAATATTATTTTTCTCGCAGTCCATCTATTGTTTCTTTGGTCTTCCTGTTCTATAGGCATCCATGTTCATACTCAAAACTTTCTTTCTTAACAACAGTGGAAAATAGGGAGATTCACAAGTTTAACTTTGTGGTTAGGTGTCAACAAATGATAATACATCAGGCGTCTGATCAACAATATGTTGTAAAGAGTTATAGAAATGCAGAAACTATTGCAGATGAAGAGAAAGCTAACCTTGAACTATGGGCACGTAAAAATAAAGACGGCCGTGAAACTGATTTTTTGTTTGTTTCAAAGTTATAAGACAGCATAGATGTAAATTATTGCTGACTATACAGCAACTTTTAATTACCCCTTTTAAATCATGGCAGTCAGACAAAAGTCAGAACTTTCAAATATTTAAAATTAATTGTAGAAAGCGTGTGAGTGAGTGATCTTCTAGAAGGTCTTATGAAATAAATTTTTGTTGCAGTTATTTATTGAATATAATTTGTATCTATCGACCTTAAATGATGGCAAAAGAATAAGTTAAATTAAGTACTTGCCTTGTGTCTAAAGTTGTAAAAAAAAGGCATTTCTTTTTTGATTTGAGACGGAGGGCGACGAAAGGACTTTACAGGTTAATGAGTTATTCAAATAATGGAGGTTTCCATGCCATTTTTTTGGAAGCCATTATGCCGTAGATGCTAAAACTGCGTAGCTTATATGCATAACTTCCTGTACAGATAACAGTAACATCAGAAGCTAATGAGGAGAAGGAAGCTGAAGGCGACCCGGAGAAACCAGTGGACAGTACACCTTCAGAAGAAACTGCTAAACAGGTGTACTCAGATGACTCCGATAGTAGTGACGACGAGGAAGACGAGAGAGAGCTGCAGGGCAGGACGTATTCTGATAAAGGAGTCGAGGTGAGTGAGAGGGTAAAAGCCTTTTACTAGTGACAATACTTTGGTATGACAGGACACCTTACGTTAGACAGCCCCTAACAACCGGCGCTGAATGGGAACGTTTTACTGGGCATGAGCTGTAAAAGGAGATAGGTCGTGATGACATGAAAGTAGTAGTAACTACTTAATTATACATTTTGATGAAGCCGTTGTTGCAATTATGCCCGTGTATGTAGTATGTTTATTATTGCAAATGGGCTTTCTAAAGTAGAAAGATTTTTACTTTATCCAAGGCCCTTTTTATTTTAACTTGGTTTTTACTGTCTGAAGATACACGAAACGAGACACTCGCGAAAAAACAATCACAAGATTGATGAACTCCTGTCATCTATTCGAGTTTTATTTAAATTAATAGTCATTTTTGAGGTAAACAAGCTTTCTACTTCAAGCTTTTTTAGAGATAATTTCAAAAAATAAATGTTGTTTCCCCTTGGGCATGTTTGAGCACAGCCTATTGTAACTTCTTAGGCATCATATTTATAACCAATGAAGATATGGACCAATTTGTTATACTGGGGTAAGAGAAACTATTCCTTATAATCAGGAGATAAAATTGTGTTGTTCTGATATTTATAGGAAGATCACAAGATCTCATAAATTCTTCTTCATCCTTTAGATTGACCGAGCTTCAGCCGGAGCAGTGAAACGCAGCAAAGAAGAGAAGGAGGCAGATCCTGAAGAAGAAGATGACTTCGGCTACACCACAAGTGAGTGGAAAGATACATTGTTCACTCTCGTCAACTTCTCGTTCTATATCGTTCACGTTTACTTTTACGCGTGCCTTATTGAGCACAATAGGTGAAGTTGTACTCGTCGAAGAACATTTTTACGGAAAATTTATGTATATATTGATATTCTTTTCCCATTCCAATTGAACGAAAAATTTATGATTTGTGAATTTACTGTGAAAAAGTCTTGAAAATTTTGCGTTTTAATATTGCAACTTTTACATATTACATGGTCAAAACTAATGTCAGAATAATTATAAAGACCTAAGTAAGTTTTTTCGATATTTAAGCACAACTCGTGTAGTAGGTATTATAAGTGGGTGGAAATATTGTTCAATCTCATCAAATTCTCGTCCTATACTTGTGTACTTCTAGGCGTGCCTTAAAGCACGCGCAATAGGTGAAGTGTTTGTACTAATAGAAGGATTTTTTTTTTTAACTATTTTCTTTATTAGGTTTAATAATATTTTTGTCATTTTGACGTGAATTAATGACGTGGGAACATCTTCGAAATTTTGCGTCGCTTAAATTGAAAACTATCAATCTCGATCGTTTTCCATCGATTAAATTGATATAAAAACCAATGTGAATCTTAGTCGAATGTCGTTATTAGTATTTTATACGGATTAGATTGGCAAAATGAACTTAAGCAAAGAAAGACATTGATAGATACCTACTCGTATTTTTTGTCGGTATGTAAGCACAACTTTTTTAGAAGCAAGTGATTGGAAAGATACATTGTATGTGATTATTAGGCACTGAGCAGACGATGGGCAATCGCGGATAATTTGAAATCGTAAGGAAATCCCGGTATTTATTCCCACGTGCGAGTTATTTTTCCATACTATTCCAAATTGTCTGCCGACAAACTGTCCATAATCTGCTCAGCGAAGTAATGTTTTGTTCCTAGCTCAGTAAATCACACGTACCTACGGTCAGTACTTCGCATTACCTGACCCCTCTTACAAAGAAGGAGAGGGGAAAAGGGGTCAGCTTACACACTTACAATTTGAATTACGTCTTTATTTTATACCTGTAAGGTCAGTTTTCGTACTTCAAGTGGACGGCAGTCGTGACGTGTGGTTGACCACGACGATGTGAAAATATTAGGACCACAAAAATGTGGATTAAAATGTGTGCAGAAACGGACAAAATGGACTCATTTCATGATAAATACTTAAAATTAAAAATATTAGTTTTGATTTGGACGAATCGAATATTTTGATTAGTCGAGATTTCTTCACTAATTTCATCGCAGTCTTCGCAAATCAATTTACTGTATGAAACACTAATTATAAACAGACATTCTTTCCAAACTATAAAATTTATTACCCAAAGTACCCATAAAACACCAGTTCAGCAACCGCAAACCACCCAGGAAACCATTTTAACCAGCAGTTAATTATTACATAAACAGCATAATATTGTAACAGAGACGGAAGCTTGTGGTCTTACCAACATCCGTAGTCAAGGTTACCGACGGGTTAAATATAGGAACCCTGCAATGGTTACCTGATGCTAGGTATTTTCGAAGATTTTAGTATGGAAGCAGTATAACTATTTCTGCCACCAGCCATAATTGCTTTGTTCTGGTTGGACCGGTGAAATCTCCGAAACGTATGACAAAATTACGTGTGTCTCATTGTGGAAGTACAATTTAAGGGGGTGTGCAAAGACATTCTTAAGTTTTTTGCACTTTACAGGTCACAAATAAAAATAAATAAATAAAATAATTCTATAAAACACCATATTGTTGACGTTTGTGAATCATAATCATCAACATGCAACCAGACTTAACTGCTTAAAATGTAAGAAAATAGGAATTTCGCGGGTCACCCTGGTTAAGCTTA
Source organism: Eupsilia transversa (assembly GCA_914767815.1). NCBI lineage: Eukaryota > Metazoa > Arthropoda > Insecta > Lepidoptera > Noctuidae > Eupsilia > Eupsilia transversa. Next base: position 11,523,152 of record OU611896.1, read on the forward strand.
AGCCATAACTCATCCGTACCAAAAATCAAAATCAAAATATTTTATTTCACATAAACCTACATGGGGACTTATGAAACGTCAGAAGCTGGGTGCACGGTTCCAATTGGTCGTTTCCAAGGACCAATTTTTTACGTATAAAAGTACGATCAAAGTTTTCCACGATCGACTTTGCTAAGCCTCTGACGGCTTAGTACCTATTTACAGCTCTTCACGTTTTCGGGAAATATTGGTTGCAAGCCTTATTGCAGACTTTCAGTTGATCGCTGTAGTTTCAGCATGCCTGGAGCTTAAGCCTTTTTTTGTTTTTAATTATCTACCTGAAATAAGGTACCTAAAATAATATTTTTTTAAGACATTTAACTTTTGCATTTATTTCAATCAATTATCGGCCATCTTAAATACAATATACAACATAAAACTAAAATAATATTTTAGTTTTATGTTGCCACGTTGTTTGGCAATGCTGATTCTTTGGCCTAAAAATAGGCCAGACCTCTGGTCACGTGAAGAGTCGACCGATCGCTTGGCGATGTCCCGAAATACTCGAGCGACCCCATGGCCCTAGTATTGACCCACAGTAGATTAACCAAAGACTTGAGCAGACAACGTAGGAATGAATCTTACTTTAGGAACATCAAAAACTATATTCTATCTACCTATCTACTGGAAATTGTGATATAAATGCTGTTAGGACAAGTTTAAATCGGACCCAAAAATATAAACGAGAAAAGTTAACTTAGTTACTTTTTGGGTAAACCGAACGAAAATACCTCTCTAGACGTTGTTGGAAGGATTTAGTAAAACTTCAGGGTTTTGTGGTGCTGAAGTTTATAACTTTAATTTAAGTATACTGTGTTCTAGCGGCTAGGGAAATTTACTTTTACAGCCTATTTTTGTATCGTAAATTTGATTTGCGCACAGAGTGTAGAACGTTTGTGGCTGCTCACGAATGTTCTATACTTGAAAATATGTATAATATTAAGTAGTACAAGTAAAGGCCCGGTAAAGGTGAAGGTGGAAGGAGGCCTTATGGAAATTCCTTCAATTGACATCGAAGTTTTAGATCAACATTAGGTTGTAGAAATCAACTCAGCCTATCGCAGTCCACTGCTGGACATAAGCCTCTCCCATGCTGCGCCACAACACTCGATCCTCCGCCTTCCGTATCCAGTCTGTCCCAGTCACTTATTTGAGGTTGTCGGTCTATCTGGGGGTTGTAGAAACGCTTAGTTAAAATCCAACAGGTACTTTGACTGGAAGGACCAATTTTAATCCTAACCTTGTTACATTAAGAAGTAGAGCTGCATTTCTTACTTGAAACGCTACTATATTTATATCAATCTGCTATCCTTTTCCCAACTATGTTAGGGTCAGCTTGCAGTCTAACCAGATGCAGCTGAATACCAGCATTTTACATGTTGACCTCCACAACGCAGTTACTGGGTAAGATACCCCTTGGGACTGGTTGTCAGATTTTCGGGCTTCTGACTACCCGTAACGACTATCAGAGATCCAAGAATGACAGTCGGGACCAACGGCTTAACGTGCTTTCCGAGGTACGGAGGGGTCTCGGTATGTTGAGATGGTCACCTATCCACGTACTGACTGCGGCAAGCGTAGCTTAACCTGGTCACTCGACCAGGGCCCTAAGTCTACTAATTTATAAACGTTCCAATGGTCTCTCAATGGTGAGTTTTTGACATATTTGCCATACAAAAACTGCCAAAAACTCACCATTGAGAGACCATTGGAACGTTTATAAATTAGTAGACTTAGGCCCCAGTGCGGCTGTTATTACTTGAAACGCTACTTAGGTAATTTAGCCTGCCGGTATTAATCTAACCAGCTTTATATTATAAAAAAGTATCGCATAACAGTAACACTGTTACAATTATTGTTTGAACTAATATGTAACAAAAGTAGTAGTAGTTTTCTCGTTGTATACGACATGGGACATGATTTTATGTTCATCGATAATGATGTTTATGTCGCTACAATAGACTAGTTGAACATTTTTGAGAAACTAATTAGTAGATAAAGATAATGTTCCTTGTGACGCATAAAGTTTGTATCTACAATTTATTTGAAACACAGTCGTCTGCAATAATTGACGTGTCGCGCTCTGATTCTCGTTGTGTCACGTGACCAATTTTTACGCAATTATTTCTCAAAAATATTAATTAATCATTAATCATTTTTTACAAAATTACGTTGATTTTTGATATTTTTAGCTCACAACTATTCTACAATACAAAATTAAAAAGGTATTTTTCTTACTGTCAACTAGCCTATTAAAATAGTAATGAAAGCCTAAAAGTAATTTATGATATACAAGTTCAAAAGACCAAAAAAGGTCACATAGTAACAATAAACAACACAAGTGCCAATAAACTCTCTTTTCTCTTTTTCAGAATATTCTAATATTTATTTCCATTTATTTAAATAATGTATCTTTTCACTGCTTGTTTAATTGTTTTGTAAAATTGTGTTAGTTTTGTAAATATACGTGTATATTTTTTTACAGTATGTTATTATTTTGCTTGCACTACCCGATCTTATTTATGTAGTAAATATGCATAGTATATACCTTCGATATATTGTGTTACTGCAACCTTTATGAAAAAAATGCTATAGCATTTGCCCATGGTTTCGCCCGCGTGGAGGATAAAAAGTATCCTATGTCCTAACTTGCCCGTCCGTCAGTCACAGGGCTATATCTTTTGAACGGTAATAGGTAGACATTTGAAATTTTCACAGTGTGTGTGATACTATGGCTGCTATTATAAAAATACAAGAAACGTGTTATATCCAGGTTTTTTTTTTGAAGTATAAAAAAATATAAAAAATTGTAAAGGTTTTGTTGAAAGAAACTCCATAATTAATCTAGGTACATGTTATGTTAGAGCATATTTTTTATCAGACAGCATTACCGATAGTGTTATCAGATACTGCAGGTTTACATTGTGATCAATAACACACGCAACATAACATCACGCCTGTATCCCCCTAAGGGTTGGGCAGAGGTGTGCCTATAGACCTATTAGTACACCCACATTTCGCCAGTTATGTTTAAGTCTCTTGTAATAAGGGGCTAGCCTATTGCCATCAACCGGGCCCAAATCTAGACTCCGGGCTGCTACTAAGAAATAACAGATGGAAAAACCCAAAAATGTGGGTGTACTACTATAGGTACACCTCTGCCTAACCCGTCGGGAAATAAAGGCAGGATGTTATGTTATGTAATGTGTTATAATGATCTAACTGTTAGTTACTAGTTTTTACCCGACTTCGGCAGGAAGCAAAAAGGAGGATTATGATTTTGACCGTATATGTATATGCATGTATGTTCATCTGTTCCCTCATAACTTCTGATGAAAGAGTCTTGGTCGTCCGCTGGTCAAATTAAAAATCCGGAGTTACACGTAATCTGTTCGATTCATGTCCTAACACATGAGTTATATTATGTTATTCTATCAGTTGATTTTAAGTTTTTATTACTTTTATTTTTATAACAAATCGGGATAATACATTCTTCAATCAACTTCTTTAATACTACACCTACGAAAGTCAATGTCAAACACGTAAGTAAACAAAGCCGGATTCTCATCATGAAACGATTCGTTATTCAATGGAAATATGTAAAAATACATAATTAATCAAACACCCGCAACACACCGCGTACACCTGCTCACCGTATTGTTTATTGAGAGTGACCTTCGACCGTCAAAAATAGATGCTTATACACATATGAAATAAGCGGACAGAAGGACCAGACTTAACTAACTTTTGTTGGTATATTGGCGCGTGCTAGCTCACCTAAGGCAAGTATTTTAATCTAATGTTTTGCTTTTCGTAATGTTAATTACGTACTATTTCGTAGAATCAAGTTCTTCTAACTGAACAGACAGCTGTGCTGCTGGGGAGTTCGTTGCGCCATTTCTTCTTCCCAGCTAAAGCACAAGTGATGATGGGCGCGCGTTTTTGTGGACGTCATAATGTAATTTTGATTTTGCTTATTCTCAGCCTAATTTGAATAAATGACTTTTGATTTTAAGAAGGCTAGTAGATGTCGTAAAAAGCTATTGAAGGAATCTTATCTCATGCGGGGGTGTGACAAATGTGGCGATGATACCTACACTCAGCAAAACTGCTCTGTGACACTAGACGGACAGAAACCTACCAACAACATTGTGCTGTCACCAATGGGTTTGAGAGCAGTGGTGGCACAGTGGTAACGAACGGCCCCGACTTACAAGTTGTAGGTCGTGAGTTCGAACCCAGGTAGGCGCTTTACTTTGTATTAATATTCTCTCAAAACGGTAACGGAAAACACCGTGAGGAAACCGGCATGTTCAAGAACATAGGTACACACAGAACATGTGACATCTACCGGGCCCGTGTGGTAGATTACAGCCCACTCCCTCTCGAAGAGAGGAGGCCTATGTCCAAGAAGTGCGAACATTATAGACTGATTATAATTATGCTTATGCTTATACAATGGGTTTGCCAATTATTATTTTGGCAATAATTTCAATATTGCTCATTTTCTGATACATAAGGACCAAAATATACCAACCCAAGGTTACAATCCGAGTGATCGTAACTTGGACGGCAATCCATGTGTGTCTGCTAGGGCGTGATGTCTCTTGCAACAAAAAGTGGTCCTTCTGTTCAAAATTGTATGTAAAAACATACAGTAATCGATTCCATTCGATGTAAGAATGAAAGTTACATTAGACCGAAAGTTGGAAGGATTAGGAAACCCGGCTCGTGTTTACACGAAACATTCTTTATATTCTGATGTTAGAGTAAGGAAAATTATAGAGATTATTTTATTGGCAATGGTAAGACGAAATACAAAGGTTAGCTTTAATCCAGGTTAGTCTAATGAAATAAAATATTGTCAAAAAGCACGAAACACTCCAATCGCGTGACAATTGGTGTCACAACACTATTCCTGACCTTCTTTCGCTTTCGACTTCTAATTATTCCTCAGTAATTGTTTACATACAGATTTATGAATAGAAATAATAATAACCTCTATAATAACAATTCTTCTAACATTAGAATGAACGTGAATGTTTTTACAGCTTCAATCTGAAAACATCCGGTTTGTTGTTGAAATTACCGGAGAGTTGCGCTTCTTCTTGCTTGAGTTCTATTACGCCGCTTCTTCGATTTCAGGGTTTTCTTTTGTTGATATTTAACATGGGAAATAATTGGCTTTGGACTATTTTGCATCAATGGTAATTTGATTAACATTTCAAAGTCTAAAGACAATATTATCGTTGACAGTTGTAACGGTATAAGAGAGACATCTGCAGAAGTGAACATCACTATTCTACATTATAAAACAAAGTCCCGCCACGTCTGTCTGTCTGATCGCGATAAACTCAAAAACTACCAAACGGATTTTCATACGGTTTTCACCAATGGATGAAGTGATTCAAGAGAAAGGTTTAGATGTATAATTCATTAAGGTTTTGTGTAAATTTGCTAAAATATGACGATGATTGTTGAAGTTCTCGGAAAAATCATGTCGACTGGGAGCTTTACTGGCGTGCGCTGCGAAAACCAATAGATTTATATGAAAATACTGATAGTTTATAACCTGGATGAACACATAGGGTACTTTTAATCTCAGTATTACGTTCCTGTGGGATAATTTCTGACATGCACGCGGACAAAGCCGTTGGCAAAAGCTATATAGTAATTTATGATGATCGAGCCAATCTTCACTCTTCTTTCTTTACTTTTTCTAAATTGCATCTAACCTAAGTAATCCAAGTACTTTATTTAATTTAAGGCGTGCCTCAAAAGACCATTTTTGAACCATGATACCGTGCGGCGTACTATAGTGCGTGCGTACTATATTCTAGTATCGTCGGTTACCTCACTGGCAAAACTTTTTATCAATCGGAAGTAGAAGAATTATAAATGCTCAACTTATGCATACTCTTTCGAGTTCTCTATTTCAATGACATTCTGATTGAGCTTATAACATTCATGTTTACGTCATAACTCACACGTCGTCACACTATATAATAATGGCTTCAGGATACTGTTGAGGTTGCCTCGGTTCTGCAGCGCGTCTAGCATGTTTGCTGTAGCTCGAACTGACGACTTTTATGCCATAAAGAGGAAGAAGGCCGCATCCTTAATAAGCAGAATGAGGGCTAGAAGCAACAGTATTTTGAAAACCCTAGCTGAACAGCACGATGCACCAATTGTAATGCACTCTGTGCGGTTGCACGTACGGCAGGTATGAAAAATATTTTTGTGTACCTACTTAACTTATAATACTAACCCTTAGTAGACCAATGTTGTCAAATTAAAAAATAAAAATAAAAAAATTTACTGAAATTAGAAAAACAAAACAGTATTCCATCATAATTATGACATCACTATTTTACGTTTTCGTTTATTTACAAAAGAATACAACTATTCAGTACCGGAACTGCTCTATGAAGACAAACATAGTTTACGACTTTTATGAGATTGAAATTAATTCGTCAGTGTACATAATACACGGCCGTCTGTCTGAACACTGATCTTATGATGTATCGTAGGAATGAAGATATGTTTTGTTTTATAGTGTCGTAAAAATGTAACTACGTGTGTACTGGAATGCTTTCTATTTTAGTTTTGTGGTGTATGAATGGTTGGGGAAGCGAGCATATTGATGAGAATTTTGCCTAGGAGTTTCACTTCTCCATTGGCTCCAACAGATAGTTTCTTATTGAGAAGAATGGGCAAGATTTTGTAAAATTGTGTTAGTTCTCGTATAGAGGAAATTATCACTAAATAGATGACCCGGTGAACTTTGTACCATGTGAAACAATTTTGATTTTTTGACTGTTTTTTTGCATTTTTCCAAATTATTTTTTCGTAACCAACCCAGTATTGAGATTATTATTTATCGAAACCAAAAAAAATATTCAAATCATCGGAGCCATTTACGAGTTTTTTGCGAGACTAACGCACGGCAATTGATTTTTCTAATAATATAATAATGTCGCAATAGGATGGTTGAAACAGTGATATAGCTATAGTTATATCCCTAGGGATATAGCTATATAACGTAAAATAGTTAAATGACTCAAACTCAAAGCATTTATTACAAATAAACCAATTACAGGCACTTTTGAATTGTCAAGGGGTCGGTCAGTAAGAAAGATGAAGCTAGTTGCCCATTCCAAAGCGTAGTAGGTTCCTATGGAGAAGAACGGGCAAGAAACTCCACGGACTCGCCTCCATTAGGCTCGCCTCCCTATTTGAAATGTGGGTGTACTATAGGTACACCTCTGCCCAACCCTTCGGGGAATACAGGCGTGCTGTTATCTTATATTATTTTATTACTACTACTTTGCAGAACAAAAAATAAGCTGAATTATTTATATGAAACGCGCAAGTTGCAGATTCTTTCGTACCATGTGTATTATACCGCGGTACGCTGAACGGCACCTGACTGCATTCAAGTGGAACTTGCGCGAATTTGTGTGCCGCGTTATTTTGTATGCTGTACGTTTGAATATTTTAGAATTAGATTAGTTGGCCTTGTGCTGGCATACGATAGACTTGAAACTACATAAGATAAAGTTTATGAAACATTATTTGGAATAAAAATTATCGTTGTCAAATATTAAAAATGTTGGTAATATTTGGTAATTCTAAGTATAACACTTCCACATCTTGTCTTCGTATATTATTAGCTTTTGAATAATAATATTCGTTAGAACAAAGAGGAATTGGGCAAAACCTTGCTTGGCTCGGTAATCTTAGTTTTTATATTAAGTACCTAGCTTTTTAGGGATCCGTACCTGAAGGGTGCCAAACGGACCCCAACAACTAAGCCTCCGCTGTCCATCTGTCCACCCGTCTGTCTATCAGCGGGCTGTATCACATGAACCGTAGGGCCAGTCCACACGGCGCGTTCCGTTGCGTTGCGTCGCAGCAGCGCTATCATATCAACCAACCAACCAACCGACGCTGTGCGGTGCGACACTGCATTGCTCATGTGGCACTCTGTTGGTTGATATCATAGCGGTGCGTCGACACAACGCTGACGCAACGCGCCATGTGGACTTACTCTAAGGCCGTATGTTTTATAAGGAACTGTCGCCGCTCTCTGCGCCGCTGCCTTCGAGGCCAGTTCCATATAAATATTATAATATGCATTGTCCGCGGCTTAATAAGTAGACAGTTGAAATTTTGACAGTTAATAAATAAAGTTAATAACTAAAGGATATTTACCATACAAGAAACGTGTTTTTTTCGGCATTTTTACTCGATCTTAATAAGGTACGGAACCCCTCGTGTGCGAGCCCGACTCGCACTTGGCCGGTTTTTACTTTCGGTAGACAATCCACCAAATTTATCAAACCCAAGTCTCAGAAATCTAGATTGGTCCTTGCGTCCAAAACATCTACAAGATTAATATGTCGATTTGTAATAGTGCCAAAATACCCGCGTTTCGCGTTGTTGCATAACTTTTTAATTAGCCGAGCTTTTTATTCATATTCTTTATGGCACATCTTTTAGGTCATGAGCTATCCGAATGTCAAAAAATATTTGATCTAGATCTTAAGGGGTAGACGTGAAAATAGATTTGTTGGTACAATATATCCGTGATATTAGCATCTGTTTTACTTACACCCGTGTTTACATATATTCGCGCCAACTGTGGTGTATTTAATCGAACCTATAACTATCAAACTTTGGCAACTAAATTCTATACATTACTAAATGGCTCATGAATCATCAGGAAACCATGCCAATTGAAATGCGATTGCTTTTTGTTTCTTATTTACTTTTCACCTAAGGAAAACCAGAGTAGATGACTAAGATTTATTTATTTAAAGTTTTCGCACTCAAAAAACGTAGGTACAAAGTCGAACTTAATGATGAAGAAAGAAAGATTCTTAAGAAAGAAGATTCCTAAGAACCTCACGCTCAGCAGTAGCGCTTGCGATCACTAAACCAACGAGGTAGACAGACCTATGTAAATATGTAAATAATTTTAGCTAAACCGGGTAGGTATACTATGGCCAATAGATAAATATTAAGTAGGTACCTATATTTTTTACATTAAACTATTTAGGCTTTATCACGGTGTGAGTTAAATAACTTTTCTATTGCTGGTCCTTTGACCAACAAACCGTTATTAACTCAAACGGGACCAATCCAGGTGATTCCATATTATTATTTTGCAATGAATTCACTCGTAAACAATAAATTCCACACTGAAATTCTACCGTTCATGAATATTTCTCGAATCATTACCTGAATAATGTTGTATCATATTACCAACTTATATTTGCACCTATGAAACACCAATCTTTAATTTTCCATTGCAATGTCGACTTTAAATCTTCGTAATACAATTGTTTAGTTTTCCACATTCGGAAAACCAACCGAATTCAAAAAAGCTTTGCTAACGAGCCAAAACTTCCGACCGGTGACGAATTTTCACGAGTTGTCAACTTTTCCATATTTGAAAAGTACTTGAGGGCCACTTGCCAAGTCATAACTCACTCTATTGATATTAAAATATGGTTTGATGTCGAATGCATGTTTTTATTCATGCTTCTATTTTCTCCAGCTGAATTCGAGAACGGTGTTTTTAAAATTGGGCTTTATGTTCAGGTGGTATGGTTGAATGTCGTTTGCATGTCGTTGAATGAGGAACCACGTGTTTGGTTTCCCTTCAGTGGCACGTCAGCTATGCTCGAGGTCAGACGTCTCGTTTGACGATTTTCGCGCGTTTTTCCTTTTCACGCCGTATTTTCTTTTCAATTTCTTTTCGCGAGTTTGTACTATGTTCCAATAGTGTACTCATTATGCATTAAAAATAAGTGTTTGTGTTTAAATAAAAGTTGTTGTAAATAATTTACAATGTAAACAAAGTGTTAAAATATGTAAATTAAATATTATGTTTTTATGGATTTTCAGTAAACGGTACAGTAACGTCATACTTACGTCATCACCAGTAACATTTTAAGTATTGAAAATAAGGAGTAATTTGAAAGAAGTTTTCCTTCCTTATAAATAATTGATAAGGCCCCGTAATAATAACATAATTATCACCAAACCATGCCAAATATGTTAAAGTACAAAAGTGAGGGAATTACAGAACTTTGAAAAATCATAAAACAGTTTCCCTTAATATCTAAAATACAAAAAAAAAGTGAGAGGAATTCCCGATTGGATCGAAGTTCCTTTCGTTTTATATATATTATTATGTATAAATAATAGGCTGAATTAAATAAATAACATAAACTCACGCCTTCTTCCTATGGGGGTAAGCAGGAACTATAGTACGCCACCTGCTACGCTCCTTACATGCTCTCTTTGGTTTTGAGAGAAACAAAATGAAAAAAAAAAGTGTCATGACGGTCAAAATGTTACACTTTTTTCGGTCTAGTTCTCATTTTCCAAGTGTGAATTGCGATATGGAACTTCATTCCAAAAATTATGAACGCTTAAAAACACATTCTGAAATTAAATGTACTTACCGGTCGGTAAGATAATAATATAGGAACGTGAAACAGTCTAATCATTATTCAAGATTGGCATTCAATACTTTACTTTCCTATGATGACGACATGACAGAAAGCTTTTTAGCAGTAAAAATTCACAGTAGTTACGCACATTGACAATTCACAAATAAGTACACGTGCACTTACTAACATTTATGTACGTAAAACATACAAACACTCTTACAACACAACATAACTGACACTCAAATCGCAGGATTTTTTTAATACTTATTTTAAGTTTTAAAAATGGAAGGGAAGGTAATCTAGGAATCCTATTCCTAGACTTGGAATTCAATCCACTTGAATGTAAACTACGCGTATTTTTCATATTCTTATTCTATTAGGTACGACAGCTGATAACACTGGCCACCGCTAAAAATAGGTCTCCGAAACGAAAATAAGGAAATGTTGCCAGAATACGTTTTGTTTTTAGGTACCTATCATTTAAATTACGAATACTTATTCATTTTTAGATTGTGGTTTTCCTTTCCTCGTGACGTCATGAGATATGTAATATACGTATAATGTGGCAATAGCTCATGCCGAGGTTAAACGATTAGCCGGTCAATGGTTTTGGCTGCTCAGTGTACAAACTCAAATTCAAAGCATTTATTTCAATGAAATCATTTACTAAATTATTTCATCACCACTGCTCTCAAAACGGTGAAGGAAAACATCGTGAGGACACCGACATAATTATCCTAGAGCTAAAAATTCCAAGTCATGTGACATCCACTAACCGGCATTGGGCCCGCGTGGTGGATTACGGCCCACTCCCTCTCACAGGAGGCCTGTGTCCCAGCTGTGGGCACATTATAGGCTGATTATGCTTATTATGCTATATACAATTTACAGGCACCTTTGAATTGTCTAAGAAGTCGGCCATTAAGAAAGATGAAGTTGCCCATTCCAAAGCGTAGTAGGTTCTTATGAAGAAGAACGGGCAAGAAACTCCATGGACATGAACTCTTTTAAGTTATATTGTTGTAACATATAAGTTATATCATTAATGTATCATGATTTCTGAAGGATCTTCAGCCAAATTTAAGCCTGGTGATAAAAGCAATGTTATACCTTTCTGACTGCTTATTATACCTGTATATAACCAGCAGTATATTTATAACACTGGTCATCATCTGCCTCTTGTCGTTCGATACCCGTTTGCAGAGTTTCTCCAGCTAATTTAATTTGACCTTGTAAATAATGGTCCTTCCAGCCGAGGTTCATTAAAAATACAGTCCAAATAGTATATCATTATTTGTTCAAATATGCCTGCATACTAATAGCTTCAGCATACAAAGCCAGTAATTTCATGCTAGTTGACCAAAATAATATGAATTGCCTTGAACGGCATTTTAAATGATATCAACACTGATTGATTTGGTGCCAGCCTGGTACACAATGGGCATACTTCAAACCTGTAAGGGCCATTTAGGTGTATCTCTCGAGTAAACAAAGAGTGATCGAGAGGCTCGTTTCATAAGGACACCACGAAGCTTACTCTAAAAGGTGTAGTGTTCAATTAGTGAGCTACCTTATTGGTTCTTAAATTACACAAGAACGCAAGGGATACGTGAATTTGATTCGATTAGAAGAAGATTTACAAGTTACTAATAATGTGTAAGTAAATTAATAATAATGTTTTTGTATACAATGTGGAACTGAATAAATGCACATTATGAAAGTAGTTTTTTTCAGAATCGATTTCTGTCAGTTTTAATATACGTAATTTTTTTATCCATAAAATATTTAAAAATACAGTCACAATTCCACTGTATAGTTAAAACAAACCAAAATGGACGAAAACCTACTACGCTAGGCCCTTATACGTGTGCGTCTGTGTGCGTGCGTAGATTTGTGATGCGACCACAATTTTCTCCTGCAATCAGTATAACTAATTTAATAAATAAACAAAGTTTTATTCATCATAATAAAAATTCAGTGCATGTGTTATGATTTTATTCTAATATTCTAATTGGGGCATTTGGTTGTATAAGTTAATTCCGGGACCTGTCATGTGTACCACATTTCATCAATTGAACTGAAAAAGGATAGTTGAAACAGGAATTTGGCATACCTAATCAACGTTTGGTAGATTAATTTTACTGTAAATCGTAGCAGACCTCCTGTCTGCTAAATAACAAATCCTCGATTCAAATCTCAATTAAAACTTAAAAGTTCGTAACAATATTACCTTTCTACCATCCCTTATAATCTCACCCATGAATATAAAACGGATGAAATTAACAAAGTTCTATTACAGGAGAACAATCAATAGTAAACTACTAGACTAATTTGCAGATTGCCAATAACGGTGCGAAATGAGATTTCGTTTGTACCTACTTATTTTTAATTGTCAAGGATGTTATGTATCTAAACAGCCACAACAATTAGACGACTACATCGGTAGAAATAAACTCACCAAAATAACATTTTTTTTGTGTTTTTATTTTTATTATTAAGTATTTAATTTATACGTGACAAATCTTCAATATCTATTATATATTGTAACTGCGAATCAATTTTCACGCATCTCCCTTAAGACCCAGGCAAAATATTTTCTTATAATCGGGTGTTATTGGGTTTTTCCATTCGTAATTTCTCAGTAGCAGCCCGGAGTCGCAAATGTGCCCGGTTGATGGCAATAGGCTCTTCCCCTATTAAGTGGGACTGAAAAGTAACTGGCGAGATCGCGGGGCACTATAGATACACATCTGCCAAACCCTTCGGAGCTTACTGGTGTAATGTTATGTGTTTAATGACATCATAATTTTCGCTTGTAAAGTAAGTCCTTTCATATTTAGTGCATACTAAAAGTCCCTTCTTTCCTAAATTTTTGGTCCTTTGTCTGTTTAATACCACACTATCTTTAGTAACAGCTAAGATAACAGATTTCATTAAGATTTGTTTAAGAGAATGTGGTTTCATTTTGATGAGGAGGCGGTATCGCGAATTCTTTATTTTATGTCTAGAAAGTAGTAGAAAAATAAATAATTTTCTTTGGATTAAAGCACTGTGTTGTAATTATATTCGAATTGGTGTTGGGTAGGTACCACAACTTTAGACTACTTGCTATGTAAAGAACATTGACAGGAAGTTATATAGGATTTAATTTATTGCAGCTAACTCAATAATCAAAGTTGCCATGCAAGATGTCTCTACCAAATGAAAAATCGCTGCACAGTTTATGAAAATATTAAGGAACCTCCTCCGTTTCTGAAGTCGGTTAAAGATATGAAAACCATAGCTGTATTCATAAAATAGTTCATGACGTGAAAGTGTGACTACAATGTAAAACTATGTCCCGTTAATCGTAGTAGTAAATTGATCCATAGCTCCTTATTCAGCAGTGGACGTTTACAACCGATAAGGACCGCAGAATGCAATAAATCGTACCACGTTCACTGTTTTGACATCATGATCAATCAGTGGTCATAAAACGTGCTGCTAGTAGAAGTCATCATTCTATTGTAATAGTAATAATAATACCATCCTATTATTGTCCTACTGCAGGGCAAAGGCCTCTTCTCTTGCTGAGAAGGCACGAGCATTGATTACCACGGTTCCTCAAGACGGGTTGACGATTTCAGACTAATGTAAACTATAGGTCCAGGTTTCCTCACGATGAAGGAATCGCCGATATCAGTAATGTTCTAGCAAAATGAACTCAGAAAGTCATTCTATTAACACAACAAAATTCTTAAACATGATACTTAATTATTTATTGGTCCTTCGAGCCGGATTTTAAATGTGAGTATCACACGCGTACCACTCAAATTAAAATTCTCTGTTACTTCTAGAATATGAAAAGTAATTCAAATTCAATTTAAATAATTATATTCTTCGACTGTAAAGTTTTCTTCAAAATATCTACTTGACATTATAAAGAATACATAAGAAAGAAACAGCATTGCCATACAAAGTGGCAATGCTGCCAGCCTTTTGGGCTTTTTTCCTGTAGACAGCGATGCGGACAAATATTTCGATGCCCTATTTAATATTCCCCTTCTGTTTAATATACCTGTATATATTATTATTATTATTTTAAGTCTGTAAGTTTTTCAATAAAAAAACTGCAGAGTGTTCGATATGATATTGATCCTATTGAACTAAGTGCTGTGGGAATCCCTGAGGGGAGGCTATCATTTATTAAAAGAGTTTCGTTGGTTAGGTACTTTCATTACTTGGTAGCAAACTACCAAGTAAATTGAAAATATGCTAAGCTGATTATGTTTTGTCTAGAAAGACCAAAATAGAAAAAGTCCAATTTTAGTACGATGATGATTTCTGTTATTTGATTTTCTTTATTCAAGGCATTCCTTGAAAAAGGCTTTTAATAAACAGCGGTTGTTTATTCTTATTGATTGTCGTCTGATGCCATTTTTACGAAAACGTTAGTGGCAGAGTCAAAGTTAAGGTCAAAGCCAAATAATTTATTTGAAATAGACACATAAAATACTCTTTTAAACGTCAAAATTTTATTTACCAGAAAATAGAATATTGATTCTTGTCGCCACTTCCACAGTAAAAAAAGGGTGGTTTATTTTTCTATTTGAACTTTAAGATAAGAACAAGAACGACTCACTACCGGAAAAGAATCGGTCATACGTCTGTAGGGTGAATGGCTATGAAAGGAAAAGTAAAAAAAACAGAGTTATTCTTCTTCTGTTTACCAAACATGATAACAATTGATAGCAATCCATCTCATTGAGCAGTGGAGACCCGGTGGTAACTGCCGCGACTTACGAGTTGTAGGTCGTAGGGTCGAACCCAGGCAGGCGCTTTACTTTGTGTAAATTATCTCATCACCACTGCACTCAAAACGGTGAAGAAATATCGTGAGAAAAAAAAATCGAAGACATAATTATGACATTTACCAACCCGCACTGGGCCCGCGTGGTGGATTACCCACGCACAGGGGTGGGCCCTGTCACCGAGCTCCCTCTCACCGAGAGGAGGCCTGTGTCTAAGTCATTGGGAACAATATAGGCTGATTATGCTGCATTACTATTGCAACTATGTACTAGTATTATAAAGAGCTTCCAGTAATGACGAATAGTGAATATAAAAAAGAGTTACATTATTTGGCAATTTGGCAACAGATTGTGAACAATATGTTAATTTGTGTATAATTATTATTAAATGTTTTATCGACGATGATGATGTTTTATCGTCGATAATTAAATGATGATTCAGCGCAACCAGAGCTCCCAATCAGCGTTTCGTTTCGCAATATTACTAGAGCGACTCGTGTTTTTGCAAAAACCCTATCTTTTTCTAGTAAGATTGAGAAATGTTTTCACCATTGTCTAATTATCCGTGTTTTCACGATATCCCTAGGGTTTTCGCGAAAATTCGAGTTATCTAATCGTCCTACGACATACATAACTTTACATGCAATAAAGAAACGAAGACAGCTATCCTATCTGCTACCAGGGTATCTATAAAACATGTCTAAAAGACTGCGGTGTTTCGTCGCCACCGCTGACAATTGACCCCAATTAATTTAATGCCACTAATCGTTCATGAGAATGGATCTATTGCCTTACATCTATTTTATTTGATCTATTGCCTTACATTATTACTGATTGACATGCTTTCAGTTAGTGCTTATTTATCTATTCATATGAAATATTTGTGGACACGTCAAATAAGAATATGTATTTACATAGTTTATTTAAATGTCAATGATAACCATCATAATTATTTTCACCTGTTTCTAACATAACATATTACCAGGTATTATTGTCCCACTGCAGGTCGGAGGCCTCTTCTCATGCAAAGAAGGGATGAAGGTTGACCACCACCCACCCCGTCTTATAGCTGTTAATATTCCTTCCAGGATTGTTCTTCTATTTCATGCTTAAATTCCTGTTTTACAAGACTGTCGACATAGACTGACTAGTTCCTTTATTTCTTCTTTATGCAATTCTAACTCCAGAATGTCTCAAATTCCTTTCATTTATTTTGTGTAACCAATCAAAACCAGGAGATGAATCTGCTGATTGCCATCTTGATTAGGTTGGTTCTATTGGGAGTTAAATCTTATTTATTTTTAGAAATATTATTAATTTTAAGTACGTAAATTAGTATTGAAAAAGAGTCATATTTTTGCTGACAGACACCAGTACTATGTCTTAATTAAAAATAAAGAGCAAAATAGCTAGTCTAAGAGTAAAGTTATTTAGGCAACGCCATTCAAGCTGTCAAAAATGCATGAAACTAACCGAGGCATCCATTTTAAACTAGGTTGTAAAGTCATAACAGGGGTAACTTCTGAGGATTTCCGCTTACAAATAGGTCATGATGCGATCTCCTTCGATTTTAACAGCTGTGTGTCATTCGCTTATATCTGATCGGGCTATAGATGGAAGAAAAACAGAGCTTCGTTTATTTTCTTGGCCTAGATAAAACTTGTGACGTATTCTGAGAATTACAGGCAGGAGTATCAATTGCTTTTGTTTTCAAACGGCAGGAAAAAACATAACTTAACATCACGCCTTGTTTCCCCGAAGGGTTAGGCAGAGGTGTACCTATAGTACACCAACATTTCGCTAGTTATGTTAACTCCATGTAATAGGGGGCGAGCCTATTGCTATCAACGGGGCACAAATCCAGCCCAAAATTCCCAAAAACATTTTTGCTCGACCTAGGAATCGAACCCAGAATCTCATTTCTCACCTCAGCAGTAGCGCTTATGCCATGTTGTCCGTAATCACAAAAATGGAAATTTCTGAATGTTTGAAAACGAAAGGAGGTCCTTGAGGAACACATATTTATTTACATACATACATAAACAGAAACATGCATGACGTCGTGAAATGGAGTGAAAGAGATAATAGAGGGGAGTGTAAAATAATGCGTGCTTTGAAAAAATATTAATGTGGTGTTATGTCGTATTATCTCGACAACCTTTCCCGCGATGGGATTAGGTACAATTTACCTACTCTTATGTGACTCGTGTGCAAATACATTTTTACCCTGTCCTATGGGACTGATGTCCCAATATATTTTGTTTGGATATTGAAAAATTGCATTGCACAAAGAAGATTGTTATTTTTATTTAATTACATCGCGTCGGTTAATAGACACAAATTACTTTGAGAAAGTTATGACTAAGCTGTAATGAATGATTTTTGAAAATTTATCCCCTAAAGTGGTTAAATAAGTGGAGTATGAAAGTTTGTATGGAATTTCTTTAATTCTTCGGATAAATAAAACGAGAGTCACTGAACCTAATTTATATTCAAAATTAAATAATAATTACTCTCTTACATAAATCAAAACTGAGTGAAAATCTTATCGCCCAAAAGGACCAAAAATATATCTTCTGTTGAAAATCTGATTTCCTTACCAAACTTCCAATCCGTGGGAATTTGCATGTTGTTACATAATTTATGCAACAACTTGAGTAACATTTGATAACTTATCAATGAGTTAAAGGAGATCATTCATTTCCGGCCCAAAAACCAAAGTGCCGGCCAACGAAAAAAAACGTGCTACCACTGTTGGGGAAGTCAGTCCGAGTATTTTTTACTATGGCACTAAGTCTCTACAGTCATTCCTACAGCTGATTTTTTGGGTTGAAAAATCAAGTTATGAGTACGTTTTATTTGACTAAAATCTTTTCATCAGCTGGAGAAAAAGTGATATGAGCTTGCTGGGATGAAAAACAAAGGCTTCGAAAAATATTTTGTATTATATTTGTATCATACAATAAAGGTCCATGCAGACGAATACAATATAATACAAGATGTCTTCTAAGAATAATGCCGGAGGGATTACGTGCGGCTCATGCCTTGCATAAGTTTGTACCAAACAATGCACATTACGTGTGAACAACACCCTACCGTCCTTTTGCCAATATTACAAGTGCAGTAATAATGACTGACAGCATGCCGACCGTTCAACGTCCTTTCAAAACCAACATATACGTAATAAGTTTTCGCTCTCATATGACGGGATTGAATTCGCCCACGTTTTATGCACAAATCTCCTCCCAAGTCCCTGACATCTGATGCTGGCAATGAGTCACCCAATTCAATTAAAAATGCTCCATTCGCATTTACGTGTTCCCCGTAGTAGGTGATAGCCTGTTTCAATTGATAAATACCGAGGCTTAACAATATCAAGTCTTCTTCGGTGAGTCGGGGTAGATCACCGAACTCAGGAAGATTTGCCGACATTGTGCGGAATACAGTCCTCCTGCGGTTATAATTATGTCTCATGACAAGATTATTTCTAGAAATCGCTTCAAAATGTCAGATAAACAATCACAATCTGTCAATTAGACTATTCCCCTGTCAACAAAACGACAAAAATTCTCCCGTCGTTTCTACCGTGGTCCTGCTACGCGTGCAGAGCTAGACCAGTTCCATGCGACTTTGGTTACATAAAAGCTGAAACATAAAAGAATATTTATAATTACCTATCTAATAACACGGCTAACTAGCAGTACCTAGCTAGAAACGACGGGAGAATTTTTGTCGTTTTGTCGACAGGGGAATAGTCAAAGTGACAGATTGTGATTGTTTATCTGTCATTTTGAAGCGATTTCTAGAAATAATCTTGTCATAATTACTGCATTTGTAATATCGGCAAAAGGACGGTAGGGTGTTGTTCACACGTAATGTGCATTGTTTGGTACAAACTTATGCAAGGCATGAGCCGCACGTAATCCCTCCGGCATTATTCTTAGAACACATCTTGTATTATTATTATATATTATTATTATTATTATATTATTATTCGTCTGCATGAACCTTTATTGTATGATGCAAATATAATACAAAATATTTTTCGAAGCCTTTGTTTTTCATCCCAGCAAGCTCATATCACTTTTTCTCCAGCTGATGAAAAGATTTTTGTCAAATAAAACGTGCCCATAACCTGATTTTTCAACCAAAAAAATCAGCTGTAGGAATGACTGTAGACACTTAGTGCCATAGTAAAAAATACTCGGACCGACTTCCCCAACAGTGCTGACACCTTCTTTTTCGTTGGCCGGCACTTTGACTTTTGGGCCGGACATTGTATGAACCGTGAATGGTCTCCTTTAAAGGGCACGGCTTGGAATAAATCGCTATTCAATTGTAAATAATCTTCAATTTGATTCAATGAAACTACACTATTATTGATCTAGCTACCGCTGAGCTTGAGGTCTTGGGTTCGGGCAAAGTGTTAATTTTTCCATCTGATATTTTTCAGTAGCAGTCCTGAGTCTGAATCTGTGCCAGGTTGATGGCAATAGGCTCGCCCTCTTTTACATGGGACTTAAAAATAACTGGCGAAATATGGGTCTACTATAGGTGCACATCTGCCTAACCCTTTGGGGAATACAAGCAACATGTTCTGTTATGTTACACCATTATTGTTATATAGTTTAAGTTTGGTCTCTGGTATTCATAATCTGTCATCTTATCTTGCAAAATAAACGACAGTGTGCTACCCGCTATCCGTTCTTACGTTTCTCCTTTTTAAGTTATAGCAGACCTTCACCCTCCACAATATCCGCATAAATGTATCAATTATAGATCTAGGAACTTATTTAATGAATCTGAATAAATAGGAAGAAACAATACAGAGAAAGGAACAATCAATGAGCAGAGATTGTGAGTATTCACGTTACCTAGTAATTTACTCGGTAAGGTGTCTTAAATCGGTCTACCGACTGTACTAAATAATGTAAGAAGCCAAGAATATTTGCAAAAGACCAGTTTTTCCTAGTAACTGGGAAGAAATTCTATACAAAGATACTGAGAAATATAATATCTTTTGTATATGTATAGCTTTGTAATTTATCGTTACAAGATAGTCTTACAGTTTTATGTCAGTATTAAATACTGCAATAAACGTGGCATCGTCGTTTCAAAGCATCACGTACAAAAGCGATTCGTTGGTTCTGACCTTTATTACAACTCTAATGTGTTGTGCTGTTATGTCTTCCTTTAGGTACTGAAAAGATTTAATAGCTTTGATTTTTAATTGTGGTCATTAGTTGCGCCGTGCAAACAACAGGACGCGCTGGACACGATATTAAAGTGTTCCATTGTTTGTGGAATAGCACCATATTTACACTCCAGGGAGGAGTCATCTGTGAATCTCCACCTGGGGCTGTAGTCTCGACATAGATAGCGATCGCTATACGACCCAATGCGGTCGCAAAGTCCTAATGGCATCCCGAAACGGTCAAAATTGCTTGACAAGTACAAAAAAATTACGCATTCGGGATTTATCGATCGCTATCTATGTCGAGACTGCAGCCCCTGAGCAGTTTTTCATTGCGTCGGCCAACCTACGTCCGGAGTCAACCCGTAGTCAAATTCTTGGCCGACTCAATTTAGATACCCATCGACACTAAGAAGAGTTAGTTGCCAAGGTTCTTTTACGGTGATAAACATTCATTGTTATTTAAAATCTTTTTCTTGACTTTATCTTCGACATCTTTCATAATTTAGTGCGTTAGTGCTAAGCAAAGCATGGGTACCCTGTGTATCATACGTCATCTTGATATGTAATTGCCACCCATCCACGAACTAACCCTAGCAAGCATAGCATAATCTTCGATCAACTCGTGCGGCTGTTATTATTTAGCTCCTTCTACACCATTGAGAGAAAATACTTGAATGCGTACGTCTTTACGATACATTTGAAAATCATTGGCATGACGTTGGTTAGATCACTATTGAAGATTAACGTCAGCACACAAATGCACGCGGTCAAGAACTTAGTATAACAATACTGATAACGTCATAACGTTAAAAACGGAAATTCATATAAATATAGCTTCCTCCGTAGATTTACATAGCGTGAAACCCACGCAATGTATCAAGAGAATATTGTTGGCTGCTATTGATCGATTGCAGCGGTTTTATGCCTAAGGATGGCGATTCTTTAGAATGTCATAACAGTAAAATAGATGACTATTTGGAAAAGATGTAATGATCAGAGAAAATAATATTCGGAGATAAGGACCAGGCAGATTTCTTAGTCAACAGGGGCCTAAGTCTACTAATTTATAAACGTTACAATGGTCTCTCAAAGGTGAGATTTTAACAGTTTTTGTATGGCAAATCTGTCAAAAACTCACCATTGAGAGACCATTGTAACGTTTACAATATAGTAGACTTTGGCCCCTGGTTTATGGTAAAACACCGCCATGTTATCATATCCTAGAGCGCCTTTTACGAATTGAATAAAGCAGCAGAGACAAACATTATTCGTTAGGTGAAGTTTTGGTCTTTTGGTCCTTGCAAATACCGACCGTACATGATAGCTGGTAGATAAATATTAGTGACTATATACTCTGATAAATCTACGTGGGCTCATAATTATGAAACGTCAGAAGCTAGGTGAACGATTCCAATTGGTCGTTTCCTATGGAGAAGAGCCGGCAAGAAACTCCACCCACGGTCACTCTTTTAAACTAGATTGAAAGGGTGTTACGATGTGCACTACTTACGTTCATTTCCCAGTCAACCCTGTAACAACCAATGCTATGAGCGTAAATTTAGGTGATGCACTTAAAGTTGATGCGATGCAACACGCTAATTTTGGCACGTTCCTCCGCGGCCACACACTGTATGGTTTTAGATTATAGCTGACGTTTGGTATTGTTACGTGCTCTTTGGAATTTTGACTCGAGGAGGGGCTCGTGGCTAAATAATAACAGCCGCACGGGTCGATCGCAGGTTAAGCTACGCTTGTCGCGATCGGGTCGTGGGTGACCATCCATTACATACCGAAACCATGCCTTGGAAAGCACGTTAAGCTGTTGGTTCCGGCTCGTATTTGTAGGTCTTTGTGACAGTCGTTACGCCCAAATGTCTGACAGCCAGCCTTACCAAGGGATGTATTACCAGTAACTGGGTTATGCAGGTCAAATAGGCAGTCACTTCATGTAAAATACCGGTATTCAGCTGGATCCGGATAGACTAGAAGCCGACCCCAACACAGTTGTGAAAAGGCAGATGTTGTTTGTACTGTTACGTTCGCTTTGGAATTTTGACGTATACGTTTCTGAAATAGTTGTGTTTATATTTCAAAGTCATTGTACTGGAAAAGAGTGTTTTTACTTTGACTGTCTTTTTTATACCTTTACTGAGTCAGATGATCGTTATCATTATTAATAACTTCAATGTTAACAGTTTTATTAACTACTTCCGTATAGATTTGTTTGATCTCCAAGCATAATTATAATGTATAATATCTACGTTTTATAGCATTTTCTATGGCTATTAGAACCTGTCTGCTTTTGATAGCTCATTATATTTAGAGCAAGGCGACAGCTTTTTAATAAACCGTGTTTATTAATCCCCAAATAAAAATGAGATCACGATACTAAAATTAAAAACCGCAAGTTTACAACTATTTAGATGACCTGTAAAAAAAATTAGTAAAATTTTCCAATTATCCCAATATTATTTTAATGTTAGTTTCTGTGCGAGGCGGGTGAGCAACAGTGTTGTTTGTTTTATTATTAACGACCACGGATGGACGTGTTAACTGTCATTTTATTATTTGTTTATGAGCTGTCGTTGCGATGTGCCTAATTACTTCACTTCGTGCTCTAGTTTTAATTACTTTGTTATGTCATTCTCTTAAAGGGAAGGACTAAACTTTGCTGAAAAAGTCATTCTTTTCACTTTCATTTCAGCGCATTGTCCAATCAACTCAGCCTATCGCATACACACACGGATATAGGCCTCTCCCAGGCTGCGCCACAATACCCTGTCCTCCGCCTTCCGCATTCAGTCTGTCCCAACCACCTTGTTAAGGTCGTCGGTCCGTCTAGCTAGGGGCATCCCACAATACGCTTACCGATACGCGGTCTCCCTCCAGGACTCGTCAGCTCCACCGGCCATCTGTCCTTCAACAAACATGGCCAGTCTATTGCCACTTCAGCTTGCTTACTCTGCAAGTTATGTCGGTCGATGACCCGGTTCTTTTCTTGATAATTTCATCCACTGTGAAATGCAGTTAAAAGATTTCCTCCGTCTCCTGTAATCAACTATTTTTAAGAAATTAAAGCAATTTCAATCGACAGTGAGTTTCTATAAAACTAGAAGATATTATATTATTATTCATTACGAGTGTCTGTGGAGTTTTTTGCCCGTTTTTCTCCATGGGAACCTACTACGCTATGGAATGGGCAACTAGCTTCATCTTTCTGACTGACCGACCCCTTGACAATTCAAAATTGCCTGTAATTGGTTTATTTGAAATAAATGCTTTGAGTTTGAGTCTATTTAATAATTCATCACGCAACAACAACAGATAGATTGCTGATGATATTAGAATACAAATTACTAATTAATAATCAAACATAGAACCCAAGTGCTTTCCTTGTATTCCTTCTCACAACCTTGCCAAGGATTTGCTAGCTAATACCACCAAGATCCAACACAAACTCGATTAACCGAAATATTCTCTAATTTACCTTCATAATGGTAGGCTTCTGAAAGTCCCAGCACATATCTTCATTAACTAAGCGTAATATAATGGTCGGACGTGCTAGTAGCTAATTCTCTATGATGGCACGAGTAGGCTACGTGCGGAACCACAAAATACATAGGTACAGAAGGCTACATACGAGCTAAAACAGGCGGATGCACACATAGACGCGTATGGTCAGTTCCAAAAGTATCTGATAAAAATGTAACAAATGGATCAGAAAATGTAATTGTAGATGCTAATTTGTAGTGCCATAAATTGAGTGCTTTGATTTGATTACATATTGAAATACTTCAACCCGCAATTCTAATTTTAAATGTCCTTATAGATGTTTTTCATTTCACAAAATTAGGATCAATTTTAAAACCTTTATTTTCGTTGATAACTTTTCAATTACAATTTAATAATGATAATCAAACATTAATTGTCGGAAAACGTAGTGAGATATGTATAAGGTTGAACCTTCTACATACATTAAAGAACTGAGCCTCAATAAGTTTAAATTATTTATTAAACAGAAACTCTGTCAAAAAGGTTTCTATAAAGTTAAAGATTACTTGGACGACAAAAAGGCTTGGGACTAATTAAGCTGCTCCAATGTACCCCCAGCAAAGAACTATTTTTAATTAAACTAAGTGTTTTATTATTGACATTTTTATTGATTTACGTGACATATATTATATGTGAGGACTATGTGGATCTACATATTTATTTTTCTTTTTCTCAGCTAGTTTTAGTGATAATCGCCACAGTTTGAGTACTCTATGAGGCCTACCCAAATGTCCTTTCTTTGGTATTGTTCGTCGAGTCGTTGAGCTCCTTGAGTTCTGAGTTGAGCTACACGAGTACTGACAAATGCGTGCACTGACTGGACAGGTCCACTCAAATCTGTATGGTTCTTTCCTCAAAAGACCATTTCAGACACCAATCTACATGGTCCTCAAATGATCTGACCAAGATTATTCCTGGTTTTTTTATTTTATTACACTTTAACGTTGATAAATTTTAAATGTGTATAATAACGTTAATATTTACATCGTAAAGTATTATATTACTTTAATAATTGTGAATATGAAGACTTTGTGGGTTATCTTTTCTTTTTTTCTTTTCTCAGTTACTTTTAATCATGGTCTGGCAGTTTGAGTGTTTTTTTTTTTGCGGCCTACCCAAATGTCCTTTCTTTGGTATTGTTCGTCACATCGTTGAGCTCCTTAAGTTTTGAGTTGAGCTGCACGATCACTGACAAATGCGTGCACTGTCTGGACAGGTCCACTCAATCTGTGTGGTTCTTTCCTCAAAAGATCATTTCAGACACGAATCTACATCGTCTTCATATGATCTAACCAATAAAATGTCTGGACTTTAAAAGAGACTGTGACCTCTGAGTTTGTTTCGGCCTTTCTTCTCAGAGTAGTCAGATAGGAAACGCCGACCTCATCTAGTACGGTACTTAAAAAATATTATTGACATGTAAAAGTGTTTTGTACAAACCTATTTACAGAAAATATAATCATTTCATTTAATCATTTCATTTCATTTCATTTCATTACAGATTCGTGTTACTAAAGTTCCCTTTAGTGAATGATTGAGTTAAAATGTTACCTAAACAGATTTTGTTTACACTTTCATCAGATACTTTTGGAACAGACTATATGTACGGCAATTTCCGTTTCGGTTGCTTGCACTCCCCATACATAGACGCGTGTCTAAGGGTGTGTGCATTTTCGCTCGTTGTTTGGACCCGACCTTCTGTATATTATGTATTCTGTGGCTGTACTTAAACGCGTCGCTCATACAATTAGAGGTAGATTTCATGGTCGCTGTATGACAGCACAGAGTTCTTTACTCATGTGATGACAGTATGTTATTTGACTGTCAGAGATTCTAGCTATTATTGTCAGCTGACTAGTGCGTCAATGTTGTTTGTTCGTTGATTACTATTCTAATCTTCATCATTATCTTTAGTAAGATGGTTGATTTTGTGTCTTACTTAAATGATTAAGTTTTGGTTCCCCATCTTCCATTAACAACACGGTTCTGTCTTCGAGCATTTCTAGCTTAAAATTGTTGTCAACTAGTGAAAAGTTGTCCAAAATAAGATTGTGAGCCCGTCCACTGAGTGTATTTTTTGTTCGAAATGTATAATTACAGTACACAGGCTTAAGATGAAACATCGAGCGTTAGAAAGAGACTTTCAAATAGCTATGAGTGATGGAAGCCACACTCTGTTTAGGTAGACGATTTTTTTCTAAAATAGTTTTGTTAGTAAAAGTTAGACAAGCCATTTAACAGGCAGGAAAAGATAGACAGAAACTCTCTGACCGTAACAGTTTCAGCATACTAAAAGCAATAAATAAGCATAAGCATAATCAGCCTATAATGATGCCACTGCTGGGAAACAGGCCTCTCTGTGAGTGGGAGTGGGCCGTAATCCACCACGCAGGCCCAGTGCGGATTGGCGGATACCAGATATTTCTTTGAATTTTTAGTTCTAGGACATGCCGATTTCCACACAATGTTTTCCTTCACCGTTTTGAGAGCAGTGGTGATGAAATAATTCACACAAAGTTTAGTCTGCTTGGGTCCAACCCACGACCTACATTCGTAAGTCACGGCCATTACCACTGGGCCACACAAAAGCCACAAGCTATATGCCCGAGCATAATTTAAAAAAAAGAATCGTATCTTCCATTGATTACGTAATGAGTCAAGAATTTCTAATGTTGTTGTAAGTATTTAGCACTTGTTGAAGTACACGGTATGTTCAAGTAATTATCACTTGAGTTCACGTCTATAAGCGAGTGTTTTCACACAATGGCGTGATGGCTAACAAAATAAAAGCGATACAACAATAGTATGCTAGGCCTATGATACGTAATAGAGGGGCTCGTCGCTAAATAATTACAGCGACACACTTGAATAGTTTTTACTCATTTTCGATCAAAACTAAACTCTTTTAAAAGTAAGTGCTTTTGAGCTTTTACCATAATTGAATTATTAACATGTTCAGTTAATCTTCTTTTTTCTCTAGTAATAACCACTGAAGGGAATTTTTAAATTTGTGTAGAGGCATAATATATATTTAATAATATCAAGTATTTTATTATAAATATTTGGAGCAATACTCTTTTTCAGTAAAGCAGTTTTCCACTTGTTTTGACATAACAAATTCTCATATTGGGCACCAATTGGGGTTCTCTTAACTGCTGAGATTTTTTTGAATAATTGTTGATTCGCTTTTATAAATAATGCAGTTTCTAATAGGTACGTACAAAGATGGAAAAATTAGTATTTTTAATTTTTTAATGTGAGGAACGCAACTGTCCGTTGTTCGTAGACCACACATTGATCGTATACATCTTTTTTGCATACTGAATATAAGTTCTATATTAGTTGACTGTCCCCAAAAAACAACACCATAATATCTCAAAATAACCGACTAATCCATGATAGGCTGTTAATAGTGTGTCAGTATTTACTTTATTCGATAATTGGAATAATAGATATGGAGATTTACTCAGACGCTTGCAGATTTCCTATATGTGAGATTTCCAGGTTAGTTTATTATCTATAGTCATAACGGAATCATAACGGAAGACGAACTTTCTCTTAATATCTCAGGTAGCTTAAAATAAAACTGAAAAACCCAATTATATCAGAGCCTCGAAAGCACAAAAAATATATTTTTAAAACACCAAACTCAAGAAAATAAAAGATTTTGCAAAAACACCAAAAAGTGCACCCAATATACACGCACATAGTACAATATACAACAAAAACTTTAATTTTACATAGCAGTGCAAAAACAACTCAATTAAGTGCAACACCTCAAAAGCCTCACCAGTTAAGTGCGTCAACTCAGTGATGTGTCGTTCTGTGACCTCTCCGTAACAACAGTGACGTTGTTGTTTCTTCTCCGAGACGCGCATCAACAGCCACGTTGTTGCTGACGACGTGCGGGGAGTGCGCGCGGCGTGCCGGGCGCGCGCGTTGCACGCTCGCGCGCGAACTCGAGCCATGCACTGAGCGGGTCATGGAGACTATCTCCGAAGATGCTGAGGCTGAATTGGAACTTGGTAATTTTTTTGTTCATCATGTTGATAATACCTACACTCATCTATTGATACGTCTTTTGTGTAAGCTCAAAGTCATTATCAAATATTTTTTTTCAATTCACAAAAGGCACTTTTGAAAGTCATACTTTCAAGAATATAGTCTAGTCGCTTCCAAAAGGTAGTTTAGTATGGAAAAAAACTCCGTAGTTACTACTCTTGTAAAATGTTTTACAATATTTTATATACATTATTAATTATATAATTATACGTGAAGACGATATACCTGGAATAAAATTACGATACCGATACTTACAAAGAATTAAAAATGAAGCAATGACAGACCATTATGTCATAGATACATGGCGCTCACATATTTACAAATAATTGTTACCGTAGACATAACGTTACCAGGCAACCAGGTTGATTGTAAGGCTGATGCCCGTTTTCACTAACACTAGGTGACATCAAAATTATTGCCCGAATAAAAGCGCGCTGCGGGATTTTCAACGTTCGGCTCGGCGTTGAAAGTTGAAAATCCCACACCGTGCTTTTATTTAGGTGTTGCCTAGTAGCCTAGAATCGGGAATGAGTAATAGAGTACTAAGTGAGCGCTGGACATACAGTATCGTCACTTGAGCAATCCTACAATTAGCTAATTGGATAAAAAAAACTGTTACGGTGTCCTTTTACTGCACGAATTGTAATGTTTTTTTGTTATCTTTCTTTGCGTCATGTTTAACGCAAATAAACCTTTTTTGCTTTCTTTCTTATATTTTATTTGGTCCTTTGAACAGTATCATGCATGGTCTTTTGATTCGCAAACCATTCCATTTCATTTTTTTAAACGATTGAAAGTCTAAAAACCTTTTCTCACTCGCTGATCGTTCCGCCAGGAGGTAGAATCAAGATTTTAGTTTCTATAAAACACACAGTAGGAGGGGGGG
Source organism: Eupsilia transversa (assembly GCA_914767815.1). NCBI lineage: Eukaryota > Metazoa > Arthropoda > Insecta > Lepidoptera > Noctuidae > Eupsilia > Eupsilia transversa. Next base: position 11,552,141 of record OU611896.1, read on the forward strand.
AGGAAAATGTCGTGAGAAATTTTTGTTAGAACTGCAAGAAAAGGAGAATGGGCAATTTTGTGTGAAGCGTGGGCGGTCCACGGCCAAGAATGATTTTGTTATTCGTTGACGTCGTTTAATCCTTTGATTGTTTGGACAGAGATAGCTAGAACGACGGAGACCAATATAGGACAGCTTTAACGTTTCAAATTAAGAAGAATTCTCACAGACTTTCATTTGTAATAACAAATGACGTGTCAGTCATTTAAACTTGCTGCGTAATTTCTTCAAGCTAAATAAATGTTTTGCTCAATATTATTTAAAAATAATAGAGTATCCGTTTAATTCCTGGAGTAAGTAGCAAATTAGTAGGTAACTTAAAATATTCTTACTTAAAATAGTCTAGTGGTCGCAAGTGCTAAATGCTGAGCATGAGGTCCTGGGTTCGATTCCAAGTTGGTCAAAGTGTTTTCTATCTAGAATTTCTCAGTAGTATCCCGGCGTCTGGATTTGTGCCCTGTCTATGGCAATGGGATCGCCCCCTATTATACGAGCAATTCCAGGTAGAAAAACCAAATAACACTGCCCGACCCGGGAATCGAACCCAGGACCTCAACCTTAGCAGTAGCGCTTGCGACCACTAGACCAACGAGGCAGACATTTTTTTTATATGACGTGTAAAAGTGATTCCGGTATCCTATTTACGGAAAAAACTATTTCATTTAAATCCCACAATTATTAATGTCCTGCTGGAAAACTTTAGGGAGTCGGTCACTAACAACCAATTAAAATAATTAATTAATTGGCTTTTAGGCTCGACTATTGAGTAGAACGAAAGGCTTAAAAGCGGCCAAGTGCGAGTCATACTCGCACTCGGGTTCCGTATCAGCATGCAATATTTAACACTTTTGTATGGGGACCCCTTTAATTTTTATCTTTATTTTATTTTTATTATTATCTGTTCATACTTTGTGAATTTGTGTGATTTTAAGTGTCCACCTATTACGGTTCAAAAGATACAGACCTGAGACAGACGGAGGGACGAACAGCAGAGCCGTAGTAATAGGGTAGGTACTTTGGGTACGGAACTCTAAAAACCGTATCAATTTAGTTTATGTAAACACCATCCACGCCTGTTTTTACATTATTTACTCAATACCGAATTTCCTAGTTATACCTAGTTCATTGATCGCCCTTTCCTACCTATGTACCATCGAGTTCAAATAGTTTGAATATTAGCTAGCTCTGGTTCTAATATTTCGAGGCACACGCGAACTATGCCTTTTATTCTCACACTAGCTTCTGCCGGGGACTGCATCCGCGTGAATTCCTATTTTAACATAAAATATATCCCATGGCTCTCGTCAATACTGTAGCTTCACATTAAATAATTTTCTGAATCAGATCAGTAGTTCCGAAGATTAACCCCTTGCATACAAACTCACAAATTATGCCTTTTTATAATATTTGTTTAAGAAAAGTAATGATTTATAAATGAGGTTCCGTTATTTCATAGGTAACAAGGAATTTTACTGTTTGGTCTTTAATTACAAAAAATGTTTAAAATAGCACAGCACAGTAAAGGTAGGTACAGTATAGGTATGAAGTTTTTTTTTTTTTTGGATTGGAAATTTACAAATGACTTCTCCCGCTCTGGGCGGAGCGGGAAGGCGTGTCAGACTCTTACTGACTAAAACCCACCCGTGTTCCTTCAGTTGCCTGTATTGCTAGGGGCCACGGTATCCCTTTCGGAATTTCCCGAAGTATAAATACATACAAAAACAATGTCGATATTTGTGTCTGCCTGTGTGACCGCTTAGATTTTCTAAACTTCGCAGTGGATTCAGATGTGATTTTCACCATCATTTAGACCATTTTTTCTGGAAGGTTATGTGTGTAATACTTTTATATTTAACCGAGACCTTAGACACAGACACAGAAATCTCGCTGTTTTGACATGTCAACATTGCGCGTGGGCGGAGCAGGGGCGGGTGGCTAGTTTATTTAATAATTATACGTCATTTATATGATGATGTTTTGAGTATGAATATGGATAAATGATAAATTATGATGATATATGATATTTATTTCTGTAAATTGCCTTACACGTCAATAACTCTAAGAGTAGGAGAAGAACAAAGAAACGATAAATGGACTGTGTGAAAGTTGACAATGGCTAGAAAGGGGGTGACTACCGAGATGACGACTAATAGAGAAGTATGGAAGAAGAAAACGTTCCTGAAACCAGACAAATAACTGTGCAATTTGAGTTTTCCTTTTAAAGTAAAATTATTTTTCTTTCCTTATTTTGGCTTGGAAACAATCATAGTCCCTCCCTACGAAACCTTGTACAGTACAGTTGGGCACGCACTTGGCAAAGTTTTTTTTCCAAAGGGTTACCCAATAATCAGAGTCACGTTGTAAAGGGTTGAAAGTTTCTACAAGTTGCGAATCACGTGTATCGAGAGGGTTGAATGTTGAAATAAGGGATTGAGTTAACAAAATTTCCTGTTAAGAAATTTTATTTGAAGTTTTAGACTCACGTGGAATTTTACTGTTGATTTTCTATTTGGTATTTTTCCTACACCAAATGAAAACTTATTGTTTTCATCGTTTAAATTCTTGCTCACTTGCTATATTGTAATTCTGTTATAATCAACATCGTCATAACTGGCAGCCTTGTTCCACGCACTGCTGAGTATAGGCCTCCTCTCAGTGAGAGAGAGTGGGCCGTAATCTACCATGGGCCCAGTGCGGGTTGGTTGAAGTCACATTACTTACAATTTTTTGGGTATAAGACTTGCTGGTTTCCTCACGATATTTTGTGTTGATGAAATAATTTACACAAAATAAAGTGCCTGTCTGGGTTTGAACTCGCGACCTACAACTCGGCCGTTACCACCTACTGTGTCTACTGAACTATCCACCAACTGTAGTTATTGGATTTTCCATCTTATTATTGTTACCAGCATTTTGTGTCCACTACAGCGTAAAGGTCCTCACCTCCTTTCACTAATCCCTATCTATTGCGATGCAGCGTGTATCAGAAATGCATGGTCGTAGGCTGTGGTACACGCCATCATTTTTTCGCGTGACACGGTGTTAGTTCCATGGACAAAATTAATCAGTTTGATGGTCTATGCCACATCCGACCACGCATTGGCGACACAACACGCTGTATGTGACCAATCTGTAAGAAAAGGTAAGGCACATTCTCTATCTTATAATTCTTTTAATCCGGATCGCAGGGAACGGTGTGGTCAAACTGTTTACTCATTTAATTCGCGCAGGCCAGGTGTTCTCGATTGCGTGGGCTATTTATAGCCCCACGCCAGATTGCTCGCGAATTTTGGCTGAAAAGATGTTGTACAATACTCATTACATTACACTTACGGGATAATCTGTACTTATTTATCCGCATAACTTTTGGCACATTCAATAACGGAATAGCGTTTCTTTTAAGCCTTAGGACCACAGGACCAATTTGTTTTTTTGTCTTAGTAGGTAAGTGTTTTTAGTTTTTTTCAATGCATTGCAAGGCAAAGCAGAATTTACAGAACGCCACCTGCTACGATCTTAAAGTACTCCTCATACACGCACGCCGGTTACAACTATATACTAAGCACCTGACTTTTCGAAGATCATCACCAATAAGGTCCTTCTAGGGCGTCCCCTCCCGGAATTTCCACTTACATCTGCTTTTCGCTAGTCTCCTTTCATTCATCCTCTCAACATGACCAAACCAGATGGTTAAAGATAAGATAAGCATACTCTTTTAATTTGTTTTCTCAATACATTTTCTTTTAGTTAATTCTGTTTGTTCAATACCTGCCCATTCCTTCAAACAATACAAACTTGTATACCCAACAAAATAAATATACCCAACAGAAGGGTAATTTCGGAGAAAAGGACCAATTTTGAGCGCCGTAACTCTGACAACAAACTGTGGGCTACAAGACAACGGCCCTATTATTCGTGTAATTAATCTTATTCTTTCTGCCTACCCTTGCCAAGAGATATTATGGCGGATTCTTTCCTTTTTTTTTGTAGGAGGTCTATTTACTAACTGACTGTTTTATACCTTACTATAAATCTATCTAGATTCTGTTTTCCCAACTATGTTGAGGTCGGATTCCAGTCTAACGGGGCGAACCTTATTACCAGTATTTTACATGGAGCGACTGCCTATCTGACCTCAAGAACCCAGTTACTGAGGAACAGGATGCCTTGGTAAGACTGTTTGTCCAAACTTTTGGGCTTCTGACTACCCGTAACGAATGTCAAAGATTTAAGAATAACAGCCGGGACCAACGGCTTAGCGTGATTTCTTAGGCACGATATGTAATGGATGGTCTCTGGATATATCCAGAGTGATATGTAATAGATGGATCTTGAACCCAAACTTGATTATCTGCCAAGGCTATAATTATAGAATTCGTTTCTTTGTCTATTATTGATAAAAGTGAAAACAATAACATTTGGAACAGATTAATAGTAGGCGATTTCAGTTGAATATTAGACAAATAAATATTATTGTTATTGTGACCTCTTTTATGGGATTTTTTTAAAGATGACGTTGAATCCTCCCTAGTTTGACAAATAAATAGTTGTCAGCAACTTGGTAGTTATAGCCAACGAATACACAGATATATTCCATTACACTTTGGTCCTTCCAAGCATATTTTAAATTACAATTTATTGTCTAAGCTAAGAAACTATGAAAAAGCTGCAAAATTAGTTCTCAGAAGCACATGATAAGGTAGTTTTAATTCCACTTTAACTGTCTTGTTTTCATTGCAATTAGAGGACAGCAATATCTTTATATTAGGTCCAACGCTGCCACTCCATCTTGTTTCGTAATCAAAATACAAACCAGCTTAGGTTACTGACTGAGCTTGAGGTCCTGGGGTCGTTTTTCCGGGTCAGAAAAAATGTTATTGGGTTTTTCCATCTAAAATTTCTCAGTAGCAGCTCGATGTCTGGTTTTATGCCCGGTTGATGGCAATAGCCTCGCCCCCTATTACATGGGACTTAAAATTAACTGGCGAAAGGTGGGTCTTGTACTATTGGTGCACGTCTGCTTAATCCTTTGGGTAATGCAGGCTTGATACATATTATTATGTTAAGTTAGGTTACTGACCTTTGAAAACAGAACCCGGCAAGTTAAAAGATTCTTCATTTCGAAATTTCCATTTCAAGATAACAGTATTACAATATGTAAAGTAGGTACCAATTATCAATTCAGCTCATGGTTTCTCTCCATTCATAGGAATACGGAATACTGTAGAAGCCACCATTTTCTGCTCGAGAAGATAAATGATCTCAATGTTATCTTTGTGTGCGTATGATATAATTGTGTAAAATGGAGCTTTCATCTGATAAAATGGTTTTATTGCATAGTTTTGTTTTTAAATAATGAGTTTTAGACTTGTGTGACAGTGTTGACGATTTTCATGCTTTTATGAGGAAGAAAACAACGTTAATAATGGGTAGGTTGCGCGGAAGCTCCAACAGCATCTTAAACACATTATTAGGCAAAGATGACAGTTCATTTAAAAGGCACTGGGTACGGAGGCACGTGCCGACGTGTGTTGGGCCACGTCTGTTTTAGTTTGTATAAGTTAACTAACATAGTTTTTAACTTATTTATACTAATACTTTCAGAGCTCAGCCGTTATACAAGCTGATTCAGTTCGATAAAAATAAAATTCTATTGTGTCTCATTAGTAACAACTCAAACATTTGCCATACAAATAAATCAAGTGCCACTTCCATCCTCCAATTATAAACTCTCGACACAATTCTATTCGATTTGCGTAAAAAAGAAACAAAACAATTACGTTGTTATCCGTTGTTCTTTGTTGTTTTTGTGTTCGATTGTTTTTAATACGGTTTCTTGTTTGTTAAAGTTGTTTTCGTGGGCGATGTGTCAGATATTTGACGGTCGGAAGTGAGGGGAATCAATTGTAGGGGATGATGATAATATATGAAAATTTTCTTGTATGTGTATGATGTTATAACATGACATGCCATGATTTGGCACACGAAAATAACATGTACCTAACTTTTATCCTCTATATTCCTTGATTATTTCGGAGCACGGGCAGAAGCGTTTTCTTGTGTAACAACATCAATCTCCTGTCAATCCTGTCATCAATCTGCAAAGCTTGGTAACATAACAAAACATCACGCCTGTATTCCCCTAAGGGTAAGACAGAGGTGTGCTTATAGTACACCATAATTTATCCAGTTGATTATAGAAATTCTTCTTTAGACAATTACAATTTTGTTAAGCAGATGTTAGTTAGGCATTATTTATTTATTTATTTCTTCAAGAAATTTACATTTGTGTCGAAAATTGGTTTTAACAGATACAATATACGAAGTGATTTTAACAATAAATGCAACACAAAAATTAAACAAACATCGTAAAGCCAGGAAGAAAAAAAGCAAACACTACATTCCACATTGGTCACAACATAATTAGGCTCATATTAATGATAATAATTTAACTTAATATTAATTCAAAATATAAAAATAATAAAAAATGATGTTTGTCAATAAAATTCATTAAGATGTAATGTCACGATAGAATGGATAAATTACTTAAAGCCATTAAAATGTAATCACATATTAATTCAAACTAATATTATCTTTGAGAAACTCCTCAGTGATGTAATAATATTTCTTCAATAACAATGACTTTAATTTTGTCTACATTTGATTATAATATAATATTATGCTTTTATGCCACTAAATAATATAGGGCTTATTTTTATAAACGTTGCTTAAAGTTAATAAATAATGATTACCGACTGTTTAACCATACATTTTTGACGTTTGAACGTCACTAAACTTAAAGCAATGTTTTTATTTAAACCCCATACATTAAGTATATACACATGAAACTTAGAATCAGCTTAATATTAAATTAAATAAAAAATTAAATATAGTATGTACAAGTATTTAACAAAACTTAAAAAAAAAGGGGGGAAGAGCTCATTGGGCATCAAAAAATTCATCCGCATCGCTGTCGATGGAGAAAGTACCCAAAAGGCTGGCAGCATTGCCGCGTTGGATCGCAATGCTGATCCTTTGGGCTAAGAATAGGCCAGCCCTCTGGTCACGTGTAGAGTCGACCAGCCGCTTGGCGATGTCCCGGAATACTCGATGGGCACTCGGACCCCAAGGCCCTAGTGTTTCAACCCCAAACGGCTCAAACATGTAACTCCCAATAAGGTTGTTGTATTTGCGCCGTTTTAGGTTTTCTGCTCCTGCAGCAGCCGCTCCAGCACAGCTCGCCGTGCTAGGAAGATGGGATGGCGCAAGGGTGTCGACGCAGGTTGCGTCCCACACCAGGGGCCTACCCAACTTCCAGGCCATTATGGTCATTCCGTCTGGCCTCTTCCCATCGTCGCGCGCCAAGCCGTTGGGTTCTAAAACAGCTGGCACCCCGGCGGTGACAAGAGCCCGACGGATGATGTCGTTAATGCTGGCGTGCCGTGCCATCCGGCCAGCGCTCTTGCTGCAGGATAGGCCATGGTGTCCGAGGCAGTCGACTCCTTCTCCGCACTGACAGCGATGCGGAGCCCCGCAGGGGGCGCTCAGACGCAAACATGTAGCGAGCCGGAATGTAGTGTCACCCAGCATAGTGCCTATGTTGGGTGACGGTAACGCCTGAAGCCAGAGGCCCGACTCCCATTCACCCACTGCCAGCAGGCGCGCACGCTCAGCAGTATTGGTGGACGTATTAATAAGTTTGTTCCGTACCCACCTGCAGAGCGGCTCATCCCACTGTCTCTGGGCGGATGGGTTCTCGGGCTGAACCGTATCCGGACAAGCCACTTTCCAGGCGTTCACTGCATCGGTCAAACATGGCACTTCGGAGTCAACCTGAGAAGGAGCTAAAATTTTTTTGGTTAACTTTTCGGTGCTATGGACCGAGGACAGGAACGCCGGTAGACTTACACTGGAAATTTTGCGGACGCCGAGCCCACCGAAGCGAATGGGTAGTGTGGCTTGCAACCACGCGCGGTCGTCCAATGCCACATTTAAAATGGATGTTAGGGTATTTCGGATAATACTATCGATTTTGTCTAGAAGGTCGGTATGTTTCCATAAAGAGGAAGAGCGGAGAAAATACATAAAATTTGGACCGAAGCAGCAATATCTGATGAGGGTGAATGCCGAATGTAAATTAATTTTAGAAAGTCTTTCCGAAATATCGTTAAAATGTTTAATTTTGGCCTCGACGAATGATGAAAAACTGTCTTCTAAAATTGGGGAACCTAGGAGGTGCAGTGAGCTTTTTTCCAAAACTTTGATATCTGGGGTTATTAAATTGAATTTTTGTATAGTCGATTGTCTGTCGGTGTTGTCACAAAGGTAAATTTCGCATTTGGAGTTGTTGAGGTCAAGGCCGATGGATTGGAACTGCTGCTTTAGGAACTGAAGATCTTTTAGAACGGTGTCTACGTCACCTCCTAGTGTACCATCATCTAAATACCACACATTAAATTTTGAATTTAGTTGTTGTATTATGGGATGTATAGCTAAACTGAAAATGACTGGCCCGAGAGGATCACCTTGTTGGCATCCGACTGCAGATTCCAAAACGTTGTCTTTATATAATAATTTTGATGGGTGCCTGTAGCACTGCCACATAAAACCATAAATTTCTGGTAACTCCTTTTTTACTTCGGCCAACAAGGTGTCCCTATTAACGGAATTGAAGGCGTTCTTAACGTCAACCTTAAGGATGACCTCACCTTTACTGGCATTTAAAAAGCTGGAAAGGGCATGTACGGCAGCTTCGCAGCCCCCTTTGGATCCAAAGCCAAGCTGTAGGGGCTGGAACTTGTTGGTCAGCACTTCGCCGTACAATTTGCAACATATTTTGGCTGCCGTACGCCTGTAGGTGCACCCAACGGCGATGGGACGAATGCCGCCGTCCCTCTTCCGCAGGGCACATAAGTTGGCTCCGTACAGGACGTCGACGACGGCATCATTCACTCCGCCGTTGAGCATCAGGTTAATTAGAGCCGCAAGCTCCTTCAGAAGCGACTCACCAGCTTCCCCGGCGCCTGAACTCAATAAATCTTTTAAATGCTGAGGAGTCAGGCCGTCGAGGCCGCCGGCGGAACCACTTCGGAAGGAGGTCACGGCTGCAACCAGCTGGGGGGCAGTAACATTAATTGGAGTCGCATCGGGATCGGGAGAGAGGGGGGCGTCGGGGAAGGTGAGATCATCCGCAGGCGCTGGATGTTTACTCTGCAGGGCTGAAAGAGTTTCTGGAGAGTAGGGGGCCACCACATCGCTACTAAACAGTAGCCTGGCCGCTCCCCTGATGTCGCCTTCACTTAATTTGGATTCCACATGTGAGCATAAGCCTCTTCGTGAAAGGTTACTGAAATCAGGTAATTTTGGTTCTAAATTAAGAGTCGAATTGTTGCAGTTGTCTTTGATTTGGTTTGTTAATGTTTTTTTAGTAGTCAATTTTTTTTGAACATGCAGAATCCTATAAGGGAAGGTGAGGAGTTGCTCCCAGGCGCTATAAGAATTCTCCTGGGTCGCGAGGCGGAGACATTGCGTCAAACTTAGGGCAACAGACCGCCTCGCGCCCCGGGGAACTCTCTTTAGAACGGGGGTTGAATTTTTTTAAATTTGAAAGTGTTTTCCAAAGTGTCTGTTGTGAATATTGTATTGAAGTTGCGGCTGGGGGGCACAAAGGTACACTATGGGGTTTGTGAACCTTGCCATAGTGTATCCGGGGGCTACGGATACACTATGGCAAGGTTCGCCTTTAAAGTAGCGTGTCTGGGAGCAGTGGGGACATCTCACCTGGGCATCGAGCGATGTGGCAGGTTGACTGGCGACTATTCCGGCGACGCTACAGGTGGAATTTAACATTTATGGGTAAAACACAAAATAGAAAAAGCACTAGCCTAAAGGAAAAATTTTGTCTTGAATTTGTTTGGATTTATACAGTTTTTAAATTAAAAAATACTTCTGCCAAATCAGCCTTGAAAGCAAGAAATAGTAGGTAATCTTTTGGTACGCAAGTAAGATACTTTTGTTTGTCAGAAATTCCTATGACATTCTGCAAACGAACCTAATTCGCCATACACATACCAGGCATTTATAACCAAGTACCAGGGTCGCATGAAAACCAGAAGGTAATAAACAAAAGTTCGCAACATTCCCCACAGTACTGTTTACGTCACCAATATGAGCTATAAGGTCGATGAACTTCAGTAGTTTTGGCAATAAGGCACTTTGCTTAGCAATAAGACCAGGGAGACGCATTTAGGGTAAAAGGACCAATAAGTTATTGGTCAAAGCGAAATGCTTTATTAGCACTATGGTGAACTAATGCTTTTTGTGGTTGGAGTTCGGTTCTTGAAATAATAGGGTTAAATATTTTTGTGATGGTTATATTGTTCTATTTCTTCTAGTATATAGTCGCTTTTCAAGTCTGTCTGTGTGCCCGCGTTGTTCTTCACTACGAAACGGATTTTGTTGCAAATTAACATGTTTTTTTGGTATCCCATAACTCCATGGTATCAATGAGATCATATCAAAGAATCAACTGGCATAGGAATTATTTTTCAATTAGATATATTTATTTTCATTTTTTAGGCCCTTTTCTGATTTGTCGGTACAGCAGCGGTGCGATTGGCTCAATTGAAACATAGGCGCTCGGTAAGCTTTCGGTACCGCGTATACCGAACATGCTGATGTCGCACCGCTGCTGTACCGACAAATCAGAAAAGGGCCTAAGTCACGATTATTATTGTAATGTTCTTACGTGAAATATGAGAAAGTCATATTTTCTTAACTTTAAACATGAATGATTGGTTTGAAAGAAAACTTCGAGAATATAGTGTTATGTTATCTTCGAAACTATGCATTTTTGGACCACATATTCTAGGACTTTTTGTTTTATTTTTACATGAAAAATATAACCCTAGAGTGATATAAAAAAAAACATGCTGTATACGATTTTCCCTTTTCAATATTATCCTAGTACTGTAGTAGCCCGGAGTCCGGATTTCTGCCCGGAAATAGGATCACCCCCTTTTACATAGGACTTAAACATAACTGGAGAAATGTGTGTATACTATAGGTATATCTCTGCCTAACCCTTCGAGATGTGCAGGCGTGATGTGATGTTATTTAGTAAGAAGCTGATTAAATATTACTGACAAAAGCTAGGCCAACAAATTAACATAGAAAACAATCATAGAATGAGACTAGTAATTGACTAGTCAATAGTTTAAATTATTCAATGAAATAGAATCGTGCAATTGATGGACAGACATCGCGTGCGTTCAATTTGTTTACGATACAGAACGCTTCTTTGATTTATGAGTCCCTGGTACTATGAAGACCGTTTAATGGCAATTTCATTTCTGCTTACTGTTTGATTTGAATGTAAGAAATAGGTACTTATCGTAATTTTAAGCGTTTGTTAAATGTGACCTGAATTTCCGTCAAAATACTTATGACTAAAAAAAAGAAGTGAAACTACTTAAAATAAATATTAAGAGAGGTTTAGTGTGAGAGACAGAGAGAGTTATATAATATATCTTTCCTCTCTCTCATGTGACTTATTTTACGCTCAATTGTCGTCGAATCGCCGCCTAAGACTTTACTATAAAAGTTGTCTTTCGGGTCTGTCTGTCCGGCCGCGTTGTTCTTCTAAACTAGGCAACGGATTTTGATGCAGTTTTGACCATTATTTAGAGAATTTATTCTAGAAGGTTTATCTGTCTAACACGTTAGAATTAAACTTACATAATTATTATAATAAAGAAATCTCGATGCATTTTTAAGTCGTTAAACTATGTATACATAATATACTCTACAGATTTAAAGCATGTAAAACAGCCCTAACAAACCAGTTTTCATTCACATTATTTTAACATCTCTCAATAACAGTAAAGTCGAGCCCCATTCACCTCAGTAAGTGTCAGTATAATTAACTGAATGTCGTGTTGACAGCCACTTGGCACTGTCCGGGGTTTGGCCACAGTATAATAACGTAACAGTATTACGCCTCAGCAGTGACCTTGAAATAATTACCTACGGCCACTCGGTTGATAAACCTTCCGCGTCCTGCGTAACTGTCGCGCACTCGACAGTGATGCGTACCTGATATACACTGAGATTTCGAAGCGTGTCGTTTCGGCCGTTTTCTATGAAGACGTAATACTGTTATTTGATTATACTGTAGCTCGGGTGTTCGCTGTCAACTGATGACACTCATTCATTTGTTATTATTTGTGTAAAGCTATTAATTATTACGTGTTTGGTGAAGATTTATGTGTACAGGCTGATTAATTGAATTAATTCATCATACAAACCGAGCATCTATAATATTTAAAAATATTTCTTAGTCAAATTATGATTTTACTGTCATTTTTCTATGCAATCTCAACGTTTTTTTTTCAAAAACTTCGTTTGTTTTTTGTCTATGACTCTTTGTCCTCTAGAGGACGCCATATTCAATTTAATGTGACGTCACATAGCCTAAAACTAGCAGACGATCAAGACGCTTCCAAAGATCATTTGTCCTCATTTGTCAAATTATTATCAGTAGTTTAGAAGTTATGACGGAAAAGATGAACATACATACATACCGGTCAAAATCATAACCCTCCTTTTTGCTTCGCCGTAGTCGGGTAAAAAGTATTAGGATGCAGCTTTAATGATTAGGAAGTCACGCAACTATTCGCGTCAGTTTGAACATATCCATACAAGTATTGCTAAAATCGATGCGAGCTGAGTTTCGTCCCGCATCCCGAGCGGGATTTGCGTCAGAAAAGCTTCAGAGAGAAATTATAAAATTATTGCCACTTCATAAAATATTATTGATAAACATTATCACATGTATGCAATACAATTTATTGTTATAGGTTCCTTCGTAGGTACAGTCGAGTTGAATGCAATTGTATATGAAAGGTGAGCACAGTGATGCGTTGAGCTCAGAGCTGTACAGGCGACGACAAAAGAGCTGTCGAATAGTTTGTTTTAATTACATTTTTAATCACACATGCTAAATTGTCTTTGGCATGTTTTATTGGCTTCGTATGTGTTTTACAAGCTTTATATTGCTTGCTTTATTCGTATGTGTTTCTAGTTACTCTAATTGTCATCCGAAGCACTTCCTGGCATCCGATTGAGCTCAATCGGATGCCAGGAAGTGCTCGGCATAAGTTTCAGCTGAAACTTATGCCAAATTTCAGCTCAATCGGATACAACTACTGAGATATTTTTTCTTAATCATACCATGGAGATGGTCTGACGACGGAGCCCGCAGATGACCATAGGAACGCCTCAACTAAATGAGATAGCAACATCGTGTTTAGACTCATTGGTTATGTATTGACAAGTGCTTTGACACACTACGTGGTGTTCAGGGTCTGATGATGGAGCTGGGAGCTCGCTATAGTATTTCCTCAACTAAACAAGATGGCCTCCTTGTGTTTGGGTTCATTTGTTTTGTCTTGACAAAAACTATTGCCATAGAAACCGCCCAATATCTGATGTTGGAGCCAGAAGGTGGCCCTCGTAGTGTTGGGTTCATTCGATTTGTAAAGGTGATAGAACAGATATTGTAACAAATTCTAATGCAAAAAAGTGCAAAATAAAATATATGTAAAAAGCTTTTAAAAGTTACGTAAACATAGAACTTTAATATTTTCTTAAAAGCTTGAGGCTTACCTTTAAGTTTAAGACGGACATTTACGCTTCCAGCTTTTAAGAAAATATTAAAGTTCTATATTTACCTATAGTAGCTACACCCATATTTTACCTGTTAGGTATGGTTAAGTCCTATGTTATAGGAGACATCGTGTCATGATATAGGTTATAGGAGGACTACGAGCCTATTGCCATCAACCGGGCACAAATCCAGACTCCGGGCTGCTACTGAGAAATTCCTCATGAAAAAATCCAATAACACTTTCCCAGACCAATAGGAATCAAACCCTGGACCTCATACTCAGCAGTAGCGACCAACAAGGCAGTTATTTATTTATTTCAGAGCTTATTCATCCATCAACATATAAAAACTTTAAAAGGCATTCAAATTTGAACTTTATTTGACCGAATTAAACAAGAGAATTTAGAAATACCAACTTGATCGTATATTGCTACGCAATCTAGCAACGGTTAGCAATCTCTTGCTAAGCGTGACGACCACAGGAAACTTTTCAGGTAGAATTCGGATGTCTGTACCAAATGGGTGTAATTTACGAGATGACACGTCAAAAGATAAGTGTCGAATACATCCACGATTACCTTACACAGGATGAAATGATTGTCTCCATTCCACAGAGGTGTAGCGTCATCCTTACCAGAATGACAGGATCTATTACCAACTCACTTGATCTTGAGATAAACCGATCAAGATATGAAGTTAATTTCATATTGCTTTGTTCAAAACAATACATACGAGAGTTTTTTTTATAACTTTACTCTGGGGATTACTTATATCGTAGGAGCATTTACAAAGTATAAATACCTACCTACATAATTCTTTATTTCATCAAAAAACCTATAAAAATATCATTATGTCTAAAAACACAAAATAGATACTCAAAATAAAGGTCAATATTTAAAAAGTCTGATAATAACTCAACTTCGCTTTAGACGCAATCAGATCCATACCCGGAAAACTAATAGCAATTTACTAACACAAATATCTGTTTTGTGTAAGGAACTAAAAGCACAATCGATAGGATTTGTGCCGTCCAAGAAACCGGTCGGATTTCAAAACATTTCAACCCAATATTTGTTGAGTTACAAATGGTGCAGTGATACAGCCAGTTTACGGACTTTCATAGAATATTCAGACATAAGTATAAGTCTAAGGCACAGGAAATCAAGCAAAACAGTGTTTTGCGAATAAAATAAGGGCGACTGGTAGATATTTCATGTACCAGTCGCCCTACTACACTGGTCAGCAGTACAATACTGGTCATTATTTCTAAGATTTATACTGTATTTTACCAATTTTATTTTAATTTTTTTATTATTTATTATTATTTATTTTATTTATTATTATTTCTTGTAGCATTACGTCCAGTAAGTACTGTACAGTCACGAGTAGGTATAAATTACTATGGACAGCTTGGCAATAATATCTGGTTTCATGATTCATCCATTAATATTTGTCGTCAAGATGACGGCAAATATATGTGATCATTTGTAGAAGGCAATAAACAAATGGCAACACAAATTATGTGACATCGAAGGAACACCCATAATCTGACGAGATATGCGATGCAAAAATATAGGATCTTGCATCGACTTCAAAAACATGTTTCACCTCTTAGAATGTAATATAATGACATGTCTTGCGTTATAAATATCTGCTTACTCAGTTAAATTCAGAAGAATGTGATAAACTCGTTGTAATAAAAAAATATCTGACATCACTTTGGCAGCATAGAAACCTGACAGTATAATGTTTCGAGTTTTCTTATAAACCACAATTCTTAATAATATACATATTTAGGCATGAAGTTTAAATAAATTAAAGTTTAAAATATAATTTAAAATAAAGGGCACGTGCCAAAATATAGCAAACTTTATAAAAATAAATCACCAAAATATGGAAAAGGAAAACGTGAACAGAAACAGTTGTATTTCTGGTTTCTTCCTGAAATATTATAAAAGCAACGTCTATCTGTCTGTCTGTTTGTCATATAAACGATTCACCCACTCAACCTACAGGGTCAAATTAAATTAGTTTGCGAAACTCCGCAGGCGTTTGGGGTCAACGACCACTGGTTATATAACTTCTTGATGTATGAGTTCAAAGCATCAGGTTTTTTATTTGATGGTGATTAGATATCGATACCACTCATGCAAGCAGAGTTTCGCTAGCTTATTTAATTTGATCTTGTTTAATGAGATAAATAATATACCTGTTAGGTTAGGCTACAAGTCACAAGCCCAAATGTGATTTCCTGAAAATAGATTCAAGGGAAACGGAAAAAATATTATTATTACATAATTTTTATTCTGGAAAAACAAGAAAGAAGAAACCGCCGTTCTTAAGAAAAGCCGCGGCTTACAGCTATGCAGTAATTAACGAAATTCGCCACGTGCTGACATCATTTGTAAGACTTTCGGCGCCTTTCAGAAATAAAAGGTCAAAGATGAAAGAGTCGTAATTAATTCTACATTATTATGTTTACTTCAGTCACGGTTACTTATCTATTGTTTTTCTTAATGTTTTCCTGAATGTTATTGATTTGTGGTGTTAAAAAAGTCTTTGAAAAAAAACATCGGAATTCAATGCATTTGGCACTATTTGGCACCAAGGGGTTATTGTTAGTATTGTGTTATACCCAGTAACTGGGTTGTGAACTTGTGGAGGTGAGATAGGCAGTCGCTCCATGTATATGGTATATGGTATCCAGCTGCATCCTCTTAAAGGCTGGGTAGAAGCTGGCGACCTTCGTTATTTAAAATATCGAGCCATTCGGACAACAGATAGAATTATGTTTTAAATATGTTCAGCTCTTAACGCACATTTTATAGTTTTATTTGTGGTGTGAGCCCTAAGAACGTAAGGAAGTCAGTGTCATTTTAAGTAATACGTTATTGTCACTAAAATACAAATAACTCCTTGTTGTAAAGAAAATAAAGATAAACGTTAAAATACTAACAATTCAATTTTGTTGTCTTCTACCAAAATCTTTGGACACACAAAGGACACTAACCTCTTAACACATAGATTGCTAAAGCTCAAGAAGTGCGGTGGCCGCAACATAGCGTCCGCAATTTACCGGCGAAACACGTTAATGGAACGTTTTTTTATGTAAGTAAGGTGGTGTTTTCCTATAGAGCCTTTTTTTGACACCGTAAAGTCAAACTCCGTGCCATCATTGTCATGACCGCCGTCACTACGGCCGTTACGTGGCGGCCACCGCTTTTTTAGGCAACCGTAGCCTTAGTAGGTATAAAATATAAATACTGAGGCAAACTATCAAACTAATCGATCAGGGTGTACGACAGACAGCAGCCAATAGCAGAAAACTAGTTCATGATGGATGCAGGAGTGTATTGCGTCTTACTCACGAGTTGCTTTAGAGTTTAACGATGAAAAAAGATGGTGGACTTGTGCCCGGTTGATGGCAATTATAAACTCGCCCCCTAATACATGGGACTTAAACATGACTGGCGAAATGTGGGTGTACTATAGGAACCTCTGCCTAATCCTTCGGGGAATACAGGCGTGATGTTATGCTATACCAGTTAAGAGTCCCTAGTAGTTCACCAGTTTTCGAGGAACTGCGTTGCCACTAAAGATTCAGCTTTAGGCTACATCTACGTACTTCTCATTTGACTACCGAACTGTAAAAAAATCCGGAATCTTTAATAATCGTAAATCGTCACTTTTCTAACTCCAGTCTTTCTCAATTCACAAACAAAATACATTAGTCAGCCTTCGCCAACACAAAAGTTAAAACTAATTCTTTCTAAGCTCCAAAAAGAGTCTGTAAGTAGTACAAACAGACGTAAACATTGTTCAGTGGTGGGCCACGCCACGATGGGCCACTCGTAACGTTTGATAAAACCATTAAAAGTTTATAATGAGGGTACCGGAGCCGCGGTAACTGATACTGTGGATACAGGGGTGGCACGTGCTGGAAACATGGTCGGGGATCAAGCTTTGTTTATTCAACTAGGTTCTGCATGTGCTTCTTGGCAACTGTGTGAGCTACCTAGATTTTATATTGGCAACACAGCGGGGGTAGTTGCGTAACAAACTTAATGGCAATCGATCGCAATGCCTTTGATTTTGACATCCATTGCTTTAGAGGCTTAAAAATGGTCCGCTCAACAACGTAAAAAATGCAAGGAACGTTTCTACTGAACTGTCAAAATGAAAACTTGCGAGCTCGCATTGCGACCGTTTACAATTTTAAGTATGATTGTGCAATTACTATTTTGGAGAAACACGCTTATTTAGTGCGTGATAAGATAAGACTATTTGATCACCTCTGATTTGTTCCGCGAAAATTTATTTTTAAAGCTATTAAAAAAAAAAAAAACAATCCGTCGAACAAATCATTTCCGAAGGTTGTAAAACAGGCTCTTAATGTTCATAGGATAAATAAGTTTCAAATTATTTAAAACTTCTTCAAGGAAAAATAAAATAAAAGTAGCTTTACAAAATATTTTTTACGTTTTCTCCAGAAACAAAAAATGAAATGTAGAGGAAGTTAATTTCACCACAGATGTGAATTTTCTCTTTGATCTAAAATTTTTGTGTGTTGGCAACCCTGTTCTAGCGTTCGAGTGTACTTTTATCTTTTGTTGTCGCGTTTATTAAATTAAACAGAATTAGTGTTGCCAGCTGTTCCAGGACGACTGGACTTTTGTTTTTTAAGGTTCTCCTACAACTTGTTATTATTTCACGTCATTATAGTGGGAATATTCTTTTTTGTTTTGTAAAATATAAGTAGAATTGTTTTTTTTTGTCGGTGGTTGAGCGTTCGTTTCGTTTTTTTAATTGTGCTACATTTATATATCATTTACACCTTGGTATATTCTTTTTAGCTTTTCTTAAACAAGCTGCCAATAGGATGCTCGCCTTTTTTCCTCCTATCTCCAAAAATTAAGAACTTCCTACAAACTTTCCTCAGTGTTCACTTTCTTTACATAGGGAACTCTTGTGCACTCAGAAACTCATTACATAATGAACTCTTGTTCGCTCAGGAACTCGATACGTAAGGAACTCTTGTACACTCAGTAACTCGTTACATAAGGAACTCTTGTACACTCAGGAACTTGTTACATAAGGAACTCTTGTACACTCAGGAACTCGTTCCATTTGGAACTCTTGTGCACTCAGGAACTCATGCTTATAAACTCAAAAACTACCGAACGGATTTTCATACAATTTTCACCAATGGACGAAGTGATTCTTGAAGAAAGTTTTTAAGTGTATAATTACAGTTTTGTGTAAATGGGCTGAAATATGATAATGATTGTTGTAGATGTCGTAAAAAATCATGCTGACTGATGTAGGCATAGATGCTCCCCACCTATAGCTATGCAAAGCCGGGGCGGGTGGCTAGTTAAAGATATGAAAGATCTTTCTTGAAGTTTCTGGACTATTGCCAGTCGTAAATAGCTTTGATATCATCTGTAACGGTCGAGTCTGCGTTTACCAACAATGAGCCAAGTCTGTCTTAAAGATAGATGGATCATAGATGAGTAATAGCTTTATGACCATTGAGACTTGTGCGTGTCTAGTGACGAGAAGACTTTGTTAGTTAGAAGTTAGAATCCTGAAAGATGATCAGCTATTATACATTGTAACAGCGAATCAATTTTCACGCCTCCCCCTCAAGATGTAGGCCAAATTTTTTTTTGATATTCGGATAGCTCATGACCAAAACCGGTGCCATATAGAAAATTAAATAAAAATTTGAAAAAACGCGAAATTTCGCGGGTTAAAGCTAGTGAAATAACAAAATAGTTAACAAGGTGTAATTGAAATATTGTTCTTACATTGTTGTTGTTAGCATCGCAGGTAGAACCTGGATGAGGCTGGCACAGGAGCGTAGGGATTGGCTCAAGAAAAGAGGTACCTATTCTCAGCAGGGGGTGAAGTTGGGCTGTGTAGATCTTAATGATGAATTGAATTATCTGAAAACCTTTTATGGGGCCAGTGTGCCCAAAAGAAAACGCGAAAAAAAAACAGCTGTACCCAAGACTTTGTCAAGGTATACCAACATGTATGGAACACTACCTACATATTTTTTTTGCTATGTCTGGCTTGGCCCCATAGTTAAAGTGTTCGATAATGGTGAGTACAATGTACAGTAAGAGGTTTTCAGTTATTTCTATTACACCTTGTAGATGTAAGTTCCTCATGAGGGACACTGACCCGCTACTGATAAAAAACATATTGAGAAACCCAAAAACTATTTCGCCCAACCTGAGGATTGAACGCAGGACCATGTGCTTTGCGCTTGCGACCACCAAGACCAACGAAACAGTAAAGAAATGTTTGGCTATCATAAATTATCGGATCATTGCCACAGATCGTCATTAGTTGACGCCATGTTATCAAGACAAGAAAACAATTTCTTTATATCTATTCCTAAAAAGCATTTCATGAACCTTTCATCTGAAGTGTTCGTGAAATGCTATTTAGGATTAAAATATCCATTAATAAAAAAACCTTAAACCTTAAAATATTTAATAAGTATTGTCACCTCGCCGAAACATTTTCATAAAAATCTCGAACATTTTCACTCAAATCACTTTAGCCCTCGCGCGTACCATTTTACATGTTCGTAATACAATTTCGATGAACGTCGGGACCGCACACTATTCCCTTGTAACTTTGGCGCTCTGACAGCGATTGTACTTGCATTTTCATATATTGAATATATTTTATCTTGAAAATCTGATCTTAAAGGTCTTGAAGTTGATTTAAAGACTAGCTTTTTCCCGCAGCTTCACCGGCGTGTGTTTCGGAAAACAATGTCATTTCTAAATATGACTCGATACTCTTCTAGAAAAGGTTCCATTTTTAAACATTGGTATTCTTTTCATAAATAATCCAATATTGTTTATCTGTATTATTTCCTTTCCGCCACTAACTCTACCATCTGATTAAAAAAACATTAAAAACAACCTCAATTCCAATAAATCGCCTTTTATCAGTCGATCGACATACCGTGGACAGTCGACAATATTGCGGCTTCTCGAAGTGGGTCAAACTGATCCGTTAGTTTGGACTGCCCCCGAGACTCAAAGACTTACCGACGTGAAGCAAAAGTTAGCTGAAATGTTCATTTGTATGATAAACGACCATTTAGACAGGGGAGCAGGTGAATGTTAATGAACGTAGGAATTTCTATAGAGATAGAGATATAACGAAAGATCAAGCAGCGTCTTTCGCGATCTTTCGTCTCTGGGATGGCAACGCATCTGCAGATGTTCATAGGTGGTAGTGACCATGTTGGTAAGTCAAACAGGTGGGCTGTGGACTTGTCTGCTATCCAATAATTTAAAAACAACTAATAAAGCTCATGAAAAACCCAGACGAATGAAGCATTGATAAATAAAATAATTCAACCAACTACAAGAAAGTCATCAACATATACACACCTATAACGATTTGAAAATAAGTGCTATGTAAATCCAGCTCCAAATTCTGCCGAAAACGAACAAATGACAAAAACATTCGATACCCTCGGTAAAAAGGACGGATTACATTATACCCGTAGGATCCTAAAAACACACTTGAGAACTGTGGAAATTATGCGCAAATGTAATAAAAAAGTTTTACCGTGAACCCAACATAGGCATGGATCGGCTTAACATAGGAAAGTTGCGGTTTGCGGTATTTTTCGAGTTTCTATTCTGTGTAGGCCAACAAATTCCAAAATATTTTCTAGAAAGTTAACCTTCTTGATGGAAGGTTATGTTTTTCATAAAAAAGAAACAAATATTAATTATAGAAACAATAAAACTATCAAAGCAAATGTGAGTGGAAAATCCGGGAGGAGTCCCGCTAGAAGGACATAATAGTGACCTTATTGATGATGTTTTTCTAAATGTGATAACTGATCTGGTGTATAGTTATCGCAACCGGCATGCGTGTATGACCAGATGTTAGAACATAAACGAAGCGAAAGGAGTATGTAAGGATCATAGGAGGTGGCGTGCTGTAGTTTCTGCCTACGCGTATACTTTTATGTATGTGTATGTTTATTAAAATAATCTAATTGTTCATGAAGAAACTAGAGGATATTGTCAAAAACCGTTGCACTGTTTAAATTGCTTTTTCGCCCATGTCAGACAAACGGTTTACACAGTTCCTCTCCTTCAAAGATACACTAAGCTCAGCATGAGTCACTATCTCGCAAAGTGTGGAAGCCGGAAATCTTTCCTTTGCTTCGTTCACAGTCGCATTCGGTGCAGCTCGTCGATAAATATTTACAAAGCAGTGATTGAAATATTACCTCGACGATGCTTTGTTTGAGAATTATGTTGAATTGGAAGAACTTTCATAAGATTGTAACTATTTACTACGGTAACTGTGTGTACATGGTTATTTTCTGAATGCATATTTGGGTGGACGTCGAGGTTATACGAATGTGATACTCTTCTAAACCCTTCTTCTTTCACTTCACTGCTGCAAGAATGTTTCTTATGTCTTCAAAAAAACATGATAAATTAGATTTCCAGCTTAAAATTGTCCACGTAGGTACAGAGCACAGGTTGTTTTAAAAACAAAAGAAGGATGAGCATTGATACCATGTTGTCACTGTTTAACCGTTTAACTTTTTTTGCACAGCCGTGAGGCACACATTACTGTTGTACATTATTTTCACTTTTTTACTTTGTTTTTTGTATTTGTGTTTCATGAACTGTGTCCAAATAAACGTTATTCTTTCTTTCTTTCTTTTATTGGATATACTAAAATAAAAAAAAAGAAGAAAAAAAATAGGTACATTTTTTTTGCGGGTAAACATGAAGCAAAGTAAAAACACAAACTAAAAATAACAAGATCCAAAACCATTATGTCCCAGTTTTTGCAACATCGTGTCTAAAATCGAATAACGAAGTAGTAGTGTAGTACATTGTCACCATATTTAGAACCAAGGGTCGTTCTGTTTACCTCCAGTCCACTATGACATTCAAATTGGATCGTTATATCCTTTCGACGTGTTGACAATTCGGACGACATGCTGACTGTAGCATATCAATCCTTGCATCTTCTTCGATCTTTTAGTTGACGGTTAGCAGGTA
The DNA here is from genome assembly GCA_914767815.1 of Eupsilia transversa. Taxonomy (NCBI): domain Eukaryota; kingdom Metazoa; phylum Arthropoda; class Insecta; order Lepidoptera; family Noctuidae; genus Eupsilia; species Eupsilia transversa. Next base: position 11,574,914 of record OU611896.1, read on the forward strand.
TTTCTCTCCACCATCAGAATGAAAGGAATCAACAAACAATTAACATGTTACCACAATTAGTTTCCCGTGGGTAGTTTGATGTTTATGCTTCCGTGGGCATTGACCTACTCTCCCCAATACACCGTTACAATTTGTTCATTTTGTTGTACCATGATACACGATTCAATGTATATACAGAATGATAGAAATAAATGTAGTCACTAATTGATTTTGGTACAAACATGTTTATTGAACTTAACGCTTTATAGACCGAATGTTCGAACATCAGAGATATTGTAAAGTAACATAACATAACATCAAGCCTGTATTCTCCAAAGGGTTAAGGCAGTTATGGTGTACCTACAGAAACACCCACATTTCGCCAGTTATGGTTAAGTCCCATTCAATATATGTGCCTATTGCCATCAACCGGGCACAAATCTAGACTCCGGGCTGCTACTGAGAAATTCCTGATGGAAAAATCCAATAACACTTTGCCTGACCCAGGAATCGAACCCAGGACCTCATGCTCAGCAGTAGCGCTTGCGACCACTAGACCAACGAGGGTGTCTTATTGTAATGTTGTGTTATCTGAGCTATCACCAGTATTTAACACATTCCTCTTGTTCAACTTAACGGAAATGCTTTTAATTAATCAATCTACGTAATTTTAATCCGTGCTCTGTCATTACAAAACCATTTAGTCTGTGCTACAATGAGTTGTTTTGCATAGCAATCTTCAGTTTTTGGTTCATCTTGTAGCGATTCAGACTTGTTAAATCAATTCGTAGTTTTCATTCAAACACTATTTGCCATTTCCATTGCCTCTTCATTCTCTACGTACGAAGTAACATAGCTTCTATGAAAACTGTGAAAAGAAACATTGGTGGAATACATTATGTTCTGACAGCATTACCAATTACAATTTCTTTTACGCCACTTACTACTATTGTTGGTCTCAATGTCTGGAATGTCTCGCTCAGTTTCCTCCCAAAAGTCAAGCTAAGGTCATAAGATTTCGTCAGATTTTTCCAATGTTTCAATGTTTTTCATAATTAAAACGGACACATACACTTCCCTATGTGTTTATTATTCCACGTATGGCTCTCGTGGGCTGCAGCAAAAAATCAGCGTCAGGTAGTATAATTATTCTATGTGCTGTCATCTGACATTATGCCCTTTTGGCATTTTAAAATGGATGTATGGATTATGCTATTTGAAGGAATGAGGGCTTTCATGAAAATTCACGCCACCAGTTGGCGCCACTTTGACAAGAGCTCTTCCATTCCAACAATGAAAAAAAAATATGATGACGTTCATCATTTTGTTCATCATTCGGATGACTTATGAAATTATTGGCGCTTTGAGCATTATTTTCTTTGTGTTTTTATAGTTTTAAGGTGTTTTTTTGTTGTAATGCCAATATCCGCATCTTTCTTTCTTTCTTACTTTTCCACAAATTTTTCACTTCTTGTATTCTTATTATTAAATTCTCCTAATTGACTCATATACAATAATATTTGCTTCAGTCACAAGATGTTGGGGACATCTCCAAACACTTTACTACCCATTAAAGTTATCGTTCTTTGCTTTCTTCGCTTTAAAGTGCTTTATGTACCACTAAAACAGATAACGACATGCAGATCGGGTTTTTTACAAAAGGAACCGTTACTTTTAGACTGAATTAACTGCCTTGGGCTTTTTGGTATCTTAATGGAGTTTCAGTCTATTGAAGCCTTTGTTGAAGATAGATTGATAGATATAATACCTACTAACTTTACCTCAAGCAATATTGATTCCACCAAAAACATTTTCATGTAAAATGTTGCCATGACGAGACCGTGTGGCTCGCACTGTCAAAAAGTTATCAGATCTCATGTAGAGCCAAGGTTCTAACTTTACACGCCCTAACTTTACAAGCACTGACTTCACAAGGTAATCAAAATATGTGGCTTGGTCATTATGTTACTAGAAGAACCTTACACCCATGTGAATGTAGCGAAATGGCCAAGCCATATACTTTCGCATACATATTTGAATCATCATCATCATCATTTCAGCCGAAAGACGTTCAGTGCTGGACATAGGCCTCCCCCAAGCACCGTCACTTCGACGGTCTATGTGCTTCCCGCATCCAGCGGATTCCTGCGGCCTTCCCAAGGTCAGCTGCAGTCCACCTTTAGGAGGCCTCTCAACGCTACGTGGTCCAGTTTGTGGTCGCCACTCCAGAACCTTTCGGCCCCATCGGCCATCTGTACTGCGAACAATGTACCCTGCCCATTGCCATTTAAGTTTAGCAAATCTTCGGGCTGTGTCGGTTACCTTGGTTCTCCTGCGAATCTCTTCATTTCTGATTCGATCACGTAGGGAAATTCTATACATAGCCCTTTGGGTGACTTTTACCCTTCTAATAAGGCCCATTGTGTGCGACTAAGTCTCAGTGCCATAGGACATCACTGGCAACACACACTGGTCATATTTTAATGGGCTTCCCATAATACCATTCACGGATCGTCATTGACCTACCTTTTTTATCTTATTATAAGGGGACTCCACCATATTATCCACATCTTGCAACCCTCAATACGTACAAATGAGGTTATTTAAAATCTTAATCAACGTGTCTATGGGGCAGCACCACGGTGTAAGAGCTTCATTAAAAAGCAATTATTTAAGCCGACGTCCACCGGCATGTCGCGTCACTATGATTGCGGTGTTAACTATTTATTTAACTAATAGAGGTAGTTAACTTATGTAGTGGATTATGAGTAGAAGGATAAGATATTAAATGAAAGCCTGAGATTGGGCAGATTAATTGATCAAAATACCTACATCGTTTAAGATATTTCATTTTATTTTTGACTGTCTATTGGTCAAGTGATCCACAGACATGTCTGCTGCTTTCATTCCTAAGTCGGCCAGTTTTACTGGTTTTTTTGGAGAATACAGGCGTGATTATGTGATTATTTACACTAATATTATAAAGAGGCAAAATTGTTTTGTTTGTTAATAAAGGCAATCTCTGAAAGTAACGATTTGATTACAAAAACTATTTAGCTGATAGAAAGCTAGACTTTGTGGAGTGCTATAGGATCGTATATTATGGTAAAGACTTCCACGTGGACAGAAGTCGAGAACAGAAGCTAGCTAGCTAGTTTAACCGCATCTGTAGTCTAGTGGTTAGACCACCTGTCTCAGACCCAGAGGTCTCGGGTTCGATTCCCAGTGGGGGCAAAGTTTTCTACTCGGTTTGGTTGGTGGAAGGTCTTGTTCTAATTGAGCCTGGCTAGCTACCACCATCTTACCTTAGTTTGTCGCTATAACAATTACAATGATAACATCTTTGTTGAGTTTCGGCAGTAAGAGGTAAGATAGCTAGTTCCTCTGTGGTTGGGTAATCCTGGTGAAGCTCGCTTCCACCTTCGGCCTGATGATCACTTACCATCAGGTGAGATGCAGGCCAAGAGATTCCATGATGTAGATTGAAAATAAAAATAAAAGTGTGATTATTAAATTCAGCAAAATAGATTCTATCTATCGTGCAAAAAATGACATTTTCTGCAAACTTATAATACCATGATGAGAAAGAAGTCTTATAAATTCTTTTAAATAAATTTTTCTTCTGAGAATCCTCAGAAGTTTTTGCAACCTACTTATTTCCTTCAACATTCTTAGAAAATCTACAAGCTTAGTAGTTGACATTTAGCACGAGGGTAGGAAATAGCCTCTCTACTGCCTGCAGCTGGCTATAGTGCAGTTATGTATACTGTGTTTGCGATTTAGTTTCCAAACATGTAAACAAATATTTGTTTTTGAAAAAAACAGCTTTAATACGCACTCATACAGTTCAGTTTGCGCTAGAACTTCAAATATATTTATGGGGTTTATTTATACTTATCATTCTGAAATCAACTTAATTTGGCTCAAGTCTTTAAGGCACATTTACAATTAATGTACAATTGTACACAATCTTATAAGACTATTCGTATATAAATTATGTATACATAAATATTTCACTGTAAACAAAAAGTTACTTATTTTACACTGTGTTAAAGTTGATATTTGTTTGATGGAAATAACATCAAATGGAATCAAGGATTTGCACAGATCGTAGTTCTAACGTGTTCGCCTCTCCGTGCATGTTGTATCGCGATCTTCGGCTGCACCATTCAAGTTAACACTTGACCTAGAAGCTACGAGTATGTTACATTGAATGCGACGTTTTATATGAGAAAGAAATGCTGTTGGAGATTTTGAATAATTCTGGACATTTATTGAGAAAAATGAGTACTTCGTCATCATTCTCCTGACCCTTATTCTAATTTAAGTGGCGTCGGCGCAACATGCCTTATAAAAAAATTGAATGGTAAAAAAAAAATATGTTTTTTTTTTTATTTCAGACTTTGACTACATTGCATTTCTACATAAAAAATTCTAATTAGGTATTGGCCAAATTAGAATCGATAGAAACCGCACAATGCTTGACGTGCCTGTGTATTGCAAAATATTATAAAAGTGTATTTTAAAATCCTTTTAAAATGAAAAATAACTACGATGAAGTTTTTAGGTTTTTCTATCTACAATTTCTCAGCAGCAGCCCGGAGTCTGGTTATGTGCCCGGTTGATGGCAATAGGCTCGCCCCCTATTACATGGGAATTAAACATAACTTGCGAATGTGGGTCTATTATAGGTACACCTCTGCCTAACCCTTCGGGGAATACAGGCCTGATGTTATTGTGAGCTTCGTTTTGAACGAAGAATTCGTAGTATTCGTAGACGTTACAAGGGCCCGTAGCAGCCAAGCTACGGCGTAGCTCGATCGGTCATTGGCGTAGCAATTTAATTACACTTGATGACGACGATCATTATGCCGATAGTCGCTCTATGGAGGCTCTCGTTGGGCAGCTGGAAAAAGGGCTTGATTGAGAAAGGTTCTTCTGGACACGGCTCGCATTGTTAGGAGGTTCCTCTCTCTGGAGCCCTGACTGCCGCTAGCTCGGGACTGTTCCCGATACCGGTGGGCTGCTATTTGTTATATTATCAAATGTTTTATGTTTTTTTTCATTCTAATATTTTAAAATATAATTTATTTGTATTTATTGAAATAAAGTATAATTATATTGATAAATAGTGGTCAGTTATGAATAGGTTAGTTATTACTAGCTATTAAGTTACTTATAAGATTTCGTATTTCCAAGAGGTATCGTAACCAGTTACTGGGTTCTATTCTAATCGTCGGTCTATTATCTTACTCTTTTACAAAACTAATAGGGCTAGTTCTCACTGTGAATGTGCTCTGTGTGTCACTACTTTGTTAGTCGACTGTGTCCGAGAGTCCGGGTCAAGTGTGCACCTGCCCTTACTTTGTACTGTAGACTGTAAAAATATAGTAGAAGTACGATCCAAATATCTTCAATGATCCAAAGCGCGGTTAATTTCCGTCTACTGAGAAATTTCAGATGCAAAAACCCATTAACACTGCACGACCCAGGAATCGAACCCAGAACCTCATGTTCAGTGGTAGCGTTAACGACCACTAGACCAACGAGGCAGTTCGAAGAACTTTTTAAAATAACATAAGGCTGCTTCTAGTATTCGTAGTTTACCAAAACTCATTTACAATGACGCAACAAACCTGCACTTCTGTCCGTCCCCTGTCGTTACTCTGCGCCATATCTTGGTCGCCACAATTTAATAGCGTTTGCACTGATAACAGCCCTTCACTTCTGCGCCACTCACTTTGACATAATGTCTTATAGTGTATCGGATTTTAATTACTTCGTACAGGCAGCTTTCTTCAGAAATCTGCGGAAGATTTTCCACGACGTCGACGTCGAGAGGTTTTTTGACGGTTCATAATGTTGTTGGTTCTGTGATTTTCAATGTATTTTCTGAAGTTAATATCGTCATATCCTTTATTTCAATAAAAACATCAATTGTTACTTTTGGAAGACAACAGTTATCAAGAGAAGCGAATTTTAATGATCAGGCAAAGTGTTTTTTCTAATCTTGATTCCTAAGTAGTAGCCTTGAGGCTGGGTTATGTGCGCAGTTTATGGCAATATGCGTCGTGTATTACCTACGTGAGACTTAAACATAGCTGGCGAAAATGTTGACCTGTACTATATACACTTTTGAATTAAATTCAGGTGTGGTGTTATGTGATAATTGAGGATTCCAAATCATTCACTGCAGGTTTGACCCCTTCGCTCGTTGCAGTTTGTTGTAACCAGCGAAGGGGCTGATAGCCCATTATTTAGGCACCATTACGACACCCAGTCGTGAACGATATATTTGTGGCAATCCATGATCAGTAATCATAAAGTCTTCCACGTTTAAGACGAAACCGAAATGCATAAAAGATATAATAGGGTTATTGACAAAAAAAAAATAGTTTTGTCCGTCATTAAAAAATATTGGACACGTATTTTTTCGTTTTAACATAATCAAAAGTTTACGGCGATACATTGAGTTAAAAAGGCCGATGTAGATGTAATTCTGAGTCCCGTTCCCCAACTTGAATGCGTTTTATCTAAGTATTTTTTATTAATATAAAAAAAGGAAAAAATACGTGTCTAATATTTTTTTATCATCTGACTGACGAACTAAACAGTTTTTTTAACCCAGGCATCATCCCTATATATGTATAATATAATATAATATATAATATAATATATAATATATAATATAATATAATATAATATAATATAATATATTTATTTGCTCAAAACATGGTATAACAGGTCTTACAATTTAAAATAGTACAAACATGTTTTGCCGGGTTTAGACTCAGCATGCAAAGAATAAAAAAGTAAGTACTTAACTAACATTTTGTGTCAAAAAACTGTTTCAGACTATAAAAGTTATTTTGGCTTAGCCATGCACTCAATTTCCGTTTAAAACAATATCTCGTATTTAACAATTTAAAATCAGTAGGTAATTTATTATAAATCCGTACACACATAGCTAAGCAGCCCTTGTTATATTTTGCAAGCCTAGGAGCATTGCTTAGTACGAGCCTGTATGGATCTCGTCTGTTTCGAGGACATATATCGTTCGCTGTTTTAAATAACTTTTTATGTTTCCATACAAACATGCATATTTCGTAGATGTATAGACAAGGTAGCGGTAACGGTATGACCTTGAAACCAACATCCTTCCCAATAGACAGTGATTAATAACAGTCTTCTATTATCTCTACGACATAATATTCAGTAACATTTTCCTTCACACCCTTTAACCTTAAAAAGAAATACACAAGAAGTCTCTCCATCCATTACGGAGAACCCGCGCCTCCCCTCACACAAATTGAGTTTATGCGTCGATAACGTCCTGATATCCCCGATATATCGCTTGAGGAGAGAGTATGTGAAAATGGCACAGAGTAATGTGTGAGCAGAAGCTTCATTTGGTTTAATAAAAATTTTAGTTCTTCTACCAAATGAAGCAAGAATTTTCAAAATCCGTTCACAATTGACGAAAATATCGAGGAAAATACAAAAACATACGCTACGAACATATAACCTCCTCCTTGCTCGAGACGGCTGCCATTTTGCGGCCGTGTTATTATGGCACCACTTTCTTTAGAAAAGCCCATTACGCACTGTTTGACAAAACTGTCAAGAAAACAAAATGCGATAACAAAATACTAGATTTGTATCTTTATTCTCGTTACAATAAGGTTGCTGTTCGGTCGCTGTCAGAGGTAAAGTAGCTTTAAACGGACTAATAAGTAGTGAGTGGTGACTATGTAAACCTTGAACTATAGAGCTGGCCCTCTGATAAGATAACATCACGCCTGTAATCCCCAAAGGGTTAGACAGAGGTGTAAATATAGTACATCCATATTTCGCCAGTTATGGCCCAGGAAAACAATACTTGGAAGAATTTGGGGGAGGCCTTTGCTCAGCAGTGGGACAATGAAGGCTAATAAAAAAAAAAGATTAAGTCCCATGCTATAGCATGGGACTTAATCTTTTTTTGGGGGAAGCATATAGCCGTCAACCAGGCTCAAATGCAGACTCCGAGAAATTCCTCCTGCTACTGAGAAATTCCTAATGGAAAAACCCGACCTACGCATCGAACCTCATGCTCAGACCGACTTGCGACCACTAGATCCATGAGGCAGTCCCTGTGATGGCCCCTGAAAAGTTGGCAATAAATAAAGACTACAGATTCGAGATATAATTTTTAAACTGCTGAAGTAGTAATACGGATTTTGGTCAACAATCTCCAAAAGTATTATAGAATATTAAAAAAAATCCCCCCTGCATTTTCTCCCGCCATATCTTGTACAACACAGCTACGATATGTAACTATAAAGATTCTGATTTACTGCCCGTCACTGCGAGGGCTGTGCGAGTTATGTTCATTCTGTACTCGTTAACTGCACACCGATTATGGTGATGTGATAACCCTGTGGGTTCGAGTGTTCTTCTTTTGTTTTCGTGGGCTTCTGTGAAAGGGCAGGGTTTTATTGTAGGAATAGATGGGAAGTCCGGGAGGGGTCCCTAGGAGGACATATAGATAATTATCTAACCTTTTTTTTGCGGCAGTAAACTTATTTTTAAATAGTGACCTTATTGGGGATGTTCTCCAGAAAAGTCAGGTGCGTAGTACTCGCGACCGGCGTGCGTGTATGACCAGTAGGTAGTGCTATTCCGTAAACATCTCACCGTGAAAACTAAGGTAGACGTGACCTGTCAAATTGTGTCAATCCCTAGCAAACAGGTGGAATGACGATTACTTCAAGATCACTTCACCTATGTTTTCACGGTGAGTTTATTACAGAATAGACGTGCAGATGTATGAATGTTAACGAGGCAAAAGGAGTTTGTAAGGATCGTAGCAGGTGGCGTTCTGTAGTTTCTGCCTACCCCCATGGGAGAAAGGCGTGAGTTTATGTACTTATGTAAACTTATTTTTTTGGTTTGGTGATGTTCTTCAGAAAGGTCAGGTGTATAACCAGATGCATAAACATATACGAAGTAATAGGAGTATGTAAGGCAGGTGGCGTTCGGTAGTTTCTGCCTACCCCCCATGGAAAGAAGGTGTGAGTTTATGTATAAATAGCCGGTATTTCTTTTTGAGTGTGTGGTCGGAAAGTTTTCTGAAACTTTCGTCGGCGTCAGTCTTTTAACTTGAGAATAATAACAACGTATTAACGTTTATTTGGACTAAAATGATATGTAGCCTAATACAAAAATATCTGCTTAAAACTACGGCACACGTTAATAATAGGCAGCCGAACTATTATGAACTCCTGACTTCCAAAATAGGTAAAACCTGTATCTCAGAAGTCAGTGCTCTTCCATAGTGAATTAAAATACAAAAGCTGAACATTATTAAGGACATTTCCAACACTAATAAAATTGCTACATTAGACCAGTAAGTATAAGTGACGAGACTAGTAGTAGTATCTAGCTATGTCCTGCGTTTGCCTCTTTGCGGGGACTGTCAGCGAGGACCCTACTATACGACAGAATTCATTGCAATAAGCACTAATTAACATAATATTACGTATAATTATATTCCGGGTAATCAAAGCTGAATTGTTAATTACCTCCACATTTCGTTAGTTATTCAGTCCCATACCGAGCTACTGATGAATTTGTGTCGTTAGAAATATTTGTAATATTCATTACTCATAACATCACGCCTGTAATCCCCGAATGGTTAGGCAGAGATGTACCTACCTGTAGTACACCTACATTTCGCCAGTTATGAAACATAACTCATGGGTGCGTGCCTAATGCTATCAACCAGACACAAATCCTGGGTCCGAGCTGTTACTGAGAAAATACAGAAGGAAAAACCCAATAACACTTGGCCCGACCCGGGAATCGAACCCAGGACTTCATGCTCAGAAAAAAACTAAATTATACCAACCGTTGCAACCCTATGTTAATTTCACTCGTTTTAAAAAATGTAGGGAAAAGCTGGTTTTTTTTGTGATTTCAGGGTTGATCCCATAGTAAAAGTTGTTCATACTTATGAGTACAATTAACCCTTTTCAATATTTTCACTCATTTTAATTAAGTACTCAAAGTTAAATCATTCAATCAAATCAATTAGGCGCTCAAGAAGCAAGCGTCAAAAATAAGAAAATAGAATTGATTCTTATTGCTCCTTACAATAAGGTAGTTTCGTATGGAGAAGACTTAGAAAGAAACTCCATCGATACTCTTTAAAAAAAACACAATATTTTACAGACATTAATCATAAGTGAATACTGAATACTGAAATATTGAATTTAATTTTAAATCTTTAACTCAACATAAAATTGTTAAAACATACCCAAGGAAGCCACGTCAAAGACAAAACTTTTCCACTCAAAGGAGCAACGAGATTGCCGTCATAATTCTGAAAATTTGGCAGTCAAGCTATAGGCGACACTCGATTTGAACCAGAGTCGAGTTACAACGTCAATAGCTCCCCGGCAGTTAAGTGTTCCCACGATTTCACACGTCACAGGGTTTTAAATTGAGGACGACATTTTTTTTTTGGGAATAAGGGCTTCTGGAGTGGAGGTGCTTTTTTTGACGCAGTTTTTAAATTATGGAGTTATAAGATTGTCAGTATATGAAATTGTGCATGGTCTGATCAAGTGCGTGTCGGATTCATGGCATTTTTACTCGTCTAATTAAAACTCACGGTAAACTGTTGAGGAATACTGACATTCACATAACGCAATATTGCTAATCCCTCAGAACAAATAGCGTGATAATATATATATTTTAGTCTATTCGATGACCAGACCTCTACGGAATATTAATCCAAAACAGAATATAGATATATATTTAAAAAAATACATTTATAGTTAAATCAATAATTTTGCCTGTGTTGGCCCATTTATTCGATTTTGTGATTAGAAGACGAAGTAAATTAGCAAGGTCAAATCTGTGATGTTCTCTCATCAAGGAACCACTTCAGACCGGGAAGACCTTTGCTTAGCAGTAGGGCAGCTCCACTGCATAATATTATCCAAAATACAATGAAAACGTTCCTTTAATATCTCATTGTAAGCTGCACTGGTCGACGTCATAACGCCAGCACTGTGGCTCTGTCTCGCATAGGGTCTCAGCATTATGCTGAGCGGTGGCCGTTTTGCGTGGACGTGACGCGTACTTTCCCCCAGCTTTCTTTGAGTCATGTTTACTGAAAATAAACGTTTTTATTCTTCCTGAAAAGTAAGAATAAAATTCAAAGATGATTGAGTGTAAGGATCAGCCCTAACAGAAGATTTTCTATGTGAACAGTATCAATAGAGTACAGTTGTAACCGAATTACATTGTTTTCCCAAAGCTTCCTCCAGTCGTAAATAGCCCCGGGCTACACGCCGTCTTATACAATTTCTATCGATGTTCGCCACAGTTTGTTCTCCGCTGTATTATCGCCTAAGGTTTGTTTGTAAATCTTTCGTGTTCGTCCCCACTTTTTCGTAAAAGTGTTTAGTCTACAGACTACGGGGAATTTTTGTACTACGATACGACTAATAATTGAATGAAATACCTTTAATTTTATTTCTGCGATGAAAAATCTACTATGTTAAACGGGTGGGTAAAATTGACAAAGTAAAGACTACGATCTAATCTAATCTGTGTTGTAACTAGACCAACCAATTCCCGTAATGATGTTTAGGAACTAAGTTTATGTCCAACAACCGACTTCCAAAAAACCACTACAAAGTGTAAATAACCAATCCAATATTGCATCATTTCTTAACAACCTCTTTTCTTTCCAGACAAAATTCGTAAGAAGTACGCGGGTCTGGGCGACTCGGTGGTGTCTGTGCGGCTGGAGCGGTCGCCGCGCGGGGGCCTGGGCCTCAGCCTGGCTGGCCACAGAGACCGCAGTCGCATGGCCGTGTTCGTCTGCGGCCTGCATCCTGCTGGCGCCGCCGCTAAGGCCGTCCCTGCTGTTAAAGTTGGTGATGAGATTCTGGAGGTGAGTTGAGCATTTTTAATGATGGGACTTACCTCTATCTGCGAAACGCAACTTCAAAATGGTACGTTGCAACTATTGTACTGTGGAGCTGAAAACCTGATACTACTTTTGTAGAAATTGTAGTTATCTGATGAGGGTACTAGTAGTACCCTAATACTAGTACTACTAACTAAAGTAGACTGATAGCTATGTATTTTCCCACTCACCGAGAAATCCTAAAATGTTCCGAATTAATTTTACAAGTAGGTTCGTCTTAGTTATCAACGACGTGTAGAGTTAAATAACTTACTTTAACTTATCAAATTAGCACTTAGTTTGGTAAAATGTTATTTAGGAACATGCGGTTGCGAAGTTTATGCGTAAACCAAGGTTTCGAATTGTGTGAAAAAAATTGAGCAATTTTTCAGGATAGAATAGGAAATGAGCACATTATGAGGAAGTTTGAAAGTGGCACCGGTGACTGAAAAGTTGTGTGGAAATTGGGTGTCATGGTATGGGCTTGTGATGCGGAGGAATGAGGAAAATATCGATGGTTTTGAGTATGAATGTGGATGGCTATAAAAGTAGGGGAAGACCAAAGAAACGGTGGATGGACTGTGTGAAAGATGATATGGCTGGTCGGCTGATAGTAGGCGTGATAGTGATGTCTGAAAGAAGAAGACACTGTAACGATCACAAATTAATTAGATCAAGTGCAGAATGATGTTGAAAGCAATAAAGGCATAAAACTACTAAGCATAAATAATGCTTTTGTCAATCCGATAACCCCTTCACAGCTAGCATAAATAACAAAAGCAGAACGAATAGTGTATAAATGGCTCCTACATAGTACAGGCGATGTTAGTTTGAACAAGTTAGTTCCTTCGGGCTGAAAATCATGTTAATAATAGTTTGCTCTTAGTGCGGCTGTCCAAAATTAAAGCTTGCCAAAATTAAAAAAAAAACTTCATAAAAGTAATTTGATACCGCACCAAAACCTTAGACGATTTTTGGAATAATCTTTTACGCAAAAAAAATTGTCAGCTGCAAAGAAGTGAGGTGAACATTTGTCAATCGACATGATATGATGACATTGAATAATAAACAATGTAGCACAATGAAATTTATTCGGTATAAAATTGACCGCTATCATCGAGGAGTACCTCCCCTACTAACAGCTACATTGTGCTGTTGGCACGATCGAACTAGAAAGATTGATATTATACGTACAATGTATACTGAATCACCGAGCTGTATGGAATGTTTATTTTGTTTAGTCAGGAATTTGTGTCAGTGTGTTCCTGGCTTAAGATGGGACCGCCCACCGAAGGAATTTTACGAGCTAACCTAAGCATATTAATATGATTTAAGATATAGTAGTATGAGGAGCAAAGGGATCCGAGGATCCTCCGACAAGGTGTGTTGTCTGGTGGACTAATTAAAAGTCAAGGCAACATAAAGTGCACTTCCATAGAACTGATACCACTGATAGTGCTATCACTGCATGAGTGCACACTAGTGAGGCCTTGAATACATCCGTACTTAATAGATAGCTTTATTATTTCACTGTTGAGATACCAGTAGTCACCAAGTGATGCGCATGTACGGTTGACAGCTCTGTGAGCACAAGTGTGAGTGGTACCTACCATAGCGGACAGTTATATCTAATCTTCATCATCATCGTTCAGTCTAAAGTCTTCCACTGTGAGACATCCGTCGCCCCCAAACATCTTCGCAAAGACCGGTGCTTCCCGCAACCTTCACCAGGCCGTCGGTCCACCTTGTGACAGGCGCCCACCAACGTTGTGCTTTCAGACAAACGTCACACCTGAGAATTTCGCCATTCGTTCTACGAGAAAACTAACCTTATTTAAAAACATGGAAACTGCAATGATGGAATGGAAATCGATTGAAACTTACGTGTTCTTTGATACGGAGACATCTGGCTTAAAAACTAAAAAAGAAGGCGTCCCGGCAATTACAGAATTGTGTATGTTAGCGATAAAACGGGAACACCTCCTCAATAGCAGAAAAGATGAAGAGCTGCGTGTGCAATACAAGCTGCTGATGTGCTTCACGCCTGACAAGGACATGAGCGACAAGAGCGTGGAGCTGAGCGGCTTAAACGAACAACTGCTCGAGCCACTTCCAAATGAGGGAGCCAGGAAACACTTCAATCTGAATCTGAACGTGTTCAACACCATCAGTACTTTCATCAACTGCCTCCAGTCTCCCGTGTGCTTGATCGCTCATAAAGGTTTCCAATCTCATTTTCCAATACTCAAAAATTACTTCCAGGAGATCGATTGCAAGTTATCGCTTGACGTTCAATGTACGGATAGTCTACACGCATTTTATGATTTGTTGGAAGCCGAAAAGATAAAATCATTTTCCAGGTTAATTCTGCCTTACTATGCACCCATACAGCTTCCTGGAGTAGAATACCAATTAGACAGAGTTTACCGTAATGTCGTCGACAATGCTCATCTGGAATGCTATTCGAAGAGGGTGGAGAACCGGTGCATAATGATGATGAAAATAGCACAAACAAGAGCAAAGCGATTTGTTCAGTGGGTCGACGAAAACCACTGCGCCTTTTCTGAAGTGCCAGTCGACGTGATGAAGATTGAATATCCTGACATGCGTGACAGTTGTGACCGTGACAGTTGTGACAGTTTATTTGTCAATCACTGAGTCATCCTGAGAGTCGATGTAGAAATGTCCAGATATCAATACAGTCAAATTTATATGACGCATTGTGTAACCTCCCATATTATGGAGGGCGACATAGATGTGGACATTTCTAAAACCTCCATAATATGGAGGTTACACAGACGGGGGGAGCTCTTGACAAGTTTCGATGTTTATCTATTCTAAAAGCCACGATAGATGATAAAAGCCACGAACATGTTTTTTTTTTTATTGAGGTAATTTATGTACTAACCTTATCCTTAGTACATAATACGTCAATGTTTTTTTATTTTTTTATATTGTGTCCATATTGACAGTTGTCGCCTTCACCGACAACATGCCAGAAACGATCACTGTCACGCCACAGAGTAAGGAAACAATGGAGTGATATATAAAATAAAACGTCGTGCATGAGTGTGTGTGTGTACCTAGCAGCGTTATGGAAATTGTTACCTATGTTATCTAATCACCTGCGTGCCAAATAAACAGATTTTCATTTTTTTTTCCTTAAAATTAATTTAATTTGATTTTGCCACAAATACATTTAGAATAGAATAGAATAGAATAGAATAGAATACTATTAATGTTCGCATGCCTAGGTAGATTGTATAAGGATCCTATTTTTATTTACCTGCAGTCTTATTCAAATAATAAATAGTTTACTTACTTCGCAATTAATATTTTTAACTATAGCTTTTCCAGTGAAGTGCAGGATGTTTAAATTCCAGTAGCCATAAGACGGTAAAGGTGGACTAAACCTCCATCGTCTTGCAGCAAGTACTTACTCAAATTACAAGATTATGTCTGAACTTTAAAAGAGAGTTTGACCACTGAGTTTGTTTCGCCATTTCTTCTCAGGGGTAGTCAGATAGGAAACGTCGACTCCATCTACCTTTTTTTTTAATACGTGTAAAATTGATTTACAGAATAACCAATTTCATTTCATTTCAAAGACTTAGCAAAGTTTTGCTTCGCAGATCCTTCTGGTCAATACTATTTCTGCAAAGCCCTCCTCCTCTAGATCTAGGTATTTCACAGGGAATAAATCTTAAATAGCACGCCACTGCCAGACGCAGAACTTACACTAATGGTTCACCTTCTAGAACGAAGGTGAGCGCTAGGAAGGATTTTTGGGGAATGAAAGTTTGCATGGAATTTCGTCTTTTTTGCCGATGGGAAATTTTCAGCTTGTAATAATATAAAAATTGTGTTAGTAAGTTGCAACCTTCTAACTTGGAAGTGTACTGAAGTAGGTTAGTGCATAACACAGAGTAGTAAATAAATGAAGTGATGATAAGGTGTAGGCGAACTTGAGGTTCTACCATTAATTTTGTCTAACAACTGTTTTAGTATTGTGCTGATTAACTGTGAAGTATGCTGAATGGAAGAAGATTATGTAGTCGTACTGTCTTTTTTTTGGGTGGGAAATTGTCAAATAACTTATCCCGCTCTGGGCGGAGCGGCGAGGGTGTTAGACTCTTAGTGACTAAAACCGACCCGTATTCCTTCAGTTGCCTGTGTGTTGCCAGGGGCCTCGGCATCGGCCCTAGCGGGCCCCGTCAGTTATGCTGAAATCTTTTTGAGGCGGCGTGGATCACCGTTGACCCGGGCCTGGTTCTTATCGGCCGAGCTACCCATTGCATGTCAGTATGTCTGGAGATCTTTTGCGGAATGAGCGACTGTCCTATAATTGTATTGTACGTCGTATTTGGAGGTTTCAAGAACCGGTTCCGTGTCCGTGTTCCGCATCTAAGGGATCTAGGTTCTAAGAGATTTAAGATACTATAGAGAGGCTATCAGAAGAAATGTCATCGAAATAGAAAAACTGCGATCCCTTGTCTCAGTGACGCTATGTAATTAAACACATCAAATGAGTCTAGGGATCCAAGAATTTAAAAAAAATGCCCTATTGAAATTAAATAATCATTTCTATTTAGATTGATTAAATAAAATGTTTTCGTATTGTGTAGATCGATGCAGTACTCACTACTTGTGCCATAAAGACTTTTCATGATTTTTTCACCTTAGTCCTGTCATTAACTTGTGATACAAAGATAAAAATAAAAGTTTATAAACGTTTTTATTGCGTATAATAAACAATTTGTAGTATCTATTTCTGTCGTTAACGCGTATAACACAATCGCAGCGATTCGGCATACTCAATATGAGTTCATCCAAATTACGTTGTGGAATGGCCCACGTCCGTGTTACCAGGTGAAAAAGATTTTCTGGCGTGTGTACGGTATCCATATTTGGCAGAGCTCTTTTTTTGAAGCATCTCATGCGTGCTCAATGAGATTCAAGTCTGGCGATTGAGCAGGCCATGGTAGGACGTTGATATTAGCTGCGGCAAGTGTGTTTGCAACGACTCTGGCAGTGTGTGGACGGGCATTATCTGCTTTGACCTAGGTATTTGAAAAGTTTTCACCAAAAATAATATAAGTGAATTAATCAAGCTGAGTCAACAATAGGATCCGAATCATGATGAAGTATACCGAGTACACGGCTGTTGATATATTTACATAAATTAGCGGCTTGTGTGTTGTTTTGTTTGGTATTGGCGGAGAGCCAGCGTGGGGTGAGGTCTGAGAGTAGCGGAGATGGTAGCGGAGCGGGTAATGGTAAATTAAGAAAAGTTGGTATTGCATAACTCGGTTTTAGTCTGGCGAGACAATCATGTTTCATTGAGAGAAAAACTGTTTTATTAAATCAATGATGATGCTAGATTATTATAATTGGGTAATCATGGAGTTAATCTGTTTTCAAAGATTTCTGGCCATGACTCTGTCCTCATCAAAAGCGTTAAGTGAATCGAAGTCGTTTAAGAGAATTATGAGTTTATGATGTACAAAATGTAAATTAATTGATCACTCGAGTATGCCATAAATCCATATAAAAAAGGACGCGGGCTGAGGATTGCACAACTATTCTTTTAAATCTGTGCATAATTCATTTTTACCCGACTACGGCGAAGCAAAACGGAAGGTTATGATTTTGACCGGTATGTATGTATGTTCGTCTGTTCCCTACCGTTATCAGAGCACCGAGCACGCTCGGCCAACGTCTACTGGGCCTTTTTGCGTGTATTTACCGTTTTTTTTGCGTGGTTTTGTACTGTGGCTTTAGGTTATTTTGTTGTCGTTTCTTTGGTCTTTAATAGACATCCAAAACATTACTTTCTATTACTATCCACACTTATACTCAAAACTTAAAATATTATGTTAAAAATAGCCCTAGATACAGAGTAGGGTCACCAAATTCATACAAATTGCTTCCGGCCCCGCTCCGTTCATCACTGTGTCCACTTCCCAACCCGCAACAAGATGAAAACTATTCCGGAGTAATGCCTGTTACGATTGAAACATTACCTCAACAGTAACACGCGAACTGAAAGTGATTCCAACTTGGATTCAGTTGTTCTACCTACTCTAGTTCCTTATTGTTTACTTTTGTTCGGAAGGTCAATAATTGAGGTCAGTGTCAATGACATTGGCGTTAAGGTCAGATAGGATACTGGCTGAAGAACAAACACACAAATAAGCACTATGATAGAACTTAAATTATGTTTTTATATCTGAATCTTTCAGGCTATTTTGTAACTGTAAGGGGTGCTTCGGGTCGGCACATTCGATTCGGCTGTATTTGTTTGAACAATAAAGTCGACCCGAAGCAATATTACTACACATATTTATTTTGTGCCGTTCGGCAAAGTCCGTCCGGCTTCTATCCTCGCTGAATCATGTTCGGGTTGGCTCCTCCCAATTGGAGTAATGTTTATTCGTACATATCATTATAATATATTTGATTTACCGAATAATGCCGAGCCAAAAAATGTGTAACGCCTTAGTAAAAATATTCAAGCTATTTAATCAAATGTGATATATTGAATGTCCGTTGATTGAACCGATTTCTGTGATAGGCCTTGTACAGAGAAGTTATCTAGCCACCCTTTTTCATCGACGTAGATATTTCTTGACTGAGATAATGGGCCAGACATTAGGTACTGAAACCTGACGCTGTACCTCATTACACGCTTTCTTTCAATGTAGGTAGAACCAAAGGACTTGAATCGTGAACCTGGATCCTTTTAACAAACACAATACCAAAAGGGTAAACATCGTTTGTTCAATCTCACGGTTCAAAAGAGCGAACACGCGGACAATACGATATGTTATCGTCTTAAAGGGCTATCGGGAATAACATAAAGAAATATTCTATGGAAGCTTTGCAAAGAAAATTGAAAATAATTATAGTCTTACGTGTTTTCATGAATGGATAGGTAGGAGAACGAGAAACCTACGAGAAGATGGTTGGATTGTATAAAAGATGATTAATGGGTTAGTGAGGGGGGATGAACATTGAGATGACAGCTGATAGACATTTAAGGAAGAAGAAGATGTGCGAAAAAAGTTGGTTAGAAACCTGGAACTTGGGTCACTGCTAGCAAGACAGCCATTAGGAATATGATCAAAATCGGAAGGGTCTAGCAATCTAAAATAGGGAAATACGGTGTGTTTAACGTAAAATTTGTAAATGAATATACAATGTCTAATGAAGCCAGAAGGTAGAAACTAGTGAATCATAAACAAATTAGCAAATGGATGAACATTTATTAGATAATTCTGACAATAACGCGATGCACCTTGCGATTTGGTAATAGCAATGTTACGTTTCACATTTTATTGCTATGAAGTTTTGAACAGGCGCTATGTTTATTGTATTTAGTTTGCAAATAGAGAATGATATGAAAAACTCTAGTAACCATGCCTTGAAAAGCAGACTATTATTACATAATGTAAGACATGGGAAATCACAGTTAATTTCCCCATTAGTTTTCACCTACGAACATTAGATAGCAATCATTTTATTAATTTATTCCTATGTAAATAATTCTAAATCTACATAATTGTAAACTAAACCATAGATTTCTTAACTAAAAATCTACGACCTCCTTAAAATAGAAATGTCAATGTAGTATTTATTTTAATAGATGTTAATAATAAAATGCTGTTTGCAATGTAAACTTCCTGCCATGTAAAATGTATGAGTAGGTATGTAAATATCACATTTATTCATCACGTGACCGTTTGATAGGTTTTCTTGTCAGCGTCCCATGTTAGTAGTGGTCACGTGGGGTGCCATTGTTGGCAGAGGGGTAATGACTTTGTTACCATCAGGATGTGCCAAAGAATATTAACAAAGATGGTCTATTGTGTTTCATCAAAGACCCCGGTATTTTTGGTATGCGTGGAGAGGACGATTGCCGTGCTTTTTAGACGATTTTTTTGACGAGGCAGAAGGCCCTTTACCGTTAAATATATTTTTAAGGGGAGTGCGCCAAAGTAGCCCGCGAAATTCAAATTTTCTTACGTTTTTTTTCAATTTGCAGGTCAGTGTCAGGTTGTATGTTGATTAAAATATGATTCGGGACCGTAACAAACGCTAAAGCGGCTTTACAGTACCTATTATAATCATTAGAATCAGCAATACAACTCCTTTAGTTAGAATAATCCTCAAATATCATGATTTCATGAAATAGTCATTCAACTTCACTCTTTCACCTTAAGTAATTGCTTACAACATTCACAGATTGAGAAAAAATGGTACAATTAGCTAGAAAAACGTCAATAGGTACCCACGTTATATTTTCATGATGCCAATCGAAGCCGTTTGTTAAAAGGTTTAAAAGACTTTTCTAAGGAAAGGTTAGCGTACTAGAAAAGCCACAAATAACAAAAAACTACCGAATAATCTGCTTTGGATCTTGATTATTGAAAGGTCACCTTTTTTTTACTTGCTGTTTTTTACGGAATAAAATCTTCTTAATATAGGTAAGTTTCCATCTTCTTCAATGGGGCTTTAGGCTGTGCCTTCTCTAAACGTCAGTCATTTATCTTACGTGAATCTTATGATGTAACTACACCTATTACTCTTATCTGTGACGTCATAATCATCGTACTAATCTGCGTCTTTCTTTCAGGTCAACGGCATCGTGTTACACGGGAGGTGTCATCTCAACGCGTCTGCCATCATCAAGGGGCTGGTCGGACCTATCTTCAAGATCATATTGTTGAGGTAAGTTCCCTTTCGTAAATAAGTGTTTTTTACTGTGCACGTCCCCTACAGAACCAATCATCTAAACATAATAATTTCCCGAAGGGTATGAAACACCTGTATTTCGCCAGTTATACTGTTGGGCCATGTGATACCAGGCACATCTATTGCCATTAACAGGCACAATTCTAAATTGTGAGCTGCTTCTACGAAATTCCTATCGGAAAAACATACTAACACTGCTTGATCCGGGGATCAAATTCAGAACCATCATCTTAATTATTAGTCTTTTATAGTCAGTTATAAGCATCATTCTGACGAAGACGGCCATAACCCAGATTGCCGTCTTTGTCGGTTCCCATATTTATGTCAGAATCTTTACGTTCAACTTACTAGTCTTAACTTCACGGCACAGAACATCCCCCAACTGATCTAGGAATGTGCTTTGTCTATCAGTGAATTTAAGATTTTTATTAAGGTGGTTTTTATTAAGGAAAGTGCCAAGGTAATTTGAATTTCGGAACCTTAGCGCATCCACCTGGAGGTGCTCAAGGCGAAGTAATACAAGCCGCACGGGTCGATCTATCAAGGTAAGCTACGCTTGCCGGGGTTGGTCCGTGGATGGGTGACCATCTTTACGTATCGAGACTCCTTCGTGCCTCGGAAAGCACGTTGAGCCGTTGGTCCCGGCTGTCATTTGTGGATCTTTGACAGTCGTTACGGGTCGTCAGAAGCCTGAAAGTCTGACAAACAGTCTTACCAAGGGGTATCGTGTGGAGGTCAGATAGGCAGTCGCTCCATGTAAAATACTGGTATTCAGCTGCATCCGGTTAGACTTATTTAATAAATAATTAAAAATAAATACCATAGAATAAAAATTTAATTAAAAGTGGAAGTGAGTAGTAGAAAAACACAATTATATTTTACTTCTTTCAAATAATATTATAATATTAGCCCTCTTCCTCTATTCTATCTTGCTGTGCCCGACAGGGTCCACAATGATCTAAAATTATGTATATTTTATAATGTACCTACCACCTATGTTAACATTGTGGAACGCAAATAAATATATTGAGTATATTGAGTATTGAGACTAGAAGCCAACCCCAAGATAGTTGGTTAAAGGCTAGGCAGATTGATTTTGGCCTTAGCGATATTTTTAGGCTTCATTCATAGCCTTGACAATACCTAGAAGCCATTACAGGCACAAATATAGATATCGTTAAGATCGACTCAAAGGGAGCTATTCATAGTGTTCAATTGTGTGGTATGTAAAGAAATATTAGTCTGCGTGTCAATGCTTTTAGAATCGATACGTTCAGCTATATTTTGGACACATAAACATAACATCACGCCTACTATCCCTGAAGCGTTAGGCACAGGTCACATTTCACACACACACCACCCACATTTCACACATATAATATGAGGCGAGCTTATACACAGCCAAAAAACAACTAGAAAGTTATACAAATCAAGAAGTAATCTTAGTAAACATGAGGCTGTCTAACCATCAGAAAAGAGTGAGGCAACGCAACATTCACATGAATACTTACCTAAAGAATATTTAACGTAGCACCAGACAGCGAAATCCGACAAAGAGCTGTCAGAATAGACTGGGAAGAATTGTATGTTTCATAATTTTATTTAGCATCTCAAGATAAACTGACACTTAAGTGGAAGCTTTTAATGATTTATTGTAACATAAAACATGACGTCTTAATCCTATTAATTTCGTTAAAATATTACCAACTATAGATTCTGCCCGCGATGCCGCTATTATGGCACTCAGCAATAGTGATAATTAGTGAAAGATTTTTTGCAAATAATATTTTGCAATTAAGGATAATTATGTACTTCCAGAGATAACCTCTTACAAAACACTCTTGTAAACGTGCCCAGGAAAGAACTTTAAGGCTCGTGCATACTGGCGCGAATTTTCGCGCGACGCGAAACCGGTAATTTTTCTACCGTGGAGTTTTCTTTATAATTATAGTCGCGTCGCGTCTGTTTGTAGGAGCCTATAAGCTGTTGGTCCTGCCCGCCATTCGTAGATCTTTGACAGACGTAACGGGTAGTCAGAAGCCCAAAAGTCTGACAGCTAGTCTTGTCAAGGAGTATCGTGTTACCCAGTAACTGGGTTGCAGAGGTCAGATAGGCAGACGCTCCGTGTAAAATACTGTTATTCAGTTGCGTCCGGTTAGACTGGAAGCCGACCCTAAAATAGTTGGGAAAAGGCTAGGCAGAGTGATTGACCTATTAGCTACATATTCTTGATCGCTACGTAAAACGATGGATGGGTGATCAGTAGAGCAATCATAATGGTGATGTGTCGTACACAAAAGAAATAATATACGAGGGAAGTAAAGGCCACCCGTAAACTGACAAAAGATGGCCCTAGTCGTCCTTTACACAGATATACTCTGACTGGAAGTGACCGCCAAATCGAAAAGGAAGAGGCAAAATCTGCCTAGCCTTTTCGGTCGGCTTCCAGTCTAACCGTATGCAGCTGAAATCCAGTATTTTTTCATGGCGCGACTGCCTATCGCACTTCCACAACCCAGTAACTGGGTAATACCATACCCCTTGGTAAGACTGATGACTGTTGTTAGTTTTACACCATTAATTTTTATTCTATGGGCCTAGCACGAACGCGTGAAGATATGAACATGATATGAATAAAAAGATATGTACCTATAATATAATCTTAAAAATAAATATGAGCGAAACAAGTATTTAATTATTTTTTTATCGTTCGTAATTTACGTCATACCTCTATACCATCCGCTTTCCATTTAATAACGTCTCCATGTCACTTCTAGAACTACAACATGGCTGTGTGTCCACAAAGCGATTCATATTTATTATCCTGCTGGCCCAATTCGAGCAATCTCGAGCCTTTAACTGTTGCCACTTGATGACTCTATTTATCTTCATCCCTCTTCTACATTAGAGGGACAGTGTAGACGTGTGGAGTTTTATATCTGTTGGGGTCAAATCAATATTGTTTTGAGTTCAGATGGGTCAGATTTTGGGGTGGTATACAGGCTGACATCTGACCTGATGAAAAGGACATAATGCACGTTTTTGACCCCCATCCTAATTGCGTAAGGCATTCAACAAGCCGACGGATTTTGAAGACTATTGCTGGGTCGGCTTCCAGTCTAGTATGTGATTTGATTTAACCGGATGCGGCTGTCATTCTGCCTAGCCTTTTCCCAATCATGTTGGGGTCGGCTTCCAGTCTAACCGGATGCAGCTGAATACCAGTATTTTACATGGAGTGACTGCCTATGTGGGTAACTGGGTAATACGATACCCCTTGGTAAGACTGGTTGTTAGAATTTGGGTTTCTGACTACCTGTAACGACTGTCAAAGATCTACGAATGACAGTCGGGATCAACGGCTTAATATGCTTTCCGAGGCACGGAGAGGTCTCCATATTTAATAGATGGACCCATCCACGAAGCGCCCGCGGCAAGCGTAGCTTAACTTTCGAGCGACCTGTAATCATTTAGCCAGTACCCCAAAAGTAAAAATAACTACGTGTTGAAGTTACAAATAATTACATTAGTAGGTAGGTAATCTTTAAACACCGTGTTGAAACGTCAGCGAATAACTCATATTATTGAGTGCAAACACCTTTGGGTTAAGATCACTGGCCCGCACCAAGCAAAAAACACTTTGCAGGAGATAATCTATACATATAATAAAGCTGAAGAGGGTCGAAAATATGTACATGGAAGATATTCGAAAAAAAGTTGGTGGGATACTTAGAATCGATAACAGAACACGTTTCAACTGTTTATTTGATCGCGCGTCACTTGAAAACGGCTGAACCGATTTTGATGGGGGGGTATTTTGAACCCTGGGGAAGGACATAAGATACGTTTTATCGAAATACAACGCGGGCGAAGCCGCGGGCGGAAGCTAGTTCCAAAATAATGTTGGTGTCTGCGTGGCCGGGTTCCTATAACTTACCGACCGTCATGATTACGACTCGTTGGTGTTTCTAATCAAACGTTGCTAGTTACACAACAGCACGCTTGTAATACCCGGAGGGTTAGGCAGAGGTGTACTTGTAGTAACACCCGCATTTTCGCAGGGAGATTTACAGAGTGCTGATCACATACAAAAACTTTTTCCAAAAAAAACACTACGAAGTGAAAAATAACTTCAATTTCGGACGTCTTTGGTTTTGAATTTTTGTTTTTAGCCACCGACCTTCCAAATTAAAGTTATTTTACCTAACCCACGCAAATTCGAATATCACGACCTTGTAAATACCAGTGACAGGAATTTATTAGAAAATCATCCACATAGGCTAAGTGGGACAAGGTATTATTGAAGCTAACTCAAAAAGTACCCAAGCAAAGTTAATAACATTTATAATATGGGTGGTTCATATAAATTAGACCTCGAGAGCATATCCTTTCAAGCATAAAAAGAATTTCCAAAATCGGTTCATTGATGGAGAGAGAATTGATTAAGAAATCGGTCGACACACAAAAAAAAAACATACCTACGCCTACGCTACGAACATAGAACCTCCTCCTTTTTGGAAGTCGGTTAAAAATCATAATAATTGGCAGAAGGATTATTAGAAGGAAAGAAAGATGCGTTTATTAGCATTACAACAGAAAAAAAAAAATTGAACTTCAATGTTCCGGCCACCCGGTATAGTGTAGTGACCTTAATGGTGATGTTCTTCAAAGATCAGGTGCGTAGTACTCGCAACCGGCGTGCGTGTATGATCAAATGTATGAACGTAAACGAGGCAAGAGGAGAATGTAAGGATCGTAGCAGGTGGCGTTCCGTAGTTTCTGCCTACCTCCATGGGAAGTAGGCGTGAGTTTAACGCAACCAATAACGTTCCCTGTGCTGGGACACAGGACTCCTCTTTGTGAGAGAGTGAGCCATAGTCCACCATTATGGGTTGGTGGATGTCACATGCGTCTTCGAATTGTTGGTTCTAAGACATGCCGGTTTCTACAAAATGTTTTACTTCATCGTTTTGTTAAAATATCAGAAGAATTTATGTGTCTGTTTTCATTTCAGGCGAAAGGCGGCGTTAGAGGACGTAGCAGTCAAACCGCTTACTCCTGCGCAATTCCCTGTCGCCTTAGAAGAAGAGGTAAGTCAATATTAAAGGTTACCTTAAATTGAATACAACCAGTATTAATACCGGTTACTGAAACATATATTACCTCTATCTACCTACGTGCCGTCGCCGCATCGATTAGTCAAAAGGCGCGCATCGCCAGTGTGTGTATAACGGTAATCTAAAAGGTGTAACATGTTTCTCCTTCTTGGGTTACCCAGATAGCGGTAACCTTAGTCGTAGAAGTTACCAAAAGTCTTCGATACCTGTTCCGTAATTTATAAAGGCTTTCGATTCCTGTTTTTTTTTTTTTTTAAATCACAACGAGGAAGATCTTGAATCACTCCTAATGGTAAGTAATGATCAGGCCGAAGGTGGAAGCGAGCTTCACCCGGAATCCTCTACCACAGACGAACTGGCTATCTTACCTCTTACTACCGGATCACAACAATGCTGGTAACATTGTTGCTATGGCGACAGACTTAGATAAGATGGTGGTAGCTAGCCAGGCGGACTTAAAACAAGCCCTACCACCGACCAAACCGAGCAGAAAATTTTGCCCCCACTGGGAATCGAACCCGGGACCTCTGGGTCTGAGACAGGGTGGTCTAACCACTAGACCACAGAGGTGGTTTTATTTCAGCTCAATAAAATAAAGTCGGTCTTCGTGGTTGTCTGTTTGACCACTTAGTTCTTCTAAACTACGCAATGGATTTTGATGCGGTATTCACCATAATTTAGAGAATTTATCCCGGAAGGTATTTAAAACTTAGATATAGAACAGGAATCTTAATTTTGGCATGCCGCCGTACAGTAGAGTACAACCGTGCGCATTAAACGGGTCGCTAGTGAAAAATATTTTTTAGACACCTTTATAAAACTTTACAAACTAGATGGCGCTGACGTCCTGTTCATGTGTCTCTGCTAGTCACCTGTCTATCACACAGACTCTGCAATTACCAGTTCGCCCGTTGAGAGAATGCATTCTTGACACCTGTCAGTTTCATGTTAACGAATATGTGTTTTGCGAATTTGATCCTTATTACTACGAGAAATTGTCCAACTCACAGGTGTTAGGAACGCATTCTCTCGACGGCCGACTATAGTAGTTATTTATACACTTACAAATAATGGAAGCCAGTAAACATCAGATTGTTACATTGTTAGTAAAAACATGATTTTCCTGTCTTTGTCAGCTGAGCTCTGAATGTGTAACTAATTACATGCATAACACAAAGATTGTACATTAGGTATATTATTTACTCTCGTAATTAATGGAACAATCATCATGCCTGTATTCTCCGATAGGATATGCAGAGATGTGTACCTATAATACCTATATCCATAAATTAAAAGTCAAAGTCAGAACATTTATTTCAAATAGGCGCTTATAAGGCAATTTTGAACAAAATTTACAGAAAAAATGTAATTGATTCTAGTCGCCCCTTGCAAAAGGCATTATCGTATGGAGAAGAATGGGCAAGCAACTCCACCGATATTCTTTTAAAAATGTTTTACAATACTTTGTGTACCTACATATTAATTATATAAGTAGGTATACTATGTGAAAGACGATGTACCTAGACTAAAATTTTGTTCATGACTTTATGCTCTCTAGAGGGCGCCAGCGGACGACGCTTCCAATGATAGCTCATTTGTCAAATTATGATTAGTAGTTTAGAAGTTATGAGTTCCTTATAAATTTATTTTATACAAACGCCTTGACAAAAAAGTATAATTAAAATCCTTAGTAAGCGTGGTGACAATATGGCGCCGACGCCAACAGAACATGGTATTATTTACCTTACAGTGTTCTAGAGATAATAAGATAAGATTTACAGTTTTAGTTCTGTTGTCTTTATATGAAAACATAATTATTATGCCCATTGCTACTAAACCTGGATTTTATGACTCTCACACCCTGTTTCTGACTTATTTTTAATTTATTTATTTGCATAATGTACACTCAGTTGCAGGCTAGGCTAAAACTTAGAGTACATGACCCTGTTAGGGCGCTGCAGGCAAATCGTTTTTGATTCGACAGCCCATTGATTTGGTGATATACTGAGCGCTAAGACTGAACAGTGACAGTTTTTATCTGAGAATCTCAGAATCTGTGCATCTAATGAACAGTTGCGAAACAAAATTTATCTTCAGACCCAGGTTTAAAGTACATTTTTGAACTTCGAACTTTCCTCCAAATAAAAGAACTTTACCAGTTCTTAATACTTACGTAATAGTAGCAGTGATAGCCTTGTGGTCTGACCGTCAGACTGCCAAGTCATAGGTCTCGGGTTCGAACTCAAGGTACGGACCTCTGTGTTTTCGGATTTATGTGCGTATTGTATAGTTATAACTTGCTTCAAAAACGGTGAAGGAATTCATAGTGACGAAACCGGCATGCCTGAGAGATATTTCTCGACGGCATGTGAAGCCAAGTCAGACGCCCATGAGAGTGAGACAAAAACTCTCTCTCCATACGAGAAACGATTTTAGTATGAAAATACTTAGGTAGTCTATTATGGTTCCAGTGCAAGGTTTAGGTCCTTTAGGCGACGGCGCAACGCGACACCCGTAATCTTTCTACTGAAGTTTTTTTTGAATTTGTATTATTGTTAGAGTCGCGTGGCGCCAGTCTGCTTCAGTCCAGATTTTCTTAAAATTCTTCATTTAACGATCATTATTTGATTATTCGAAGTTTACATTGATTCTGCAATGTTTTAGTCGGCCACGACAAAAAACTTGTCTCTTTATTACGTTGTTGAGCAGACAAAGTTAGTTTTTCAAACTAAGGGTGAAGCCAGACGAGCGTAATTTTTTGAGTTGTGAGTCGCGTAATGTCTGCTGCACAGAGCTAATTTAGTTCGGGAAGCAGAAATTACGCGACTCACAACTCAAAAAATTACGCTCGTATGGCATCACCCTTAAGGTGGATGCTCCAAAGGCGAATCATATTATAATCAACATACAACCTGACACTGACCTGCAAATTGCAAAAAACGTAAGAAAATTTAAATTTCGCGGGCTATCTCGGAGCATCCACCTTAAGAAGCAGTGGATTAGCAATATCCTTCAAAATTATTCAGATTATGATTGATCGTGTCTTACGCAATTAGAGTTCAGGAAAGCATGGCAGAGAAAGGAGGAGCCTTGTTCCACACGCTGCTGGTGTGGAACATGGCTGCCAATGATAACGATGAAGTGCACTGTTAGACTTCAACGTACTTTGTTTACTTATATTAAAATTATAATTATTTAAGTACCTTTTACAACACTCACTATAAGATAGCTGATAGCCAATTATATCCAAGAAATAACATAGAGTAACAGATAAACAGCTGATTCAATAATATCCTATGTTTTTCTCTGTGAGTACCCACGTGTAGCAAAAACGTGTCTCCGCAAAACTATGCAATTCTAAATACACTACACATTCACTAGAAGTTATTTAAAAAATACCTCTTTCGTTCCAAACAAAAAATATTCGGAATCAAAAAAATCTCAATTATTTATGAAGAACATTAAGGTAATAATAATATATAAAACCAGTTTAGTATATGAGAAATCATTCTCAAACTTTATATTATTATGTGTTATGTCTGACCTTGTCGACATATTCTGCCTCTTTCGCACTCACGGATTACATGCCCCGGAGATTTTCGAAGCGTTTTCCTAAGTGCCTCCCGCGGACAAATTTAAACTCTAATATATTGCGTATAAAATTTATTATCGATTGCCTGTTACATTTTTCAGTGTTTATCTTTTGTACCGATTCGAGAATGACGCAAGTTGAACTCGGGAACAAGGGTAATGTAAACTTTATTGCATGAAAGATATGATTGATTTTCAACTGAATTGTTTAGTAGAGTTACGGTATTTGTTAGTGGGTGTATACTAAATGTATTATCTGGCATTTTAGCAGTGTCATATTGAAAACACTGTTAGTGTTTAGTACGATTTCGGAGACGAAGTACCGCGTTCCGTTTTTAGTAACTAAACTGAAAAACATACTAAACTAAATAAGTACCTGTAAAGGTACTTCACGTGTTAAAGTTATTTAATGATAAAGTGAAGTGGTATGTTAGTTTAAATCAAGTGATAACGCGTGATATACAAAAGCGTTTTGTTTAATTAGTGTTGTTTAACAGGTAAACTATATGCGGACCAGAGGATTTTGTGTTCATATTTAATCAATATAAATAAATACATAGATAGGTTTATTTTGTCTATTATTGTTTCAAGTTTATCCTGTCAGAGTATTGTTAGTTTTGCGGCGTTTTTAAAAGTGATGTTATAATCAAAGTTTCAAATAAATATTTTATACTCAATTATGAACTGAGTGTGAACTTTATTAATGTCATTTTTTAGCTTTTTAATGGCATCTACTTCCTTACAAGTTATTTTGTAGTTCACTTTATAAATAATTATGTACCTACTTTGACCATAGATTTACGCCGGGTACGGTTTTTCTCATTCTAACCAATAAATGTTACAAAGTATCGAGTACCTAAGTAATATCACATTTTGATACAAAAAAAAAAAATCTCGATAAGACGTCTTTAAAAATAATTCTGATTCTGTAGCCAGTTATAGCTAGACTTGCAAATCCAGTTTTACCTAAAAACAAGAACTGGAAATCATCGAACGATTGTGAATATGCTAATTAGTCTAAAGATAGTCAAAACCACGCTCAGGTTACATTACATATTAAATATAATATAACATAACGCCTGTACTCCCCGAAGGGTCAGGCAGAGGTGTACCTACAGTAACATTTCGCGGGGTATGTTGTAATAGGGGGCGAGCCTATTACCATCAACCGGGCAAAAATCCAGGCTGGCTGCTACTGAGAAATTACTATTAATAATAAGTACTTGAGTAAGTATTTCATATACAAATAATAATGAGTCAAAAATATCTGCTGCGCCATACAGATGTTTATTCCGAAGTAGCATTCAATTATTTTAACTAGCATTGAAGTAGATAACAATGATTAGCCTTAACCAAGAGTCAGCTTGACTTTACACAAATAAACTCACGCCATCTCCCCGTGGGGGTAAGCAAGCAGATAGGTACTACAGAACGCCATCTGCTACGTTATTTTTCCCACAATTAGTTTGTATATTTAGTTTTGTCTCGAAAACACTAACTAGTTTTTCTGTCGCCAATTTCAACTTTTTTATTTAATTTATTACCAAAATATTTTATATAATATTTTGATAATTTCCCAATTGGTGCCCAAGATACAGGCTGTGCTTATTTGGGATCTCCATTTTGTAATTTCAATGCTTTACTTGGCTATCAACCTAATGAAATGCAGTCATTCCAAAGCGGTACAAAGGCTTCCTCTCAGGTAAGGGACTATCATTGGTCAATCGCTGGTTCACTGTGTGTGTGCGATTTTAGACCATTCAGTCCAAATGTGCGAGGGTTTCCGTCACCCAGAGATATCGGAAAAAAAAAATCAATCAACGCAGCCTTTTGCAGAGCACTGGTAGACATAGACCACTTTAAAAGTTGCGCTATAACACCCTGTTCTCCGATGTATCATCCAGTGTGTCCTAAAAGGACATATAGTGACCTTGTTGGTGATGTTCTTCAGAAAGGTCAGGTGCGTAGTACTCGCAACCGGCGTGCGATGTATGAACGAAAACGGAGCAAAAGGAGTTTGTAACGATGAAGAAGCAAATGGCGTTCTGTAGTTCTTGCCTGCCTGTTCCTGTATGGGAAGAAGGCATGGGTTTATGTACCTGTAGGTGTGTATCTCACTCACATTTTAAGTCTTTGGTTCCATCTATCTGAGGTCCCAAATTATGCTATGCTTACCGATACACGGTATCAAACAGGGATATATGACAGGCTGCAACCTATAACCTGCTTAAGAACCGAGGCTCTAAGGACCATAAAAACACCTGGAGTTTTTCGATCACCTCTAAAAACCCCCATGACGAGATGAGGTCAACCTATTCTTAGGTATGAATCACTTCGCCGCATGTTTAGTTACTATGGTCAATTTCGTGCACATCTGTGTCAGTTTACTTTGGAACCGTTTAACATAAATTATTATATCTTATATCTAACGGTTTTGGGAGATTAGCTCTAAAATGATAATGCTAGTTTCAAGAAATTTCAGTCTAGATTAATGGCTAGGTTTTTTTTTAAATAAGACGCAAAGGAAGCATTTTTTTTTAATGAACTCTACACTAGGTCGATTCGTTGGGTGGTATTACCATTTATGAACGTACGCATTACATAAATACTGATGGATTGTTATGTTTACAATCGAGAAGCCCATAAAAAAGTGTTATTATAGTATTTAGAGTTTTGAGAGTTCACTTTGATTTATAATCTTGATCTTTCTGTCCTGGTCCGGGGGCATAAAGGCCAGATTTAAAAACTGTCATATTTCTAATAGTTTAAAAAAAGCGAAATTTAAACATTTTGCTTTTTTGGGATCCGTAGACAAAAGGTAAAAACGGAACTCTTACAGGTTTCTAAGCATAATCTAAGACATTTCTAACAGAAAGTGGACAAAAACTTCGTGAACCTAGACTAAACTTAATGTTCTACAATTGCCAACATGAACAGAGGAACATTGTAATCAATGTTCGTTCCTTCTCTATAATGAGAAGGGAGTTCCACTCTGCTATCATCATCCACAGCCCGACTTCACCCACTGCTGGGCATAGGCCTCTCTCTTCTTGTGCCAATCCCCACACCCCTGTGCCAGCCTCACCCAGGTTCCACCCGCGATAGTAACAATGTCGTTCGCCCATCTCGCCGCTGAACGACAACATGTTGTCATCCAAACCTTAGACTCCACTCGGTCCTTATTTTACTCCAACTGTCATCACTGCGCTATGCCTGATTTCCAGCCCGCCATTTAAGTTCCATCATTCGCAGTAGTTCCTAATTAAAGGGAGATTTATTAAATAATTGGTATTTCCAGTAAATACTTCATACGTTCTTAGATTATACTGAATAATTATGGTCGTTATAAATAGCTACAGTCCTTTACAGGATAAATTCGGTAAAATATTTCAATGTTATGAATCGAAATTGGTCCAATAATAAACCCATTTCCTCGAAATTATTATATTTTCTGGCAGAATATAAGCAGCGTCTGGGCATATTGTTAGTAATGTTATCAGCATAGTATTGATTACTACGCTGCATATCATTTTACATCGTGAGAGCATTAACTATGTATATTGAACAAACTAATTGTATCGTAAACAATAAATATTTACATCATAAATAGACACCTGTGGCGTCTTATTCATAAAACAGTGGGTGGGGAACCTTACAAGGAGGAACCTTCGATGGAGTACCATCATACTTATTTCTGCCCCTAAGGACCACCTCACTTTCGTCAAGACTTCGCCCCTTTTTCTTTTACGGTCATGTCAGGTGGAGATAGTGGTTTGGGTTTCACAATATTAGTGTCGTATGAATGTCCGTGAAATTGCAGCCACAAGACTTTTGAACTTCATTTCTTTGGAAAGCAACGAATAACCAACCAATACCCTAGGTGTTGCAATAGTGCTCAACTTTCCATCTATTTTGCAAAGCCTTTTCTTGTCTGGCTTACAAAGTTTTTATAGTCAAAGTTAGTCTAGTGTAGAAAACACGATAAGCATTTGGTCCCGGCTGTTATTCGTATATCTTTGACAGTCGTTACTGATAGTCAGAACCCCAAAAGTCTGACAACCAGTCTTACCAAGGGGTTTCCTGTTACCCAGGAAAAACGTTGTTGAGGTCAATCAGGCAGTCGCTCCATGTAAAATAATGGTATTTAGCTTCATCCAGTTAGACTGGAAACCGACCTCAACATAGTTGATTGATTCCATTTTGAATTAGATAATCATCATGAGAAGTTTGAGGAAGTTATAGAAAACCGGTCTTTGTATTATTTGGCAATCACGCTGATACTCCCTTAATTAAAAGAGATTCCCAATGTTTTGAAAATCTTCCTGCAAAACCTTTGAGTTTTAAAATCTTAGAGACAAATATGAAATGCCCAATGTGGTTGTAACTTGAAATTTAGCTTGACAACAGTATAGTTCTGAATCAGGACTATTACAACATCAGAAATTCTGATTTTGTATTGGATGGTTGGTACCTTTCAAACTCCTCATCTTTGAAACGTTAGTACAACATTTATTTCAATTAAACCAGACAGTTTGAAAGAGCCTGTAAATACAGGCACTTTTAAACTGTGAAGGAGTCGCTCAGTAAGAAAGTTAAATCTAGTTGCTTATTCCTTAAAGTAGGTGCCTATGGAGAAGAAAGGGCAAGAAACTCCATGGACACTCTTTTCTTCTTATCGTATTGGAAGTAGCCTTTCCCCTGTATGAATGAATGAATGAATGAATTGCACCGATCCCAGCGTGGTTTAACCAGACTCGATAAATCGAATGAACCCCCAGGAGGAAAAATTGCAAGCCGGAATTGACAACATTTCAAAAATGACACGGCCATAAAACAAAAATACCATTTCTTTATTTTCATATCCTGAGTTCAAATATATTTTTTTTATTTTTTTTTATTTCTTCATTTCTCAGAAAAAAAAAAAAAATCAAAAAACACGTCATGACGTCATAGAAATAGTGGAATGAGGTAGTTACCTTTGCCTAAGCATTCCAATGTATGAGATGAAAACTTGACTTGTCAAACAAGACGTCAATGTCAAAAGTTTGTTTACAATCTTTTTCTTAGGAAATTAAACTTTAAAATATACACGCTGCTTACTGTAAATATTGCCAACTTTTGATTGATATTTCGCCAATGAGGATAATAACACTTGAAAATAAGAAAATTTACGAATTTAATTGAAAACAAACAAACAAGTTTAGGCACCAACGAGTTTGACACATTTGACAAGATGACACCAGTGACATCTAATAGTTTTTTTTTTTGACGATCATAGTCAAGCAAAGGTTTTAACGCTATTCCACTATATGTTTGACGTCATTTGGCGCTTACGTCTTTTTAGAATAAACCGAATTTCAAAGTTAAAACTATGAATGAAAAGTACATCATTTTGAAAAACGGAAAAATACCGGTGCCCTAGTTTTGGATTTACTTTTATAAAACGTAATAATACATGCAGGTTAAAAATATGAAATGTTGTCAATTCTTCTTCTTCGTAGTGTCGATGGCACGACAGTGTATTCAGGCACAGAAGGCTGGTTATGAAGTGGGTCATAGTTTCCACCACAGCTCCGTAGCCACACCCTGCTGCGGTACTGTCGAGACTTCGTGAGGTTGTATAGTTGTATTATTAACATAAAACAACAATGCATGCTCCGCGTTAGAGTCCTTGAATTAAATGATCTCTCCGGATTATGTGGGCTTTAGCCAGTATTTGTTCTTACTTATCGGAGTGGACCAGCCTTATCGGGCGATACACACGGAGACCATGCGTAGGCGACGTAATCGCATCCTCTGTAGCCAGCCTTAGATAACAGCGTTTTATTCAGTGCTTTATAATCCAGGCTATTTGGGAATTGGGTGAATTGATAAACAATATGGTTTAGTTTTTATATTTATGGTTAAAGAGGCATTTATTCCAGATTTTTTTCGGTCAGTCCATGTATGGGTGATCCTCCTTGCCTCGCAAAGCCGTTGATCCCTGCTGTCATTCATAGTAGACGCCCGCAAGTATGACAACCAGGGGTAACGTGTTACCGTGGGTGGGGCAAAGGGGTAACGTGTTACCCAGTAACTGGGTTGTGGAGGTCACAGTCGCTCCATGTAAAATATTAGTCTTCAGCTGCATCCAGTTGTACTGGAAGCCGACCCCAACATAGTTGAGAAAAGGCTCGGATTTGAATTGTTTTGAGTGAAAGAGAGGTCTGATTTTTATTTTTAGTACCTACAATCTTATAAACTTATCCAAAAAAAAAAAACTGTCTGTTAGAGATTTTGTTTAACCTATCCATTTACTTGTAATAATTTAGAGGGGCAGAATTCCAATAAATATTAATAACCCTCTATGAGAGCAAAACATTCGAATTTCTTGAAAAAAACTTTCACCGTTTCTGACTTCCTAATACTTTAGAAATTGGTATCTGAATGTTAAAAGTATTACATCGCTGATAAAAATGCTTGGCTTAATGCTGTTCCTGCTCCACAACCATAACTAAGTCATTAAAGTAATTGAAAATACGGTTGGAGCTGCTGAAGATTGTAAGACTATCTTTGCATTGCTTATACTCAATCTTCTTTGTATTATATACCTAATTGAATAGCACATGACGTGTGAGTACTAAGAGTAGCTATAGAGCTACCATTTACCGGGCAATATGTCTTTCATTGTCTTGAATGTGCCCTGGCGGCTGATAATATGTCATGATCATTCTAATGTTTCGCTGATGGTGGCGCGTGAGTTCCCTTTAAAATGATTGAGCTGGATGGTGCTGGTCCATGCGTCATGTTCGTGAACGGGCGCTGTCAGTTGGTTAGGACTGGTCATCTCCTAGCTGCTACGACTTGTTTTTTACTCTGGACGTTTTTAACGTGTACGTCTTTTTTACATCGTTGTCACATTATAAATTAATCATTAATGAATTATGTAACTAATATTTTGTAACAATATAATTTAAAAGAGTTTCCATGGAGTTTCTTGCCCATTTTTCTCCATAAGTACCTACTACGCTTTGGAAAGGGCAAATAGCCCCATATTTCTGACCGACTCCAAAAGATTAATGCAAGATATCTTAATAGCCAATGTTTTATCTGTTACCACGTTGTTTGGCCGTTATGCTATAAATCTTTCATCATAAATCTCTTAGAAACGTTACTTGGAACAAACATCTGTTGGCATCACATTTAGTATAGATGCGGTGAACTGAAGAATACATTGAAGGATTATATTTAGGCCCGTCGTCTACGACTGAGGGCTGATTTCACCAATGAAACTGAACGCGATCAGCATATTTAAACCGAGTTCAAGAGCTGTCAGTGTCAATATTACAAAGAAAATAATGACAATGACAGCTCTTAAACGTGGTTTATGTGCTGATCGCGTTCAGTTTTCATTGGTGAAATTCGCCCTAAAAAACGAATGAAATCGAAAATTCAAATTGAGAAACATTTATTTGGAGATAAATGGTATGAGTTAGAAACAAGGAAAAGTCCGCTTACAAATGAAACTACCTTTTTATGTATTTATTTATTCAGCCACATAGTCTTATAAAAACATATCTTCTTTAATTAAACTAATAAGTAGATAGATTTATACATTAATAATTGAGCTGGGCTTAGGTGAATAAATCTAAAGCTAAATATTAACAATATTTCATTACTGATTTAATAGCAGTAGTACCTCTCAAAGCCACATAATACAAAACATACGAGTCTTTAACAAAGTGGAAAAGAAAACAATATTTATAAGCAACCAATGAGTGCCAAAAAGTGCGACTATACCAACTAGGTACAGCAAAAACTTGAACTCTGCCACCTACCACAAAAAGTGCAACTAGCATCTACCAAAAAAGTGCGACTTTCCGACTGCCACAAAAAAGTGCGACTATACCGTCTACCACAAAGTGATGTTGTAACAAAGTGATGACTGTGATGACTGAGGTGCGCTCCCGGCGCCCCCTGTCGGAACAATACTGCATACCCTCCACGTTTCTCAGGACAATATGGCGCCGGACACTGTCATTCAAGAAGAGGAAGGTGAGTTTAATCGGTATTTTAATTAATAAAAATAAAATTAAAATATGAATAAATCGTGTAAAAGAGTTCCTTTAAAATGTGGTCCGTAAAATAAATAAATGTCACAAGTTACTTTTCGTAACAAAATACATTGTGATGAAATTATTATAAAGATGAAAAATAAAATAATAAAAATATATTTTTTTTAATACAAAAGGTTAAACTTAACCGGTTGGTTAAAATGTGTGATTATTAACACAACTATAAACCATACATTAGGTGTGGCTATCATTGATGTCATTGTCAACTTTTATAATAGTCAGTTCTATTTTTTTTACGACAAATAAAATAAATAATGAAGAAAGTAAAAATTCAATTAAAATATTTTTATATTCAGCCTATAATGTTCCCACTACTAAGCCTCTTCTCTATGAGAGGGAGTGGGCAAATCCAAAACCCGGCCCCAGTACGGGGCATTGTTCGAAGTTTGTGGTTCTCGGTCATGCCGATTTCCTCACAATGGTTTCCTTCACCGTTTTGAGAGCATTGGTGAAGAAATAATTTACCTACAACTCGTAAGCCATAGTCGTTTCCACTGGGCCATCACTGCTCTCTGAATTTAATACATAAGCTATACAAACCTTTCCCGTTCCTGGAAAGGCATTGCCTAGAATTTAGCATACCTACTATTTTACATATACCTACCAAAAGTACCGGCGTTGCCAAGAACTTCCAGATAGGTCCAATTATCACTCGTTGAGCATCAACACTATTCACTTTGAGTTGCACTATTTACTTTGAGTAAATGGACTTTGCTCTTTTAACAGAAACGCGATAGTTACGTTTGGTCACTTGCAAACTTACACTTAGGCCTCTGAGACTGTCAGAATCGCTCATTGACTCGCTTGTAGGTACAAAGCAAAGAGACTCTAACAAAGCCATATTCACTTCTATAAAATATTACCATTGTGTTTTTCTATATCCCCCTCAGACATGCACAAATAAGGCATGATAACAGCCTCCTATTACTGTGGTATCACTAATCAAAGCATTCCGCCCGTATTTACCTACAATGGTAGTGACGTAGGTACTCATCTCTTGTACATATAAGGTGCTTGGGACACGCGTGCGAAGCGTGCAGTTTCTCCTACTGTTAACAATTAACCATATAAATAAGTTTAGTCACAGAGAGTATGATATTGTCAGTAGATGCAACGTTTGATAATTTGTCTAACAGGTACCGTAGCACCATAAACTCAAACTCAAAGCATTTATTTCAATTAAACCATTTACAGGCATAGTAAACTAATGTTCGTAAAACATAAAATCTTAATCTCACAGAGGTTGCTGTGAGTCGACAGCGTAAACCTCTTTTCTTTTATCTTTTAATTTTATCCCCTAGGGGAGGTTTAATTGGTGATCACAGTATGTATGGAAGTTAGTATTTTTTGCCAAGGGGCCATCGGGCAGCATAATCAGCCTATCATGCTCCCACTTTGGGACTCAGGCCTCCCTGTGAGAGGGAGTGGGCCGTAATCCACCGCCACGCGGACCCAGCGCGGGTTAGTAGATGTCACATGTGTAACAACAAGGAACAACAGCTCTACAAAACAATGTGACACACATTGTCAGCCAATTGTCTGCTAGATTCCAAATAGTTCATTGATTCAGGTGTGACTTGGCGGAAATCCATTATAAAATACAATAGACGTAGGTAGATATATTTAGTAATTACCATATATCTACGTCTAGTGTAGGTATTTTTTTTGTTAGATTCCATTTAAAAAAAGTCATTTATTCAATTTAATTAAGCGGAGAATTAGCACGTCGTCTTTTTGAACGTCACCATAACATAAGATGGTCCCCAAAAACACTCCTTCACTACTTCCTAGAGCTTTAGCTAGAAAGAAGAAGTGGCGCAACTAACTCTTCAGCAGCACAGCTGTCTGTTCAGTTCGTATGGAACATGATACTATACAATAAATATTAATGCAAAGTAAACATTATAAAACTAAGAAACACAAAACATTAAATTAAAATATTTTCACTACGCCAATAACAACAAAAAACATTAAAAATTATAATAATAACTTGGCTTATGCTCAAAAATGAGAGCTTGCCATGTTTCAAAACAATAAATATTGTCGTAAACAGTGGTAACTGTTTGCATCAAATTCAAAATACTTAAGTAGTTGAATTTTTATTTTATTTTTTTATAGTCTGCAAGTCTTGTAAAACTTGTTTTGAGAGGACTTTGCAAATAATATAGCTTTGGATTTTAAATAATGATTTATTACTGACCAGTTCTTAGTATATATATTTTGATACCCATTAGCAATGACTTGATAATTAATGTATCAATTAATCTGCATCGCTTTTAGATATCAGAATGTTTTTCTTGTTAAAGTTACATAGGTAAATCAATTTTATATTCATTTTTTTTCTGATTTTCATCCAAGCTTTTAGTTTTATAATAGGTAGGTTATATAGAACATTTTTATTTGATTTCTAACGTTGTGCCAAGTCAGAAGTATATATCAAAATAATAGACAAAAGTATCCTTTTTGTGCTAAAAGTCTTCTCCGTGAATATCTGCAAAGTGAAATCTTCTCCGTGAATATCTGCAAAGTGAAGTCTTCTCCGTGAATGTATAGTCATCCGATTAAGTATTACCACTTTAACAGTGGACTCTTTAAAATGGATCAAAAAACTATTTTTTACAATATTTATCACAACTAACTATTTACACTAGTTACTAAATAAAATGACTAACTAACTAACATTTAGGCGTCTAAGTACTCGTCCACATCGCTGTCAATCAGAAACGTGAATCGTGTCTGGCAGAATTGCCACGTTGAATGGCAATGCTAATTTTTTTTATCAAAGAACGATCCAGCACTATGGTCACGTGAGCGATGACCACGAGCCGAGAAATAATAATTTAATAACAGTGTAATTTGAAAACATTGTATATTATGTCAATTATTTGTAAAAGAATAAGCGTGGAGTTTCTTGCCAACTTCTCCATAGGAAATGACAATTGTAACCGTGCACAAACATAGCATCTAGGTTTATATGAAATAAAATAAAATAATAATAAAATATTTTGATTTTAATCAGGTACATACATTCAATCAGATTAATACAAATGGCAAATATACAAATACGCTGGAATTAGAATAAAAAGCTCATAATAAACTGAAACCGATTCAGAGCTGATATCAACATAATGGAACAGATGTTCGAGATTAAACTAATATCATTATCTGTTGTGATAGTGATTTTTTCCGCTCTTTGATAATGTATTTTATCTATTTATTCTTGTAGGCACAGCCTACATACCTGTAGGTACGACCATAAATCGATCGTATTTACGATTTTTATTTTATTTTTGTATTTATGTTGCACCTGCCATGGTTTGCCTCTGAATCGCTTAAATGTTGACTGGTAGAAAATGTTCTGGCATTAAATCTACCTTTGCACAGTAATTTTTTACTTGAGCATAAAGTTTTAATAAATAAATCACTGACCGCCTACCTGTCATATCATAAAATCTCGAAATCAAAGGAATTAATCGACACAAAAATTGTGCAAATGCCAATCGGAGTCGCAAACGAAGGGTTCTGTACCACCGTATAGGTACAATATTTTTTACTACGTTTTTTACTTTACTTAAAAAATACACGACTCTTGTACACCCTTAATGTTTTTTACTTTTTTATTATTTTGTTATGCCTTCCTATAATTACGGTTCATGAGATACAGCCCACTTACAGATATACGGACGGACGGACGAAAGGAACTGGCGGAGGTTTTGTAATGGGGTTCCGTTTGGCACCCTTGGGGTACGGAACCGTAAAAATTAAACTAACCGCGTGTTTTGTCGAATGAAAATCAGTTAATAAAACCTATGTCTCGTGATCTGATTGGCTGTTATAATCCAGTCAACCAATCACAGCAATCGACAGCATAATCAGCCTATAATGTTCCTGTGACACAGGTCTCCTCTCTTCGAGAGGGAGGGGCTGTAATCCACCAAGCGTGTCCAGTGCGGGTTAGTAGATGTCACATGTCTTCGGAATTTATGGTTCTAAGACATGCCGGTTTCCTCACGATGTTTTTCCTTCAAAACTCCATAAAAAAGTGGTGCTCAAACGTGCTTAAATATAAAGATAAATCAAATATTCTGTAATATAAATTGCCGTAAAAGATAACATAATGATGTATCATTTATCTGACACTGTCTTATAAATAGTTAATCATTGCGTATCTTTTCTCAATATCTTTGATAAAACAATCTCAATATTTAACCTTCAAATTCTCCGTGATGTAACAATTCATAACTGTTCGATGCTGCCCTACACCATTATATACCACAAACACAGCCGTTTCACACAAAAACAAAGTATTACAGAGACGGGAATACAACCCGGAACTAAACGCACCACCACAATGTAAGATAAGGCAGAAGGCATACTAGTAACAATTTTATTTAATGTATTAAAGGAAAGCCACTCTATACACAGTGTGAACGTTCATTGCTAGACAAAAGACTATTTGGTGTTAATGTACACGACGCAAATAATTAAAAACTAGTTTTAATGCGTTAGAGTAAGTCGCGTCGCGTGCGGAGTACCATTAGTTTCAGTTTGTAACACGTTACTTTTGAGTAGAGTCGTGGACGATGGGCCCAAGCGCAATTGAAAACAGGGGCCTAAGGCCCAAGGGGCCCCAGGACAGTCGACTAGAGAATGACATAATTTTTAGGTAAATTCTTAACATAATGGCTATCACCACATTAATAACAACTACCAAAATGTACTAAATAAATCAGCCATATTGGGCTCAAAATCCAAAATAAGAGTTTTGGGCCCAACTTTGTATCAAACGTAATTGGTCTCCTTTACAATATTGATTGAATTAAATAGACAGATTGATCGAATTAGGTACAGATACCGGCACGGTTCTTGAGCGTTCGGCGGAAGAGTGGGGATCGCTTTGCGCATCGTACACTTATGACAAAATACGTAAAGGGACCCAATAACTCACTTCTGCGCAGGTGAAGGTCAGCGCTCAAGAATCGTGCCGATGATTATAGCAGGTGTTTTTTCTTCAAGCCGTTCACCACTATTTCCTTTATTGGTAAATAATTAAAGAAAACAGTTCCAAAAACAATATATTCAAGGCTATTTTCGTAGTTTACTTGCATTGTTTTTGCCTCAATCACTGCTTAAACATCTGTGACTTTGTTATCAGTATCACGCACTTCATAAAGTGGGTCTTCTGACCTCTCACTGTGTACATGACTCACAGCACACAGTGTTACATAAACGTGTTAATAAAAACATTATTTATGCGTAATTTATGCACGCGATTCGTTCATTAGTTTGTGATATGTTTCACTGTTGGAAAACAGCTGTTTTTAAAATTCTATGTGGCTGTTTCCTGGATA
Source organism: Eupsilia transversa (assembly GCA_914767815.1). Classification (NCBI taxonomy): domain Eukaryota; kingdom Metazoa; phylum Arthropoda; class Insecta; order Lepidoptera; family Noctuidae; genus Eupsilia; species Eupsilia transversa. The sequence continues at coordinate 11,617,782 of OU611896.1, forward strand.
AGACGAGCAGAGATTTGAAGCATCGAAGTACAGTGCGACTGCGGTGCTTCTGGTCAGACCATGTCCCAATGTCTAGGTCCTAAGTGCCCGTTCACTTGAATCTTTGAGGACCTACAGAATGCCACCGATGCCGCATTCAAGGTGTCCAATTACTCGGCCTATTGCTAAAAAGTAATTAGCCGTCCCAAACATTCGAGTCGATTAGGTTGGTCCCATGGAGAAAGTTGTTCAGTTTGATGGTCTGTACCACACCCTTAAATATGACCACAACTTTCTGATACATCTACCTATACTAATTTATTTACAACTAGCTGCTGCCCGCGGCTTCGCCCGCGTGAGTGTCGGAAATTACCCCATACATCCCCATGGGTTTTAAGTATAAATATTGAGTTTCGAGTTAATCGGACAGCGCGTTAAAATTCTTCCATACAAACACTGACACCCCCCAATACCCCTTTAGGGGGTAATTTAGAAAAACAAAAAACTACAAACTTTATAATTTATTTAGGTTACTATTCGTGCGAAGTTTCATGTTTATTACCTCAAGGAATAAGATTTTTCATACAAACTTTCATCCCTTATTTTACCCCCTTAGGGGTTGAATTTCGAAAAATCCTGATACACGTTATTCTTAATTTTTGGGTCTAAGTATAAATATTGAGTTTCGAGTTAATCGGACAGCGCGTTAAAATTCTTCCATACAAACTTTGACACCCCCCAACCGTAGGATAGGATACTTTTCCGGGATAAAAAGTACCCAGTGTGGTGCCCAGGATATTAAAGAATAATTATACCAAGTTTCATCGTAATCGAACCGGTAGTTTTTGCGTGATACCTGAACAAACAGACAGACAGACAGACAGACAGACAGACAGACAGACAGACAGACAAAAAAATTTTTAATCACACTTTTGGGTTCGGTGTCGGTCTAGTAACACCCCCTGCCATTTATTTTTTTGATATTTTCAATGTACAGAATTTTCACTTCTACAGATTTATTATAAGTATAGATATAGATAGTAGTAATTAATTAAGTAATATTAATTAATTAATCTGTGTTTGGATGGGTGTTACTCAATCACGCAAAAAACGACTTATATTGAAATAAAATGTGGCATGACGTCACGCCTATGTAGATTTTTTACTTAGTTGTGACGAAGCGAGCCCCCTTTCCCCAACTTTAATGCGTTTTATCATAATATAATTAAGACATTGAAGAAAAATAGTTGTGTTCTTTTTTGTGCCCAGGCATCATCCCTGTTACTGTACATGGTATGAGTTCGCTAATGCAATGCCAACTTTAAAGTCATAGATGAAAGTTCAAATATGCCTTGATTTTATATTATTATTTAACATAAATAAAACCGAAAATATAGTACGGTGTTGGAATTTCCTCGAACAAGTTTCGAACACACTATACTACTCGAATATAATTATTCAACAGTGATACACATTCACGTTAACAGTTTGATAAATTATTTATTAAACACTCACGGGCCAATAGGTGTGAATAATATCAAGTTTGTTTTAGCTATTTAGCCTACCAGTTCACATTGTATTAGTAGGCACTTATAGTATTTATTTTTATTTCACAATATGGCAGGAAAACGTAGTTGGAAACTGGGTAATATTATTATGCTTTTGCATACCTACCAGTATAAATTGCAGCATCGCTTCTGAGGCAGTTCATTGCCTCGTTGGTCTAGTGGTCGCAAGTCCTAATGTTGAGCATGAGGCCCCGGGTTCGATGCCCGGGTCAGGCAAAGTGTTATTAGGTTTTCCATCTAGTAATTTTAGACTGCGGGACAGCCAACACAGGTGATGTTTTTAACTACCGGTCTACTCTATCATGAGAACTTTTAAAGAAGAACAATCAAGTCTTTAGTAATAGTATTTAATAGCGGTTTTTCTTTGCCGGTACGTACTAAATCAAAATTGCTTTATACATTTTTATTACTAAGTTTTTAAATGAAAATGTATCTAGGTATAAAAACAATTGTTCAAACATATGCATTGGCACGCTCTGTTTACACTGTGCTAACATTAATGTATTCCCCAAAGTTAGCTAGTATGAATCCATCTTACAAACAAGTGAAGTTTTAATAATAATATATTGTAATTAAATATATTTGTTTACTAATAACAACAAGCAGTGATGGCCCAGTGGTATCGACCCCGACTAAAGGCTCCCACAAACAGGCGCGAAGCGAGTTTAACAATACAATTTCTAAGAAAACTTCACGGTTGAACAATTACCGGTGTCGCGTCGCGCGACAAGTCGCTCCAGTGTGTACGAGCCTTTATATGAGTTCGAACACAAGCAGGCGCATTTTTTTTTTTTTTTTATCACCACTGCTCTCAAAACGGTGAAGGAAATCACCTTAAGGAAGCCGGCATGTCCTGGAACCGAAAATTCGAAGACATGTGATATCCACCAACCCGCACTGGGTCCGTGTGATGGATTACGCCCACTCCCTCTCACAGAGAGGAGGCCTGTGTCCTAGCAGTGGGGACATTATAGGCTGATTATAAATACGAAATTTTTCTTTAATTTAAAAGCTAACAATCTTAAAATAATAATAATAATAAGAAAGAAAGAAAAATATTTTATTTGGGACACGCACAGGAAATAAAACAATAAAAACAAACGTTAAAGCTAACAAATTATGTGAAAAAAACAAAAAAGTAATCAAAAATTTAAAAAAACAAAGGGCAAAGAGAACCTGTGCGAGGGCAAAAAGGCTCCTATCTCAGCATAATGCTACGATATCTGAGCAAAAGTAAACAAATACCGCATAATGATATGTAGAAGTATATAATTAAAAAGGGAGAGAAGAGAATTCGGGCACCAACAGTCCACGTCGCTGTCAACAGGAAAAGTACCCAAAAGGCTGGCAGCATTGCCACGTTGTATGGCAATGTCAGCAATACTTTGGCCCAGAAATAGGCCAGTCTTCTGGTCACGAGAAGAGTCGATTCACCGATTGGCGATGTCCCGCAATTTGATTACTTGTTTATTTATTTATAAGTGTATGTTATGTATTAGGTATTAAAGCTGTTAGTACTTCCCATCACTTTTCACTAAAGGTTCATTATAGAAAACCAGCGTCAGACAGCATCTCTCTGGCATAAATGCTGAAATGGACATTTTGCCGCAGCCGTGCACACTGCTGCTGTGAACGCATTATTTTCACGTTTTTTATTGTATTTTGTGTTTCACGAACTGTGTACAGATAAACGTTAATCTTTTTTCTTTCTAAATAGATGTTATTACTTGTTTCAGTCCTCGGAGGATCGGTTCGCTGGCTACAAGGGAGTCAGGGATATCACCATCAAGAAGGTGAGAACAGTTTTATTTAGATTCCATTGTCATCACTCTTACAATAACATTGTATGCTTACAATTAACAGTCCTCTTCTCTAAATATGGAGATATCTTTCTGGTTTCTGAAACGAATTTAAAAATAAGCTTGTAATCTACTCAAATCACTCGGAAAATACGTAACGGCTAGTTTCTTTTTTAGGCTACGATCCTTAAATACTCCTTTTGCTTCGTTTACGTTCATATATCTGGCCATACTCGCACACGCACGCCGGTTGTTCTAATATACCAATGTGTAATGTTCCAGGGTCCATCAGGTCTCGGCATCATGATCATCGAGGGTCGTCACACGGAGGCGGGGCGAGGTATCTTCGTGTCAGACCTGCAAGAAGGCAGTGCTGCAGAACAGGTCAGTAGTGACTGCTGTGGTGTTTGATCTACTCCCTAAGGATATGGTGTTATCTGATAAGGTCACGACACAGTCATGTCTCACAAAGTTCCTAAAATGAAGATTGAAAAAAATCTATACACACCTCAAACCAATGATCTTGTAAAAATACGTAGAAAGGTTACCATATCAATATTTGATCTTCAAAAACGGCACAATGTCACACTATTAGATGACATGTGGAAGTAGGACGGCATGTCGTAATTATCGGGAGCGAAAAAGAGACAAGACGAAGAAACTGTATTTAGAGGTATGGGGTACAGGGTGTAAAGTACACTCATCTCATAGAAAATGGAAGATCCTCTGACCAGACGGGTATCGTGTCTGGCGGGCAACAAACCCAACAAATGATGTCGGATAGTCTTATATATGTTGTTTGTGCGGTAAACTCTAATTGCGCAATGCAGGATTTGTGTGACGTCAGGTCTTTGGTAGGTAGATCGCATGTGGCATTGTAGATGCCAACAGAAATATATCATTGCCTCAAATAAATGATATAAATGATAAATTTATTTTCCATAAAAATACAGATGGGAAGGTGTACATTGTTTGTATACATTTGGTTGTACATTAAAGAATTAATACATACAAAAATTCTAATCAATCAAATTAAACGCCGGAATTATGTGTCTGTGTTTACCTTTCAAGGCATTCAGAATGCAGGAAATAGCCTAATAAATGTAGCTACCTTTTGCTTTTTACAATGTGGAGACGAAGATCAGCATCATGATCATTCTCCTGTCCTTGTCCCAATTTATTTGTGATCAACGCAACATGTCCCTTTCTTCCATACTTCTCTATTAGTTTTCACCTCTCGGTAGTCACCCCCTTTCTAGCCATATCATCTTTCACACAGTCCATCCATCGTTTTTTTTTCGATATGACGACGATACGAGAAGACTTCTTACATTTGTGAAGGCCGCAGGAATCCGCTGGATGCGGGAAGCACAGAACCGGTCGAAGTGGCGGTGCTTGGGGAAGGCCTATGTCCAGCAGTGGCCGTCTTTCAGCTGAAATGATGATGATGATATCTAATGACATTCCTAGTCCATAAAAAAATTCAATCAAATATGTATATCTGATAGTTTAGTCACCATAGCTAGTCAAAGATTGGGAAAACCCATCACTATTGACTAGTTTTTAAAAATCATTTTCCAATTCAATGTTGGTCCCCGAAACGACCAATTGTTGCAATTATCAATCTTTACGTGATTGATACACATTGATGCGCAAATTGATCGTCTAACAAATGCAATTGAAGCGATTGAAGATATCAATTGAAATTGATTGCAATTGATCGTTTCAGCGACTCTTTATGATTTCTTTGACATTTTCAAATATTTCTTTGCACTAGTATTAGCAGTATTTTCATTTATTATACCTAGGTACTATAAATCTGAGCTTATTAGTAAAAACCTAAATAACTACCACTCTGGAGTTTGGGGCAGGCCTATGACCAGCAGTGGACGCCTTTCGGCTGAAATAATGGAAAACTCCAGTTCATCATGACATTACGTCATTTCACTTCGTAATCAGCCGGTCGATTCTGTCAAAATCTCACCGTGAAAACTTAGGTGAAGTGAGCTGTCAATAATGTCAATCCATAGCATCAGGTGGAATTAAAGCACACTTTATGCTCACTTCACATCGGTTTTCACTGTGAGATAGTTACAGAATCGACCGGCTGATTTGAAATATCTACACGTTTCCTAAACCACGGTATAACAATAGTTGACAAAAAACCTATACCTTTTGAAATCACAAATAAAATTATACGCCTACAGGTAAATGGTTAACATTTTAAATAAACCGTGACTAAGAAGGCATTGATATTCAGCATTACAATGACATTGTTTAATTGTTTTATTTTTAACTGATGAGGTGGTTCAGTAACTTTTCCGTAAAGTCAGTCAAAATCACTTTGAAGGGAATTTATCCTTTTGTGAAAGTGTGAGCCTGTGAAATTTAGGCGAAGTGAGCATCAGGTGGAAGGATATCTCACTTCTAGGTCACTTCACCTAAGTTTTAACTTGATAGATATAGAATATACCTGCTGCAGTCACAAACGATGTCTCCCCTTCTATACTGTCCTTTGCGCCCCAAAATATACAAACCGTAATCGCGATGATTAAACCTATTGACAATTGTGGTACATCATCGACTATTTTCATCACAGCGGCCCACGGCTAAGCTACGCACGTCTGCTTAGCTTTGTATACAATGTAGGCAGGGTCGTGCACTGTGGATCGCGGTCACGCTACGCACGTATGCGTGGCTGGCTGAGAAATGAACCGCGCCGCTAACGTGGCAAACCTCTCCGTGAACATCCTACTTAGCAGTAGACGGTCGATTTTATCAATTTGGACAACATAATTATGATCATTAAAATGTGTTTCTTTTTCTGTTTTCAGGGAGGACTGCAGATTGGTGACATGCTGTTAGCAGTAAATAGAGACTCGTTACTAAACTGTAGTTACGATGCAGTAAGTATTAAAACGTAGTAGAGCTAGTTATCCGCCAAACCACGAATGAACCAAATTGTTATTTGCTGATCAAAGAGTGTGTATTTAACATTTTTCAGTAATTTAAAAACTCAATAAAGCTTATAAAGTCAAAAGGGAGTATTTCCATAACCAAAACAGCAAACAGATCATTGCTACCTGATAAAAGATTACAGAAAAAAGCGGCTTTTGCTCCTAGTGCCCCTAAGTCGGTTGTTCAGAGCACGTATCAGAGCTAAAATGATTACTTTCGTTGCCAGAAACCACTGAATCAAATCGATAAAAATAAGCATTTCAATCAGCTGACAGAATGACGCTCCATGAATGCACCTGACTATCTTAAACACAATCTGTCTTAGTCAATATAAATGTGCATGATTACCAGAGCCCATTACTTTTCATTAGCTAATCAGTCTACTTTCTCTTTGCAGGCAGCCGCGAAGCTCAAGCAGACAGAAGGCGTGGTGGTCCTCACAGTGTGTACTCCGAACCTGAAGGAACCAGGAGACGACTCCACCGCCACCACACCCGGTACTCCTGGTGCTGGTCAGTTATTACTTACTATTTTAAGGCCGTTTACACCGTAATCGGTATTGGTATATCTAAGTATATTGCCAAGCATCAACGGTATATCTAAGACATAGATGAAAAATATCTCACTTATACCTGGACGTAATGTCACAAAGGGGCGCCCGAAAATTACTATCGAGATGTCTAGAGAAACCCTTTCACAAGAAGGTCTACTACTATGTATTTTCATAAATGGAATTCCTCTGATTCCCAGGCGGTCCCTCAGCCCCGGGCGGCGCCTCCCGTCCGGCGAGCAGGAATGCCAACGAACCCCTCGCAGCGAGTAGACCGCAGACACCACGACCGACACCCTCACCTGTCAAAGGTATGTAGACTGTGTAACAATCCAACAAGGTTTGTTTTCCCTCACCGCCAACAGACCGTGGACCAATTTCTCAGTCGCAGTCTGTTTTGCTGGGGTGTTTATTGCGCCACTTCTTCTTCCCAGCTAAAGCACTAGGAAGTGGTGAAGGGCGGCGTTTTAGAGGACTGTCTTATGTAATTTTGACGTTCATAAAGCGCTGATTCTCAGCCTAGTGATGATGATGAATGATTTTATTATGTTATGTAATAAATATATATCCTTCACCTATTTCCAGTGGAACCACCTCCGGACCCTGCAACAGCACCAGTGGCTCCAAACGTGGACACAGTCATAGAGATCAACTCCGCCAACGAAGTGCTGGGAGTACTACTGCTGGGTGGCAGCGATACGTTGATCAATGTGAGTACTTTGCCCTAATATACTTGCACCCTAACTGCGTAACACACCTTCAATCACAATCAAAAGGTTATGAATGAAATTCATAATAAGAAAAGGATTCGAAGCTTTAATTTCTTAACGCGCTTCATGTTTCTGTTGCAGGGAGCGGCAGCGATAATCCTAGACGTCTACAACAACGGTGCTATCGCGAAGGATGGTCGGTTGAAGCCCGGAGACCAGATCCTCGAGTGCAACGGCATCGCCATTACCAAGGAGATGGCGCACGAAAGAGTCTGTCTTACCATCAAGCAGAAAACTGCCAAGGTACGTAATCTATCTAACAAGACTTTATCATCTCACATTTCTATCACAGCATGAGATTAAGAGGGTATTAAAATGAGCTGGCTCAATACTAGAGAAGTAATGGAGGCGGAGCCGGTGGTGGAAAAAAAGATTAATAAAACATTTTGCCTATTTTGAGGCAGTCTGTCAGTCTGCCCAAGGTTTTGTACCTATAAAGTAACTGCCCCTCTGCTGCTGTATTTTTATATGACCATGTTTCTGTTCTTTTTCTTTCTTTTTTTTACCGTGACATTTTGAAATCTGATTACTAGATTTGGATCTGTACCTATTTTTCTGTCCTCATGTTACTTGGGGTCGTGCCCCCTTGTAAATTCGAATGCCTTCGATTTCCGTAAACCTCTATCTTCCAAACAGCCACCTAACTTTACACCTATCTTTTCCAGCTAAAACTGACAGTGCATCGACCAGAGCCGCTCAAGTACGAAGAGATAGAGATTGACCTCAGTCGCAAGGCGGGCAAGGCGCTCGGACTCACGTGTGTCGCGCCCGTCGCCGCGCCCGGCGTCTATATAGGACAACTTGTGAGTATTCATAACATAACATCACGCCTGTACACTCCAAAGGGTTAGGTACAGGTGCCCAATAGTACACCCACATTTCACCAGCTATGTTAGGGGGCAGCCCTATTACCGTCAACCGGGTTCAAATCCAGACTCCGGGCTACTGAGAAGATTCTAATGGAAAAACCCAATAACACTGCGTGACCTGGGAATTGAACCTAAGACCTCATGCTCAGCAGTAGCGCTTGCGACCACTAGACCAATATTATAAGACAGTCGCATATAGTTTTTTTTTTTTTTTTTATGAGATTTACGAAAACCTCTAAAAGCAGGTCAACATTAGGCAATTTTCATTTCATTTAGTATTTAGTTTAATCCACGAACTTGAAAAAGTGTCGTCGAGTAGCTTATGAAAAACTTGCTTCGGAATTTTGGCTTTATACATAGGTACGGACCAATCAAACCAATTCAAAATTGCAACAGATTATGATGCGCAGTTTTGCGTTCATTGTATGAAAGTTAAGTAAGTACATAAATAAGAAAAAATTGCGAAAAGCGAGGCCGCTATAAACTATACTAATAATTATTCTCCATTACTCAGTTGTCGAAGTCTTTCAGTTTCTCAGAATAAGAACGCCAAAGTTGCCCATTTAACACAAAAATCACGGTCGAAATCATGTCAAAATGTCTTAAGCGTTTATCCAAAAGGGTGCTTCTTGACTTAATCCTGTATATTCTCATTCCAGCTTCCTGGCACCCCTGCAGACATGGACGGTCGCATCCAGAGAGGCGACTTCCTCATGACTGTGGACGGCAAGGACGTGACGTCAGCAGACCTGCTGGGCTGTGCCACCGCACTCAAACTCTGCGCCAACAAAGCGACTATTAAGGTCAAGCGGTTCAAGACAGTTAGGTAAATGTAGCGTAGAAGAAGTTTTGGTGTCACCGTTTTCGGATGGAAAGACCAAAATTCTAAGGACTTTAAATGTGATGAATAGTTTACTGACTATGAAAGTGTTGTTTTCTAATCGCTTAAGTAATTGAAGATAATACGGAAGATAAAGGAGTTGTAAATATGAAGCTGGTAAAAAAGGGAATATTTGAAGATCATGGTAGGAAAGCCATAAAACTGAGGATTTGAACATCGAGGACGCGTTAGACCGAGCCAAGGAGAAGATACGTCGAAAGATTTATAGAAAAGGATGAGAATCAAATGCATTGTATAATAATTATGTTTTTTCAAGACTAAGGACCAACGGTCTTTTGTCAAATCTTTTGTGTCACATGTTATTCATATTTTAAGAGACAGATCACTTATTTATGTTGTTGATAGCGTTACGTACTTCTCAAGATAACGTCACTTCTGATGATTTTATCTGCAGAATAAAGAGATTACTCGAAATAATTATATAGCTACTTACTCGAATATAACATACCTACTGAAACACTGACAGGTATAATACTTTAACTTAGTGAACTGTGACACCAAAACTATGATAACTAGTATAGGTTCGATAGTTTGCAGACCAAAATAATTAAAAAAATATATATTTCCAATCTATCTTCCATCCAAAAGATTGCAATGTTTTTTTTCAAACAGTCCCGAAGGACCAAAAAAACTGGTCCTTCGGGGTCACATTGCTGGTTCACTCTATACCTTAAGTGGGAATGACTTTGATCTGCAAATATATCGGGTAATAACTTAGAATAAAATCTAGGCCAAATTTAATACTAACCTAGGTATTCAGTAGTTAACATCGGGTGTTGACAAGTGATTAGACAATAAATGACACTCATTCGATACATTCGTTGCGTTATACCGATTGCAAAAATAAATAAAAGCTCGTTCTAATTAATGATTTTATTAAAATAGTTTTCACTTAAACAAGTGCAATTTTAGTGTCTCTTGAAAAGTTTTGATGATGTTAATATTTCAACAGCTATTAAGGAGCACATACACGATACAAAAAAAAATACGTAAAGCGATTAGTAAGTCATTGCAATGTAACTCTTATGACATTGTTATAAAGTATACATTTGAATGATTGCCGAGAGTTGTATAAAATTCTATTTTATACTTTTTATGAATAATATTATATGAGTTATGTTGCAATGACTTATTTAATGGCTTTACGTAAAAAAAAGTTATCGTGATTTTGCTCCATAGGATTCTGCTCCCCTATTGGAAATGGTTTACTTATTTAGTAATATTTACCATTTATTTCTCTCTGTGTGATTACACTATAATAATTTATTGTTGTACACGGATTATGTACCTACGTCTAAAATATGTTTTTTATAAGTTTTTTCGAAGAAGATCAATTTAATTAAGTATGTATTTTGTAAAAATGTTAAGTGCATCAATAAAGTTTAAATCAAAAATATTAGCCATTCAATTTTAAAGTTTAGTTTTTTTAGTCTAAGATGATTTGAGATTTAGATTTATTTGCTAAGGCCGATAAAACCCTTGGTTTGTAGCGTAGAATATGCCTCAGTATTTTAGATTTGCAGTTTTTACACCTTTCAGTACAAGAAAGTACATTGTAGGAGTTTTAAATAGGACGAAAACTTAGCATTCGTATTGTTTTTCTGCAAACATTTTAAAGCATGATAAGTATAATCATTCTATGATGTTCCCTTCAAGAGGGAGTGGGCTGTTAATCTACCACACGGGTCCAGTGCGAGTTGATAAATGTCGCAAGTCTTCGAATTTTATTTCTTTCACACACATTTTATTTCATAAAATATTGAATGATAATTATTTTGTCATCTACCTGTCTACCTACATTACAGTTGTTGCTGAATGATTACATTTATAATGTTGAGTTTCCTATAGAAAATAAAGATAGCGATATTTACTTAGTACAGATTTAAAAAAAAACACCAATACTTTTAAATCAAATATTTTTTTAATGTTAATTTATTTTCATAAACACTATAAGTGCCACGTGTCGCAATAATTTCGGAACACACCTAACTATACACATTATTAATAAATAATAATAATAATAAAAGTACAGTAATGCCCTTTTTCACTAACACTAGGCAACACCTACATAATAATATTAATTTTATTATTTAATTCATAATGAATTATAGAATAGAATAGAATAGGTAGTCTATATTATGTACACCATAAAAATTACAGACATAAATTAGGACATTTTACATAGGGTGACACAATGGGCGGTCTTATCGCTAAAAGCGATCTTTTACAGACAACCTTTGAATATATATCTATATATTTTATTTATTATGTAATGTTCAACACAATGTTAGTATTGTTTAAGAATAAATAAATTAATAAATGAATGAATGCCTAGTGTTTGTGACAACGGGTATAAATCTAGTCGTATGAATTAGATGTCGTCTAAGTTGCCTTTTAGCGTAGGCTTCTCCACTATCATCGCTAGAAGCTAGTGTCCTACATAGTACTTTAAGTGAGTACCGAAATAGCACTATTAGGTGACGCACTTAGCACTAAGAAAATAAAGCTCTTGTCACACGTACTGCGAACGAGAAGCGAGGCGCTATAGACATATGCAAGCGATTTTTGTATGACAAAAAGAATATTAGCCTATTAATGTACCACTGCTTAAAGGCCTCTTCTCATACAGAGAAGGCAAGAGTATTGATCGCCACGCTTGCTCAGGACGGGTTGACGAGTTCAGACTTATATTAACTATAAGTCCCGGATTCCTCACGATGTTTTTCCTCTACCGATGTCAGTAAGGTTCAAGATAAACTCCGAAAGTACATAATGGATCCAAAAAGACACATTGGTGCTTGCCCGGATTGGACTCCACAAGCTCGTGCATGAGAGGCGAGGCAAAATATTAGAAACTAGCTGGTGCCCGCGCCTTCGCCCGCGTCAAGGCCAGAAATTATCCCACGGGAACAGACTAACGAGACAAACAGTCCTTACCCAAGTTACCCATATGATGCCAAATTTCATCCAAATTTGTTCAGCCGTTTTAGCGCAAAAGCGTAACAAACAGACTCACTTTCGTATTTATAATATTAGTTAGGATGTTGGGAAAGCTGTTTGCTGCGCTCTTTGTGTGCCAAGAGCTTTAGAACACGTCATGCAACAGGCAGGACCATAATCATCAATTGGTTCACTGAATTTTCAGGATAAAAGCCAATGTACTGTCAATTAAGTAGGTAAAGATCTCAGGAGGCTTAGGAATATTTCAATAAGAAACAAGACAGATTTGATTTGTTCGTTGGTCTAGTGGTCGCAAGTGCATGAGGTCCTGGGTTCGATTCCCGGGTCGTTCAAAGTGTTATTGGGTTTTCTATCTGGACTGACTGACTTAAACATAACTAGCGAAACACCTCTGCTTATCCTTTCGGGGATTACAGGCGAGGTATTATGTATATAGGATTTGAGTTTAGATCATTTTATACCGCGCTGATTCCACCATGTTTTGACTTTACGTGACCAGCCTCATGTATGACGTGATTTTCTTAAAATTAAATAATTAACTTTAACGATTTTCTATGTACACAACTCTTCATTGAAATGTTACTTTAAAGGGATTTTCCCTCGGATTATATAATTATTTAAAGTCCTATAAATTAGTTCCATTTCGATGTAAGGGTTAAAATAAGATATTTGGAACACTGTCCCACATCTATGAGACAAAATGATTAAAAACAATAAATGAAGAAAGAAGCATAATTTTATTTTATTTTAATAAGTGAGGTACCAAGCAAATTATTTAAAAAATAAAAAGGTGACGGTGTTCAAAACTATAATTATGTAAAAATACTATTTCGTAACTATTCAAACTTCGCTGATAGCTTATTTATAAACAAAAATTTATGAAAAAGCAAAACTTGCTACTTTTTATATAAATTAAAATTTAAAATAATGCATTTAAATAATGAATGGATTGCGTAGCATAATTCTAAAACATTGTAAAGTGTATAAAGTCTTTTCCCTTTTAATAACTACATATTTAGAAAAAAAGTACTGTTAGCCTAAAAATAGTCGATTTTTCATTACGGTTCTAGTACGCCAGGACCGAATACCGTTATATAAAATGAAAAATATGTTGCTCTAATGTAATATTGCTACCAAATGGTAGAAAATAACTCAAAAACTCCGCAAACGCAAAATACCGCAATTCAAAAGAAATATGAAAATTTGGGGTTTGTTGGCAAAGTTGCCGCATTTTACGGTAGAATTTTTGAAGTACATTGACTGTTGAGTAACTATATCTTGTGTACAAAGTACCCAATAGATGTCGAACTTGCTAATTTTGGTCCTTTGGTACTAGAACCATTTAGATTTTTGTAGTACGGCCTCACTAGTAGCTAAATCTTGTAAGTATAAATAGCATATTTATATTTTTTAAAGCTTTCAAAAGTAACACAAAACATGCGGCGACAAAATTCTACATTTTAGACGGTAAAATATAACCAAAATAAAAGTTATGTTTCTACATATTTAGTATGCTTTTTATTTGAAAAAAAAAAAACTTTGTGATTGATCATTTAAAATTATTCAAAACGAATTTATTTGAGTCTAGTAATAACTAAAATAAAATCAAAATGTTTTACATTCGAATAAAGACGAAATCTCCTTTTTGTGAAAATATTATAAGTTTAACTTAAGGGGAGTTTCAATTTTAAACCTCATTCACAAGGCATTTTTAAATAAGCCTACTTTTATATGTTTTGTGGTTACTCCGAAATAAATACCAGAGCAGCAAGTCATTCTGTAAAAATGGCACCGTGAAAACTTAAGTGAAGTGAGCTGTCATTCCACTTGATACTAGAGATTGACACCACTGACAGCTCACTTCACCTAAGTTTCACCACGGCGAGATTTTTATAGAATAGGATTGGCTGGTGTGAAACTGGGACGTTTTTAGGCAATCCTACCGTGTTAATGCTATTTATATATACCAATCTAAATAGTATTCCCTTAGATGTAAGTAGAAATTTGTGATCTTCATTATTATAAATAATAAAAACTCCTTACAATTATTGTAAATGATCTAACTTTAGAGTAATGTAACTAACTCTTTTCAGTACTTATTTAGTTAAGTAAACCCTTTTTCCCTGTCGTCTAAGATTCGCCTTGATAAAGTAATTTTAAAATCTATTGTAATGAAGTTTAGGTGTATATTAGAATAGTTTCAGTTTTACTAGACGCGTTCTACTGTAGGGTCTTAAGATTTTAATAAAGTTTTATTGTTGGAGTTTACCTAATAATATAATATAAACGGAAATTGTATGAGATAGTGATACTGTAATAAAACGTGCGCTTTTTTAAACACTTGTTTTATTTTCTTTAAATATTTAAAATAAATTATACTTTCATCATCTGCCTAGCCTTTTCCCAAAATATTTTGGGGTCGGTTTCCAGTCTTACCGCATACAGCTGACTACTTTTACATGGAGCGACTGCTTATCTGACCTCCACATCCACTACCCAGTTATGTACTGAGTAATACGTGCTCCTTGATAAGACTGGGTCTCAGACTTTCGGGTTTCTGACGACTCTTAACGAATGTCAACGATCCACAAATGACAGCCGGGTTCAACCGGTTAAGGTGATTTCCGAGGCACGGAGGAGTCTCGGTGAGTAAAGATGGTCACCCATGCTCGGACCGACCGCAGGTCGATCGACCCGTGCGGGTGTTAATACTTAGCCACTTAGCATTATTCTGTCTGACTAGAAAACCAGCCCAGATTTACCTGTGAAAGGAAAAAGGACAAGCAAATTAAAATAAAAGAACTTCACGTACTTATCTTCCATATTCACTTTATTTGGGAACTTAAAAACTTAACAGTAAGTATGTACAGGGTTAAGTATTAAGTTAATTTAACAATCAATATTATGCAGATCTTAATTGTTATTTTGTTCGAAAATCTACGTTTTAGAGGCGAAACACATCAAAGTAAGTAGGTATGTACTTATGTAAGTTCCATACATTTTACTGGTCCAATGAAAACCTTATTCAGGTTTTTCGAATCTGTTTAAAACACGGATAATATTAGAAGACTGTGAGCTTTTCCGGTACAGAAAATTTTGTTATGCACCGACTAAACCAAACTTAAGCATTAAGGTACTTTATGGGGGATGCGCTAAGGTATAAATTTTCTTACATTTTTCACAGGTTTGTGTCAGATTGTATGTTGATCAAATTATGATTGATTGATCGTATCTATTCACAGAATTATTATCATTACAATGATCAATACAACTCAATATTCTAACTTACTCTAAGTTAGAATATTGACCTTAAATGCCATGATTTCATAAACAAGTCATTCAATGGGTAATTTGAACTAATAAAATGTGTAACAAAAAACCTGTCCGATCCGAAAGAGGCACCAGGTATTGCAATAACATTACCAAAAACTAATAAAAAAAAAAAATCTTTTCTAATTTTCAGCGGAGGTCATCGGTTTCCAGGTCAGTTATATATTTCCAGGTAAAGGTCCTAATTAAAAAAAAATCCGTGGTTTTTTTTTTGAAAACTTCTTTTCTTTTTCTTAATATTGATGCTTAAGAGTTCTTAATTAAGTCCTTACGGATCGGACAAGTTTTTGTTACACGTTGTCTAAATAGTTGTATGGATGATTTTAATAGTTGTTTAGGTTGTAGGTCGGGAAGTAAACCATTTTAATTTAAATCTTAGTGTTTCCCAATAGTGAGTGTATCGCCTTAATAATGTGATGCAATGACTAGACATTAAAATTAAGTACTAACAATTAAATATATAAATATAAGATTAACTTAAATCTAACAACAATTAATTTAAATCACAAATTGTTCTGAGCAACAATATTTTACATTATTTTGGTAATTTGCTTAGAATTGTAGTAAAAGAAAGTTTGAAACGCGTCACTGGTAAAAGATAATTATGTAGGACGAGTAAAAGTTAATTATTTAAATAGTTATAGAACAATCCAAAATATGAGGGTAAACGTGGCCACGTGGTCGTTGGCTGTCAGTCCATACTAACGTAATCCTCTGTTTTTACCCTGGTTGAGTCTAAATATATTTTTAGGGTATAATGTTTATTTACCACTTGCCTGATATGCTATTTTTTTTTTGACGTATTTAGATACCTTTTAGATAGAGATTTTTTTTTTCTAAAATTATTTTAATTACTTTCGGGAGAATTGCTTTCGCTTTTTCCAAAAGATTTAAGGTCTTAGAAAGTAGTCAAAGGACAATAGTTTAAAGACTTAAGGTATTATGATTATAACCTTGAGCAAAATACTATAACATACATAAATTAACTATTGTTCTCAGAGTTAATTTAAAGTCACTTTATCCAAAGTCAATAAACTCAAGAAGTCAATTTACTTTACTAGATGACATAAAATGGAAATATGGTAAGTTTTTTTTATGTGTAACATCTTTCCTCTCGTTTTCCTGCAATCTGTGGAATTGATTTCGTGAAAAGGGACGGAAATGTGTAACAGGCAGCCGGAGAAGCGCGCGCTATTTGATTTGAATATGAGCCAATGAGCGCGCGCGGTGCTGCAGTTGGCCGTCAGATGGTACCAACCCATTTTCCGAGAGGTTGTTACTGTCAGCCAATATGACAGTCAGAAGTAACACATCTTATGCGCCTACTGTAATGCTCGCTGTTTTTTTTCACCTAAGCCTCTTCAACTTTTACATTTAAGTACACAGCCTTTCAAGAACCTGCTTCAAGGCCAAAAATGTCTTTTCATCTGTTTCTGTATAAAATGGCGACAGACATACACAACCTTCATTAATTCATCTAAAAGTAGTAACATGAAAATCTTACAAAGGCACAGTTTTAAAATTAATTTACAATTTTTCATTAGAACTCTTCTTAATAACCAATGGCTTTAATCTGCTCCGAAGCTTTACCAGGCGCTTGCTTACTTTACCAGAAGAATTTGTCGTTGGGATCCTCAAATCAGGCATTGACTTGCTTTCGTGGACCGGTAACTGTTCCGTTGATTTGGACCCAAGTCCGTAGTACCTTGGCATACTGAAATCTTCTTGGTACATCATTGCTGACTGCTGCTTTATACTCTGTAAGCTCGTGTCTCCTTTGTATTCCGCCAACGATGGAACCTCGGCAAAGAATCTTGGTAGATTATTACTCTTTATTATCGGAGTGTCAGGCATTTGACTCAGTTTTAATTCTTCCGTGGCTAACATGACTCCAACCATTGATTTGCTCTTGACTAAAGGCGGCTTTTCTGGTGCAAAATGTTCCGGAATATTCAAGAACGATGCACTTCGGTGTGGTACTCTTGATAATACCTTGTTCAATTTGTTCGGATCTATGTTCTTCAAACTATCGACCTTGCTTAGCATTGGTCTCGAGAATTTTCCGCTGCTGTCAACTCTATCCAAAGTCTTAGAGCTAATACTTCTTGGGGACTCATTATCTGCTCTTATCCTAAGGATTCCTTTCACACTCTCGACTCTTGGTAAAGAGAAGGCAGATGGTAAAACCATAGAAGAAATTGGGTCATACTGGTAAATAGGACTGAGTGTTGTGATCTTAGTTTCATCTTTAATAGTAATAGTACTCGGTTTAATAACGTCTTGTTTCATAACTGATACGTTCATTGTCAGACCCTCCTCAGTATCCTGGCTTTCTCGATCACTGTCCTCTTCTTCGTCAATCTTGAACATGTCGTGGTTAGCAAGAAGTTCATCTTTGAACATAATTTCGAAGTCAGTAACTGGTGAATTGATCTCGTCTTCGAAATAAACCTTGGTCCTGTTGGGCCTGTCTGATAGGTAATCGGGTTCGGATTTGGTCTCCAGCTCGTCGAGTGAGTTTGTGCTCGCCGTTTTAGCTTTTAATTCGTGGTCGTCTCTAAATATTAGAGATTTAGAAAATACCTGAAAACGAGAATAGAAAATGTTAGTGTTGAATACCAGAAATTCGCTTTAGTAGCTAGTAAATAGTTATGAAACTAGAACCTAATTCACAGATCACGAACATCACGTAGCAAGTGTCAGGTGTCGGTGTCGGTGCCACGAGTGTCAGCTGGTGTCAGTGTCGTAAATGTGAATAGTCGGTGTCGGTGCCGCTTTCGCAAAGGGCAAGTGTTGGTGTCGCAAGTGGCAGCTGTCAGTGTCGCGAGAGTCAATGAGCAAGTGTCGGTATAGGTGTCGTAAGTGTCAGGTGTCGGTGTCATTAGTGGCAGGTCACTTGAGTTATCCATAAGTAATCTTACACCAGTTTCTCACCTCATAAAGCTTGTCAGCATGCAAAGGCACCTCGTTGACCTCTCTGCCGGTGATGGCTCGCAGAGGCAGGTGGTTGTTGTTGACCGGTTGCTCGGTAACCACGCTCTCGAGGCTGGCTCCTTTGTTGACGAAACCGTTCGTGTGGGCTGCATCTTCTTCTAGTCTGGAAGGAGATATAAGAGAAATATAAGTCGAGAGATTTCAGTGATGTTGATGGAATCTTAATAAAAGGTTGTTAAAGGTGGGAATACTACAAGGTCGTTGAGACGGGTGGCCGTTTATATAAGAACCATCCTCTGCGCTACGGGAGTGAAGTGCAAAAATGACATACATATTGTCCCGATTTTCCAAAGCACTTTTCTTATAAATTATCTATTAAACGTTTTTTACCTACCAATACACGGCAAGAATGATAGTCCGATAGTACATAAAATGAAGAGAAGGCCAACGCCTTTGAATCTACAAATCTACCATCAGCACCAGTGTGTAAACAGTTTTGAATGAGCAGCACATTTTCTCCAACAATTTCAAGTGGGAGACTACAGTTATCATCTATCTATACGAATAAAAAGAAAACTCCTGACTGACTGACTCATCAACGCCCAGCCCAAACCCTTGGACCTAGAAAGCTGAAATTTTGCACAGAAACCTCTGTGCAAAATTTCATTTCACACATTCCTTTATAATGTAGACAAGGAATAAGGAAGGATTTTCCGAAATTCAACCCCTATGGGAGTTAAATAGGTGATGACATTTTGTATGAAATTTTTTATTCCTTGAGGTAATGAACATGAAACTTCGCACGAATACTTATATAAATAAATTATAAAGCTTGTAATTTTTTGTTGTTTGTATGGAAGAATTTTAACGCAGTATTTATACTTGAAACCGAAAATAAAGAATAACGTGTAGGTGTCAGGGTTTTTCGAAAATCTACCCCTGACGGGGTGAAAAGGGGTAACCAATTTTACAGGAGAGGATTTACTGTGTGGTTTAATTAACTTGAAAATTGGTATAACACACCTCTACCATAAAAGTTAAATAAACGAAAAGTACCCTAAGGATACCTATATTATAACCTGAATTAACACAAGTACTTTTAATTCCGGTAAAACGAGTACGTTCCCGTGAGATATTTTCCTACAACCACGCGGGCAAAGCCGCGGGCAAAAGCTATCAAATCTTCAGTAACTCACAAGTCACGACTACGACAAATACATCATTTACAACTGAAGTAAATGTTAGCATAACAAGATCTTTGCGTGTTTGTACGCGTGCGCACGGATTGGCGCGGCTTGTGACTACGGGCCACAAACAGAAGAAATCTGTTTATGTAAGGAAATGTTTATAAATGAAAAATTTATATTTATTTGTAAATGTGTGCTTTTATATTATTTTCTAACTTGACCATAATATTATTATTTATTATCGTGGACGTTCATGTCCACGTCTATAAAATGTATGGAAATACAGTGCCCTCCAAAAGTTAGTTGACATTTTTTCAATTCAGCTTTGATGCCATAAATTAGATTTAAAACAAAAATAAAAATCAGGTAATCTTAAGAGATTAGTTTAGATTATATATAATATACTAATCCTTTTGTGAAAAGTTATCTTATAGATTCATTTCATCAAAAAAAAACATCAAACATCGTTATTTGTTTTTTTTTTTAAACCACATCGTGGATGCTCTTACAGAGTTATTCCGTTTCGCTTGTACGAATATTCGACGTGAAAACTTTATTCATTTCATGAAAGTTCTACTGGAACTGAATGCAAGAAACACATTTCTTGCCGTCGAGAATTTCGTGTATTCACGTTTACACTAATTTCATCGAAGATCGTTTTCGTGAAGTATTTTTAAGTCACTTATATCGTCGGCGTCGTAGTTTCTTGACCATCATAAGGTTTACTGTCACTGGAAATTCACAAAACGACAAGATCTATTTGTCCATGAGACGGGTAGATAGTTTTAACGGTTTTAACCTTGGTGAAGTTTAGGTTGGAACTGTGATCAACCACGCGCGAGCCGCACGAGCGAAGCGAGCGGTGCCGCGGCAGCGGCCGACGAGCGCTACTTCCAAGTTAGATTTCTTACCGAATCAGACTCAAACTCAAAGCATTTATTTCAATTAAACCATTTACAGGAACTTTTGAATTGTCAAGGAGTCGTCCAGTCAGAAAATATGAAGATAGTTGCCCATTCCAAAGAGGTCCAATTCCGATTTGTAGAACTGCCCACACGTAACTGCCCGTTCAGTAATTTTACTGCTCAATTATTTATATACTTATCATTGTTATGAACTTATTATTACTAATTTCTGTTTAGTTTACTGCTCAGTTTTTACTGCCGAACTTGCTAATAAACGTGCATTTTGTAATTTACCAAAACTACAATGAACAACTATCGCTTTAAATCAGTGCCTTTATCTACACACATTCTTTCAAAATGTAAATCATCGCTCCTAGACTATTTACTCAATTTTGTAATAAACTTATTTCCAAGCAAGAGAAATGTAATACAGATATCCCTAATCCATAATAATAGTGTAATATTGTGATCTGTTATATTATCACAAAAACATTTCATATCCGCATGTAATCCACACTCTTATCACTAGTGTGACATCTATACGACTGTTGACGTTGGTTTGTACATGGTTTTCCTCTTCAAACAAGCACATAAAATGATTTATAAGACAATGCTACAGTTTACAATTCTATTTACATATCTTTTACTAAGGAACATGCTATGTTCTACATGTCAATCAAACATGACGCTTCACACTTTCCGAATAGATAGAACACTTAAGACTCACTTAAAATTGCAATCGATCGCAATTTCATGTTGGCAGTTCAGCCACGTTCATTCCGTTATTTACGTTGTTGAATGGACGAAGTTTTCAAACATAAGGAGCAATGGATTAGACATTTCTTTCAAAACCCTTGAATTTTGATTTAAACTGTGTGTGTCTTATCAATTTACACAACCAGACATAGTGCAAAACTGTAAACCTATGACTGGATATAATATGGGCGTCTCATAAACAGACATCAAGCCGGGTCGAATTTTCAGTCGTATTTGTCATCTATAGGTACTAATATTATAAAGAGGTATGTGAGTTTGTATGTAGTGGGTAATTTACAGGCAGGTGGAGCAGAGCCCTAGCGACATGGTTGTCGAGAGACGGCAGAAGGAGCGTTGGCAGACAGACGACCAGGTGGGTGTACGACCTACAGAAGATCGCGTGTAAGACCTGGGGGCATATAACAACCAGCTCTTATAGCAGTATTCTTTTAATATTACTTTAGTGTAGGAAAGAGATGAAGCTCTACAAGAGTATAGCTCCAACTCTTTCCCTCCCTGAAGTAGGATTAAAATAATACTGCTATAAGAGGTGGCGGTAGACCCCGTGGATGAGAGTCGCACAGACCAGGGAAGCATGGCATAATAGGCAGGAGGCTTATACTCAGCAGTGGGTGAAAGAGGTTGCCAATGATGATAAAACCTTTCAAACTGGAACACACTAACGCTTGGCAGCAGAACCTAGTATAACTATTAGTGTGTATGTGGTGTTGTAACTTCCCCGGACGATTCTTTCAAAAGTAGATATTACTAAGTAATTATAAGTTGGTTACACGACTGTGATTTCTATTACTCGATCTGCCTAGCCTTTTCCCAATATTTTAGTTTTCAGTTTATCCGGATGCAGCATACAGCTGCATCCGGATAAACTGAAAACTAAAATAAAACATAACTAACCATTATGACTCCATTGTGACGTTTATAGTAGACTAGGCCCCCAGTTCTTTTCCCATCACTAGTCATCACTTCGTGTCAGCTCGTGGTTACATTTCTGTTTCCTGTGACGCTTCGAAGAGCACAACCCTCTTAGGATTTTCCTTTGGTTTCTGTCAAGTCTCATTCATCGTGAATACTATGTTTTATCTGTTTAGTGGCATAGCTATAGCGCCACATACCATTTCATTCTGCCAAGCCTTTTCCCAATCATGTTTGGGTCGGCTTCCAGTCTAACCGGATGCAGCTGACTACCAGTATTTTATAAACATGGAGTGACTGCCTATCTGACCTCCACAATCCAGTTACTGGGTAACACGATACCCCTTAATAAGGCTGGTTGCCAGATTTTCGGGCTTCTGACGACCAGTAACAACTGTCAAAGATCTTCAAATGACTGCTAGGACCAACGGCTTCATGCTTTCTGAGGCACGGAGGAGTCTTGGTATGTAAAGATTGTTAACCATCGAGGCTTCTAACCGATCGGATAGGACGACAGGCGAACGGAGCCGATCGCGCGTCGCAGCATACTTTCGGCTACGATCTCGTGTCGCGGTACCCGCAACGACTGTCATTAATTATTTCTATTACGGGATTGTATTATGATGTTCTGATACATACCAGCCACATTTAGTGTAAGTAGATGCATCAACTCTATCAATTATATTGTAATGGATCCAACCTGACTATACACGTTACATTGTGTGATGATATCGCCACAATATCTACATTTAACATTAGCACCAACTAAGACCACAAGATGTAGGTATATACAATGTATAACTGAATTAATGCACATTATGAAAGTAGTTTATTCAGAATCGTATATTAGATATAATATATAGATAAATCGTTCTTAGAGTGCACAAAAATGCCAGGACAACATACAAAAGCATGATAAAAATAATGAACCAAAAATGAATGATGTTTACTGAATCGATTTCTGATAAATATTTCATCTGAAAGCCTGAAATCGCCAACCCGTCTTGAGCAAGCGTGGTGATCAATGCTCGTGCCTTCTCTGTATGAGAAGAGGCCTTTGCCCTGCAGTGGGATAATAATATACTGGTAAGTATTATTACAATAGACTCGATCTAAAGTCAAACAAATCCACTGTTGCAGATTTATATCGCAAAGAAAATTACTAAACCCTAAGTGGAAACATTACAGGGAAGCAAGTTATCAGTATGAATAAACATGTATTTATCTTTTACAAATAAATACTAAGTAAACGACGTAAATTCCTCGCTATATAAATAGTTTGTTCTAGCTTCTGTGTAAGTCCGTCTGTTTGTTTTATTATCAGACGAGAGAAAAATGATTTATTGTTGTAAACTGTATTATCACTTTCATTATGAGCGCTTTTTTGAAGATTCACATTGCTGTAAGGAATGGTTCTTTGTTTCCGAGTTCCAAAAACTAATGGATGAGATTAACACAATGTAACATGGCATAAACTCAAGCCTGTATTCCCCGAAGGGTTGGGTAGAGGTGTACCTATAATACACCTACACTTTGACAGTTATGTTTAAGTTCCATGTAATAGGGAGCGAGCCTATTGCCATCAACCGGGCAGAACTCCAGACTCCGGGCTGCTACTGAGAAATTCCTGATGGAAAAACCCAATAACACTTTGCTCGAACCGGCAATCGCACCCAGGATTCATCAGCAGTAGCGCCTGCGACCACTAGGCTAACAAGGCATGACATGGGGTTATACTATACGAAAAACTATTCTATCCGTAAGTTTACAAGAACACATGAAATAAGTTGGAATCTAAGACACTAACATTCAGACAGCAATCAACCTGACTAGTCTTTTCACGGCTTCCGGTTGTAGCTAAATACCAATATTTTAAATGGAGCGACTGCCTATCTGACCTCCGCAACCCAGTTACTGAATGATACGATACCCCTTGGTAAGACTGGTTGTCAGACTTTTTTGGGCTTGGACTCCTCGTAACGACTGTCAAAGATCTACGAATGATAGCCGGGACCAACGGCTCAACGTCCTTGTGGCGGCATCTACAACGCTAGATGCGAACTAGGCATCAAAGACCTGACGTCACACAAATCCTGCATCGCGCTATTAGAGTTTACCGCGCGATCAACATATACATATAAGACTATCCGACATCAATCGTTGGGCAGTTGCCCGCCAGACACAACACCCGTGTGGTCGGAGGATCCTCCCTTTTCAATAGAGGATGAGTGAACTTTACACCCTGTTCCTCATGGGCCTAAATCCTTTCTAAGGCACGGAGGGGTCTCAGTATGTAAAGATGGACCCAAACATGAATCGACTGTGTTAAGGCTCGTACACACTGGCGAGACTTGTCGCGTGACGCGACTTTAACAATACAATTTCTAATAAAACTTCACGATTGAACAATTGCCGGTGTCGCGTCGCGCGACAAGTCGCGCCAGTGTGTACGAGCCTTTAAGCGTAGCTCAACCTGATCCATCGGCTCGTTCGGCTGTTAATAATGCCTAAATATTATTGCACGTTAAGTTTTCAACTCTTGGCACTGAGACAAACTTTTTTTTGAGAGAAAAAAAAGTTTAGCTACTAAAAAAGCTACAAAAAAAAAAAACTAATCTGTGTTTGAAACTTATAACCATGTTCCAACCTCTGTACAACATGTTTACAATACCCTGATTTTATTTTATTTTAGGAATTTTCAGTTAACTGTTGTGTAGTGGTAGTGAAAACGAAAACATAAATACATAGTGATGTTCCTTACTATCTGAAAGATCAAGGTCACTAACGGTCAATTTACATTCGGTCATCATCTGTGTTATCAGTGATCGCTATCGAACATCTAATCGCGATATCACGACTGTTGACGTCACACAATTGTCAGTCTTTATGTCAATACATGTCAACATATCGAACCGTGAACATCGTTGGGAAATGGCTTCCGAGGTTATAAGCGTCATGTTTTTGACACCGACACTTACATTTTTGTTCTTTGATATTTTTTTAAAAGATTGCTAAAAAATACTTGTCTAATGTGTGACTAATGAAGTTAAACTGCACAAGAATAATTAGTTTATTAAAAAGACAAGAAAAACCAACCACTGTGTACACCAAAGCGAGGTTACAATAATAGGTAGGTAGATAACATGATGAGTGAGACAGACGTCATGAAGTTACTAAAAAGAGTAGTACGCGATAACTGATGATGGAAGGGCGAAAACCAAATATCGAGATCAATGGTGGTAACGTGAGTCTAGTATTCATTTCTCTCTGAAGCGGGCAGCTAAAAAACTAAACTCTAACTCAAAGCATTAAAATATTTCAGTTCAACCAATAACAGGCACTTTGAATTGTCAAGGAGTCGGTCAAAATCAAATCAAAATCAAAATCAAAAGTCATTTATTCAAACTAGGCTGAGAATCAGCACTTTTCGAACGTCGAAATTACATAAGACAGTCCCCCAAAAACGCCCGCCCTTCACCACTTCCTAGTGCTTTAGCTGGGAAGAAGAAGTGGCGCAACAAACTCCCCAGCAGCACAGCTGTCTGATCAGATAGAAAAGAAAATGAATCTATACAATAGTATCCAAAATAATATGCAATGCAATGCAAAAAACGTCAAACTTATATTAAATTATTTGCCTTATGTCAGCTAGCACACGCCAATATACCCACAAAAAACATCGAAATCCTTACTCAAGCGAATAAATTAAAAACGTAAACAGAACTTAATCGAATAAAAGCCTCCATGCAAGCATAAAGGGCGTGCCCACTTACATAATAGCTATTAAAACTGGAACTCAAAGCCACAAAAATGTTAAACTAGGACCATCGACGTAAAATAAATAAACAGTTAATTACTAATAACAATAACAAAACCATGGACAGCAAGACGACCAGTCACCACGAGCAGCACCCGTTCACGAGCATAACGCGAAGATCAGCCATCACCCCCTTCGCCATATTTGAGGGAAGGAGGCAACCCGACCCCCGACGCTACCGCAAGCAGTGACATCTAAGGGAGCATGACGAACTTGCTGCCGGTTGCTCAGGCAAAATAATATGATCAATTGTCGAGGTCGCTAGCTAACCACTTATTGCAATACAACTCATTAAAAAAAAACATTTTAATGAGTAGATTATGTCAAAAATAAAAAATAACACCAAAATAAATAGACTTATTAGTCAACAAAAATAAGCATGTCGGTAGGAAAGCTAATTCTGGAGAAAGAACATAAACATTGTCTTGAGTTAATCACAGCGCCCAACTATTCTTATCGTTCAAATAGTCGTTGATAGAATAGTATGCCTTTGAACAAAGGTTGGATTTTACTTTAGCTTTAAACGCATTAAAAGGCAAATCTAACAAAGAAGAGGGTAGCTTGTTATAAAAGGTTATACCAAGCCCAACAAATGAGTTATGCACCTTATGAAGCCGGTGAAATGGAGCTCTTAATTTGTCTTTATTTCTGGTGTTAACATTATGAATATCACTGTTTTTAGTGTATAAGTGTATATTTTGCCTAATATATATGATGTTCGCGAAGATGAATTGTGATGCCACCGTGAGAATACCAATATCTTTAAAAAAATCTCTTAGAGAAACTCTGGCACCTAGCTGGTAAATTGCTCGTACAGCTCGTTTTTGAAGAACAAATATATTTTGAATGTCAGCCGCTTGGCCCCACAACAGAATACCGTAGGACATAACGCTATGAAAATAACTGAAATAGACTAACCGAGCTGTATCAACGTCAGTGTATTGTCTAACTTTCCTGACGGCATAGGCAGCCGAACTGAGCCTTCCCGCTAGGCTTGATATATGAGGGCCCCACTGAAGTTTGGCATCTACTGTAATGCCCAGAAAAAGTGCCGAGTGTACAGTTTCAAGCTCCTCTTTATCTAAGACGATGTTGGGTCCTAGATTTCTAACATTCGGTAAGGCAAACTTTATACATTTCGTTTTCTTGGCATTGAGAACTAAGTTATTTGTCGTAAACCAATCCGTAACCATTGAGAGGGCACTGTTTACGTCGTCAAACTCTTGTCTATTCCTGTCTACTTTAAAAATAAGAGAGGTATCATCTGCAAACAGTACAACGTCACAGATATCCTTTAAAAGAAATGGCAAGTCATTGATATATACCAAGAATAAGAATGGGCCTAGTATAGAGCCTTGCGGTACACCTAACTGAACTGGCAGCCCGGAAGATTTCACACCATTAACATCAACACATTGGAACCTATTATGTAAATATGAATTTATTACTTCGAGAGCTTCATTTTGGACACCGTAATGACGTAGTTTACGTAATAGCGTTTCATGGTGCACGCAATCAAAGGCTTTGGAGAGATCACAGAAAACCCCAATAGCATTTTGCGAGTTCTCCCATGCGTTAAATATGTGTTTCAGCAGAGCAACACCCGCATCAGTAGTCGAACGACCTTTTGTAAAGCCATATTGTTCATCATGAAGGAGGCTATTTAAATTAAAATGTCTTAGCAACTGCTTGAGTATTAACTTTTCAAATATTTTACTAAATGCAGGAAGGATAGAAATAGGCCTGAAATTGCCAACGTCATTTTTATTACCTGTTTTAAATAATGGTATGACTTTACTACTTTTCATGAGGTCAGGAAAAATTCCTAAATCAACACATTTATTAAAAGTAACAGCTAGATAGGGGGCTACGATGTCTATTATATTACTTAATATTTTAATGGAGATGCCCCAGTAATCACCAGTATTTTTAGACTTAAGTGTGTTAAAAACATTAACTACATCACGAGGTGTTACATGTTCGAAGCTAAATAACTTACTACATTTGGGCACACTACTATGCAGAAGGGTTTCAGCTTTAGACGGTGACGAATTTAAGGAGCGGGTCGTAGTTATAGGTATGTTGGCAAAAAACTCATTAAAAGCCTCAGCTACGTCAGCTGCTTTATTAACTAATTTGTTGTTGACCATAATCTCAAGTTGTTTTTCTTGTTTAATCGACTTACCCGTTTCATTGTTAATAATTTTCCAAGTGGTTTTCACTTTATTATTGGAATTTTTAATTGTATCGCCCAAAAATTTAGATTTAGCAAAAACACAAATAATTTTAAATAATTTTGAATACTTTTTGACATACTCAAGGAAAGGAGTATCAAACCTGTACTTTTTCAAACCATATAACTCGTACAGTCTCACTCTACTTTTATAAATACCTGGAGTGGCCCATTGGTTAAAGCCAACGGGTCAGTTTGGAAGATCGGTTCGAAGTCAATACGTTTTGAGAAAATACATGGGCATGATAGCCCAATTTGGTTGCTTGATCTATGCTTGTAATGAAGTGTAGATAAGAACTTGATACTTACTTGTAGGTCGCGATCTTCTTGTCAAAACAGAACCTCTCCTCACAGCAGTTCCAGTACATTGTCTCCAGACAGCTGTGGACAAGCGGACATCACTATTATTTCTGGGGAAAATCATTTTTATCATGACGTGTGGTAGGTTAGTACAGGTACAGCATATACACGTTGTAAATGTCGTGGTCCCATCGTAGAAATGGCCATATCGTGATCTGTCTGGCTATTCCAGGATACGCCGGCATTTCATGATTTGTCCATCTAACATCTGCCATTACGTTCAACGCTTAGCGTTCGGCGTTTTGCCCAGCGGTGCTTGGGCATGTCGACGCAGATACGCGTAAAAAAACATAAATAACCCTGTCTTTGCTGTTCGATCTACTCCAATTATTCCTATTTTAGAGCCATAAAAATACTAAATAGCCAAGTAACGCGACAGCGACCAGCGAGCGCTATATATCCAAGTTAGTCGCAGTTACTTGGCAATTTAGTATTTTATTCTCAGAAACTCCTATCACAAACACTAAAACAATATCCCACAGGCAAAATTTGTTTTAAGAAGTAAATATTCCAGCAACCTTTTCTTACAACACTCGTAATGAAACGACATTTTATTTGTGGTCGGCGCAACATGTCTTTTTCTTCCATATTTCTCTATTAGTCTTCATCTCGGTAGTCACTCCCTTTCCAGCTATATCATCTTTCACACAGTCCATCCATCGTTTCTTCGGTTCTCCCTTACTCGTATAGCTATCCACATTCATACTCAAAACTTTCCAGCGAACATTTTCCTCATTCCTCCGCATCACACGCCCATACCATGACAACCGATTTCCACACATTTATTACTATCTGATACATTATTATCACTGTGATTCATTACCAAAACTTCATCGAATTTGACTCACCTGTTTATGAATTTAAGGTTACACAAACTGACACACACAATTGATATTTAGCTAAATTGCAGATAACATAAAAAGTTTATAAATAACAGTTATTATGTTTAAAGACGCGACTTTTCCGTCTTGCCGTGACAAGAGAACTGAGTCTTGAACAATAAAAAAAATAATTAACAAGCAAATATACGTAGTTGACAGTTCTTGGTAGTTTCTTATGTATTTGTGAAAGAAATATTGTTGTTTTAAACTCTAATAACTCATCATGTACCAAGCCTTTTCCCTTTAACTTTTTTTTGAGGTCGGCTTCCAGTTTTAATTGCATAACGGTATTTTACATGGAGCGTCTGCCTATCTGACCTCCACAACTTGCTTGATAGTAGTCTGTGGTGGTAAGGAATCGCCAGGCAGGCACTGTAACTACTTGAGCCGCCGTTAATATGTATTTGGGAGGCATATGGCACTTGACTCACCGGATTAACGAGCAGCGAGTAGAGCTAGCTACTAAAAACGAGTTGGCGAGAAACGATCCGCCAGTGCGCGACGATGATGAGCGAAGTCTCTCAGCGAGTGTTCTGCCCGCTAAGCGAGCGTCACTGACCCCCTTGGGTAGTTCTTGTTACTGCAACAAACGAGTACTCGCCGGCGCCGGCGGTGTGAACAGTCAGCGATCAAAATAAATATTCATTTAATATGTATTTCATATACTACACGGGACATATTTCTTGAGCGAGAAAATCGTTGATAGATAGTCGCTTCCTCGTCTTTTTTTTTCATTTCACTGGCTAATATTTTAACAAAGGAACTGTTGTAATCTTGACGGAAAACCATGAAATAAATTTAAATCCATGTGACATACATTCCATCTAATTATTACATAAATATACATATTTATGGCGATAGACGGAAAACCGCGAAATATATCCTACTTTGATACATTCGATAGGTACTTAGTAGAGGAATTGTTTGTAATTATGACGGATTGATGCGATGGATCGATGGACATACATTTCTATACTTTTAATTAATATAATCCAAAGTCCGAGTGCTCATGGCCTCTTTAATGAAGACTCGAAATGGCTGGTTGACACTTCCTGTGACCCAAGGACTGGCTTTTACCTTAGCCAGAGGCTAAGCATTGTCATACAACATGGAATGGAATGGCTCTTGGGTATATTACCAGTCGACAGCGATGCGGATGAATTTTTCGACGCCATATTTTAGTTTATGAATAGTTTTAGTTAAGTTAGAACATAATTTTGTTATTTAATTTAATTAATTAAGTAGTTATAAGTTGTTATGTTCGTATATGTATAATTCATACTAAAAAATAATTAAAGTAACTTAATATATTTATTTATTTGTAGGAAAATCAGCAGCTATAACAGATGGATAACAATTGTTTAAGAAACATAGAGCCAATTACAGGTTCTCACGGGTTAAAACAGAATATACTATCTACATATATTAAGTTGCTTTATTTATTTTAATTTAATTACTACTACAGATCCGATTCCGAAAATTCTTTCAGTAATGGGAAGCTGCAGTATTCGTGCAGGAGCTCGTGGCTAAGTCATAAAAGCCGCACGGGTCAATCCACCAGGTTAAGCTACGCTTGCCGGGGTTGGTCCGTGGATGGGTGAACATCTTTACATACCGAGACTCCTCCATGCCTCGGAAAGCACGTTTAACTGTTGGTCCCGGCTGTTATTCGTGGATCTTTGACAGTCATTGCGGGTCGTCAGAAGCCCGAAAGTCTGACCATCAGTCTTACCAAGGGGTATCGTATTACCCTGCAGTTACTTGGTTGTGGAGGTCAGATAGGCAGTCACACCATGTAAAATACAGGTGGTATTCTATTGCATCCGGTTAGACTGGAAGCCGGGAAAAGTATAGGCAGATTGATTGCTATATGAGACTATGGTGTCTTTTCTTCTCCATAAAAAACGAAAAATTGTTAGATTCTCACTTGTCTCATGTGCTCTTGTAATGTTTGTATTCTTGTATATAAATCAACCAAACCAAAAAAAAGTTAACCTTTACTTCGCTCCACACGGCAGCTTGCGTGGTAGTAAATTGGTTCAAAAAAACCTTAGCACGTCAAAATTAAATTATGTTTAAAAACTAGATGAGTTCGGTGTTTCCGAACTGACTACTCTGAGAAGACAGACCGAAACAAAGTCAGGGGTCACAGTGTCTTGTAAAGTCCAGACGTTATCTTGGTCAGGCCATATGAGGACCATGATCATGAAAGACCATAATATCAGACGATGGTCTTTTGAGAACCTACTTGACGAACAATATCAAAGAAAGGACATTTGGTTAGGCTGCCATTGGCGTGTTTTCGCAATATCCCTAGGGTTTTCGCGAAAATTCGAATTATCAAATTACCTTACGACGTTATACACTTAATTTGAAGGTGGACGTGT
Organism: Eupsilia transversa; assembly: GCA_914767815.1. Taxonomy (NCBI): domain Eukaryota; kingdom Metazoa; phylum Arthropoda; class Insecta; order Lepidoptera; family Noctuidae; genus Eupsilia; species Eupsilia transversa. The sequence continues at coordinate 11,649,860 of OU611896.1, forward strand.
TGTATATAAGGTGCCATAAAAATATCTGCCACGGCTTTAATGAGAGGTAGTATTGTGTTTAAAGATAACAATAGTAAAGATAAATTATTGATCATGTGTCATATTTTTTTTCATACAAAAAATTGTACGTATAAATTTGCAAGTATCGAACTAGTCAGCTGATTTCAGTTTTCATTCAGAGAACAGATGGAAAGAGATAGCAGTTGTTTTCATTGACGAAGTGCACTTCGCGCGTAATTTGTGAACCACGTTATGCAGAGTAGAGTCAATGTTTATTTAACTACTTTATTTTCTCAAATTGATTTAACTGTGCCGGGGTACGAAAGTAACATTTAGGCTGTGCACATTATGCCATTAAAAACGAGAAAAGCTTCATTAATCCCAGATAATAAGAATAGTTAATTCTCACCTTTAATTATTTCTCAGCAGGATGTACGGTATTGCATAACACTGATACGTCATCCGATGACTATCCATACACTTGATAACACGTTTGGCTCATAGAACATTAAGATCTTAATCATGATGTTAGCTAAATAACAGTTTGGATCTATGGAAGATTCACAATCACTTTAACGAGAATATTAATAATAGTTACGGCATTGACACGGCACTAGCATGTTATTATTATTCAAGTAATTAATTTGCCGGATCGTAGGTACCTGTTCCATCGTCTATGAGCAAGCGGCAAGTTGTCACCGATTTTCTCGCTCAAGAAACGTACAAAAGATTGTAGGTCCCGTGTAAGTAAAAGAGATAAGTATATTATATTAATACTTGATCACTGACTGTTCACACCGCCGCCGCGCCGCCACCAGCGAGTAAGTATTTGTAGCGACAAGAACCATCAAAGAGAGTAATCGCTCGTCGCCGTCGTGCAGTCCCTGCTCTTTGTTCGCCAAGTTTTGTAGTTACTAGCTCTAATTGCTTCTCGTTAATTGCCGCTGGTGGGGCAGGTGCCTTAATGAAGATGACAGAATACAACGAACACTAAGAACTCACAATTGACTAAACGACTGTCAATAATATGCTTCCCAGATATCTTAAACTGTTCGTTTCAGAAACAATTTCACATAAAATCACTCGTTTACTCAGATCCTTGGTTCACTAGAAATTCTTATCAAAACGCACGGTAGCAAAAAACATTCCAGTACTTTGAAACTTCAAGCACATTCTACAGTACAAGTCCCTGGTATGTAATGTCGGGCACTAAGAAAATACGCGTCGGTTGAGGTATTATCTTGACACTGACTGACACTATCAGAGTGAAGGTACTTCGTGTAGCGTGATCAAATGTGGTTTGAAAGTGGTAGTGTACCTACGTAGTGGTAACAATGAATATAATATATACAGCAACCAAGCGGCTGGTTGACTATTTACGCGACCAGAGGGCTGGCCTATTCTTAGCCCAAAGGATCAGCATTGCCATTCAACGCGGCAATGCTGCCAGCCTTTTGGGCACTTTCCCCATTGACAGCGATGTGACTGAATTTTTTGATGGCCAATGAGCTCCTCCCCCTTTTTTAAGTTCCAATAAATACTTGTACATACTATATTTAATTTTTAATTTAATTTCATATAATTAGTAGTAAGACGTGTAAATAGTTATACAGAGTAAAATTTAATACATGGGCATCCTCGTAAGGGGTCATTGTACTCATCATTATGAATAACTTTCACTATGGGACCAATCCTGAAATCGCGAAAATAATATCAGCTGTTCCCCCAGGCAAGAGCTCATTTCATTCCATTTCTAGAGTTGGGCACACTATGGGCTGATTATGATAGTGTCAAAATATGTTGTATGTTTTTTTTCACAAAAAAGGAATGAAAGATCTTACCAACCTTTGCGCGATCCAGAAATTGTATTGAAGCCTTGAGAATTACATTTGTGATTGTTTTCACCTATTTATAGACGAATGAAGAGCCTAATGACAGATAATGGATCAATTATACTTGACTACTTAATTGCAGTTGTTATACTTAGTTAACTACGTTTAGCGTGTGGCGTTGCTCGCGTGTTTTTATGTATTTAAAGATTTACAAGGAAAGAAAGGTCTCCTCACATTGACCTAGACTGTCCATCAATTAGTAACGTTTAAAAACTAACTTAATTTTCTAAGTTAATGTAAGGCACTCAATCTCCTAGTCGCCACGACCTTTAGTGGGCAGCTAGATACTCTATTTTACAAAACTAGCCTACAACACTGACCTATAGAAGAGCAAAGCAAAGAAAAGGAACAAGCATTGACGATTTATACCAAAGAAGCTATTCCAACAAGAAGTGTTGCCATGGTCAGTATCACAGATATGAATTATATCTGTGGTCAGTATAGTAAGAATTTATTCCAACAAGAAGTGTTGATCTTTCGGCAGCGAGATGGGCAGGACATTGTTACCATCGCGGGTAGAACCAGCGTGAGGCTGGCGCAGGAGCGTGGAGATTAGCACAAGAAAAGAGACGCTTATTCCCAGCTGTGGGTGAAGTCGGGCTTAGATGATAATTATGTTATTGTCTGTCTATATAATTGACCAACAGAATGGGCTAGAACAATAAGCAACCTACCCTTAAAGTAAGATATCGGAGACACCCTGACGTAATCTCCCAAAAGACCGAAGTATAGAATCCATATAGATATCCTCACGTGAAGAAAAAAAACAAAAGATACTTACTACTGGCATGACTTGCACAGTTTGAGCAGCATCTTGAGTTGTTCACATAGTGTCCGCAAATGATGATGTCGATGCTGGGCATAGAGGCACGTGCTATAATGTCACTCTTGAAGAACACAGCATTCCTGGAACAAGAGAGAGATATGGTTAGAGATAAATGTATACAGAAAATTATTTTATCTATGACAGGTATCGGTAAGCTTGTGATATATACTGCTGGACAAGGATTTTTTGGCGCGTGGCCGAAATTGGAACTAACGACGCCATCTTGTTCTTTTTCAATAATAATACCAGCCTATTGATGTCCCACTACAGGGCTAAGGCCTCCTTCTCTCAGAGAATGCATTGATCACCACGCTTGCTCAAGTTAGGGTGGAGATTTCAGACTTATATTAACTACATATAAGTCCAGGGTTCCTCACGATGTTTTTCGTTCACTGATGTCAGTAATGTCCAAGATAATCTCGGAAATTACATAATATGAATTGTTTACACTTTTAAACAATGCTACGGAGGTCCCTCCTCCAACATATGAAATGACAGCTAATAAAGTGCAAATCATAATTAAATGCAAGTGTAATAAAAAAAATAAAGTTAAATATGAAGATGTGAAGAAGTTTTTTTACCAGACTGTAAAACTAACTAATTTGACTAGGGTGGTTTTTAAATAATGTCTTCTTTAAAGATGACCAGGAGCAGTGGTAGCCTGATGAGAACCCGACCGTGACTTACGAGTAGTACGTTGTAGGTTCGAACCCGGACATTCGCTTTACTTTGTGTAAATTATCCCATTACGACTGCTCTCAAAACGGCGAAGGAAAACATCGGTGAGGAAACCGGCATCTACTAGAACCAAAAAATCTAAGTCATGTGATATCTACCAACCCGTACTGTGGATTAGGTACGGCCCACTCCCTCTCGCCGAGAGCAGACCTGTGCCCCGCAGTGGGAACATTATAGGCTGATTATGAAGATGATGATATAATTATGACTAGTCAGACTTTTCAGTATATTGTAGAAAAACCATGAACGCTTTAAAAATAATGCAACACCACGAATGTGTTCTCTGAAGGGGTAGGTGACAGTGATTACCACCACATTTCACCAGCCATGTTTTACTTCCATGTAAAGCTTCGGACACACCTACGTGACCAAAGCGACTGCGAAGCGGCAGCGTCAGTCGCGCGGCAGACGTTGCTCGTGTTTATCTATGGCGCCTTACATACCTATGCGACCACTGTATTCGTGCAGGTGTTCACGTTTGGTTTCGCATTGTTGACGCTCCCGCTTCACAGTCGCGCAGGTTTTGCCGAAGGTTTTGAAGGTTTAGTCTGGCTATTGCCATCAATCGGACACAAATCTAAGTCTGGGTAGAACCCATAGTTAGATAAAGAATTTCCTTATAGAAAAACTCAAAAAACACTTTGCCCGTCTGAGAATCGAACGCTATATCGAATAGGTCAAAACAGTCATCGCCCAATATATTTGATAACGCGCAAATTACTTGCCTTACCGGTTTGGTCAGTGATTTATAATAAAAGGACTTTGGTGATCGCCGCGACATTTTATGATTTTACAAGACGTGTATTTCCCTCCTCATCCTCAATATAATATTTAACCCCATTAGGGGGTGACATTTCAAAATAGCTTCCTTATTGCTCACTTTCGCTATCTTCTAAGGAACTCTTGTGAAAAATTTCCTGCTTCTAGACCTACACCGCTGAAGAAGAAATTTTGACGAAGCTAGAAGCATGAAATTTTGCAAAAGAGTTAACCAATTGTTATATTTAACCAATTAAAATGCTTTTATGTTTGTAATATTACTCTGTAAACAACACAAGAAATCAAAGCCAAGACCCCTAAATTAACATTCCCAGCCTCAGCAGATAACATGCGGAGACTGTTTTGAATAAATACTGAAGAGGACTAGAATAAATAAATAGAGGGGCCCTAGGAAATAAACATAGTGACCTTATTGGTGATGTTCTTCAGAGGGGCAGGTGCGTAGTACTCGCAACTGCGTGTATGACCAGCCCCTGTAGTATCGACATAGATAGAGATCGCTATACGATCAAACTCGGTCGCAAAGTTCTAATTGCGTTAGACGGTCAAAATTGCTTGACAAGCACGAAAAATCACGTGATTGTCAAGGACATCAATTAGGACTTTGCGACCGAATTCAGTCGTATAAAGATCGCTATTGAGACTGCAGCTCCAGATGTATGAACGTTAACGAACCAAAAGTCGTATCTTAGCAATCGTGGCAGGTGGCGTTCTGTAGTTCCTCATAGGAAGAAGGCGTAAGTTTATGTATGTTTAAGACAAGAACAAAATACATAAGATTTTGAAAAATAATTATCTGGTTTTAAAAGTGAGTCCTTGGAGATTCTTGCCCGTTCTTCTCCATGGAGATCTACGTTTTGGAGGGTACTTAGTCTGAACGGCCCAAATCGAATGGCACGCGGGCCATTCGACCGTAAACAAAAATTGTCTACGTTCGAATGGCCCGGTGGTCAAATGAATTTAAAAATAATTCAAAAGTACAGTCGCAAACATTCTATTAATCACATAGTTTATGAATTTTAACTAAATAAATATTTAATTATTTGAAATCGTCTAAATAAACGGAATACATCTTCATAACCGGTCGGCACGATTTCAGGTAGCTAGATAAACAATGACCCTTCTTGTCATCCAATCACAAGTAGGATGCTTATCTGTGTATGATTATTTAAACCTAGAAAATACAATATGGGCCTTAGAAGTGTGAAAGTATATAATACAGATTTGTATGTGTATGGTCTAAAATCTAGTCCCTGTCATATATTATTTATGTTCTAAATAAAATATGGTAGCTTAGTCTTTAGCCCGAATATTGATGTTGTTTACATACGAGTTGAAAGAGATGTAAGTACTTATATTAAATTCGATCATATTATGTTCTTGGACCCAAAAAGATAGAATACATATGAAACGCCTTTAACTGAAGAAACATTTTGAGAAAAATATTGCAGTATATGCAATTGGCTTTATAATATATAAAAAAAAACTTACCAGGATCCAACAGTAAACAAAACACAAAACTCTCGAAAGTAAAAGTTCAATGCACAACATTAATGGACAATTGCAAAATTAACAGTGGTGTTACTAAGTTGCATACTATTAAAAATATTTCTCCATAGTCCTCTGACGTCACAGATAAGCATCCTACTTGTGATTGGATGACAAGAAGGGTCATTGTTTATCTAGCTACCTGAAATCGTGCCGACCGGTTATGAAGATGTATTCCGTTTATTTAGGCGATTTCAAATAATTAAATATTTATTTAGTTAAAATTCATAAACTATGTGATTAATAGAATGTTTGCGACTGTACTTTTGAATTATTTTTAAATTCATTTGACCAACCGGGCCATTCGAACGTAGACAATTTTTGTTTACGGTCGAATGGCCCGCGTGCCATTCGATTTGGGCCGTTCAGACTAAGTACCCGTTTTGGAATGGGCAACTAGCTTCCACTTTCTGACTAACTGACCGACTAAAGCAATAAAGATATTGAGTATTGAGTATTGACTCCTTGTTAATTCAAAAGTGCCTGTTTATGGTTTAATTGAAATAAATGGTTTGTGTTGGAGGTTGAAGAAAGAAAAATCATTACAACAGGGAATAAATATTGAACTGTAATAAGTCTCAACAATTTGCATTCAAAACAACATGAGTGACATAAGTGCATGTAGGTATGTCGTTATGTCACCGATAATACAATATTTTAATTATATAATAATCAAGCTACTCTAAATATTATTAACAATTTATAAAGAAATGTTATTGGGTTCTTCCGAGCACCCGCTTAACGCAGCGGACTGCCTTAGGATTGTTGGTAGGGGGTAAACTTATGGATTCGCGTCACCGACATGCTCGCGCCGTAGATGGCTCTTATAGGTACCATCTTTAAGTTTTCACTTCTGTCGGCAGTCCCCATGATTGCCTATTTTTTATTTATACAATCGAGTTGTGGAGGATTTTAATGTTCCCAACCGTAGTCTTTAAAAAGGTATCCTAATTAATTTTACCTTCATTAGGTACACCAGCCACCTAATAGTTTAACCCACTGTTACAAACTATTCCCTTAAGGTGTTCAACCTTGTTGATCACAGAAGTGTGTCAGTGAGGTCTCATTAGAATACAATAGCATCGTTATGGCGCGGTATTCAGAACGATCTCGACGCCTCGTTACAGAACATTATCTGTCAGTAGGAACTAGATACATAATGTAAATGTAATGTGTAAGTTGCTGGAGAATTAGGACACTGTTGCAGTGGGTGTCAAACAACCCATGCCAATGTCATGATTGGTCAAAACGCAAACCATTTAACTACACTAATTTAATTATTATAAAGAGAAAAGATTTTTATTTCTAATGAATAAACTCAAAAACTACGTTATGCGTTAGTACATTTAACACAAATTACAGCCTATGTAATTTGTATGAAGTGGTAAAACTTGTTTTTTTGTTTGTAAGTTTGTATGTAGAGGGAACTACCAGTCGGATTTTAAAGATTCTTTTTGCATTGGATAGCCCAGTTCTTGAGGAAGGATATAGGCTATGTAACATCACGTTACGACCCTTAGGAGCCTAGCAAAAAGGAAAAGAAAAAAAGTCAGAAATAACGCTAAGCTAAAACGATGTAGAGCGGCCGGGATGGAATGCGACGTGGTGGGCCGCGTGCAGAAACTAGTTGTGTTTATTGATTTTATTTCTTTCTTTAAATTAAAGGTTATACGCTTGTGATAATACTTTTTTTTCCGTCTATTTCGTAATAGGTACTTCAAATTCACCAACATCGTCTATCTAATCACAACCTACAAACACTAGACATCAGAATGATCACAATGTTAGTACTAACTGCCGTTTATATAATAATACATTTGTATATAATAGGCTATATACACACAAATCATGATGTAAAGATGTAGCTACATGTCCATTTTAGAAGCCATTAAGAGGTTCATGTGATTTGATAATGACCACCTACTGGGACCATGTCCAAAGATTGGTGTCTTTATGCGTCAGGTCGTTATGCTCCCTAAATTAGGATTCAGCAACACAAAGACTGATGCATAGCTGCCATCTTGGGACAGTCTCGCAAATTGCTTTGCCATTCGATTTACTAAAAGATGATTCCAGCAAATGGCTCGCATCGCATCGGATCGGAACGGATGCGTTAGGTACAATCTTTAAACGAGTACACAGTACTTAAAGTCTATAATTACAAAGCCGCGCACAGCAGCTTGACCGCGGGCGTCTTCTGCGACACGCGATCGTAGCCGAAAGTATGCTGCGACTCGCGATCGGCTCCGTTCGCCTGTCGTCGTATCCAATTGGATCCTTTCAGCTGCAACACGGTAGGAATGAAACTATTTGACTAGGCGCAGAAACGGATACGTTCGCAAGCGACGGTTCGGAGCCGATCGTATGCGGCGACATTCTGACAGATACGATCGGCTGTCGCCGCATCCGTTAGAATCCTTTCCGATCCGAAGCGTTGCGAGCGTTTTATAACGGTTCACTTACAACGAGTTTGTTGCGCCACTTCTTCTTCCCAGATAAAGCAATAGGAAGTGGTGAAGGCGCGATTTGTGGGACTGTCTTATGTAATTTTAACGTTCGAAAAGTACGGATTCTCAGCCTAGTTTGAATAAATGACTGTTGATTTTGATTTTGATTAAATTATGTACGCTTTAAAAACATTAATGAACCACAAAACATTTTTTTGGATATCTCATGATGCACACTTTTTAAAATAAATGAGTCTCTTTTTGCCATTCTGGTTTTTCTACCAGTTGGTTACTAATTGAGATCCGGGGACTGAGGAAATCTTTATCATAGTTCGGTCAGTGACAAGAGGTAAGATTCATACCACCCAGCAGTTAACTTGATGACGTGAATACTAATGAAGATGATAAGATGTGAAATTTAAATAAAGGACTTTTGATTTTGCAACGTTCTAAATTAGAGAGCTATATAAATAAATGCTTCTTCCCTTAAAAATTAATTCCATATAGTGCTATTATATTAGGGCTTAACAATAAAACAGTCGTGAGAAAACACTTATCGATAATAACTTCCAGTGTTTTACAAATCTACGTAACTGTTTATCACAAAGTCAGAATGAATTTTCTCAAGAACGCATTACAATAGATCTGTTTTATAACACCTTCCTCTCTAGAATAGAGGCGCACCTGTCTGCGGGAACCTGTATACTTCTATATTTATAGGCATAATAGCTTATAGTTTATCTTATTACAATATGTATTGTGTGCCAACCTCAAGCCGTGACACACATTTGTAAGATAATCAGGTCACACACAGCAAGCAGTGATCTGGTGAATAAAACAAGGTGTTAAGACGTTCTAGTTTCATAGGAATTTACCCAAGTGCAGTCTAACCGGTGCAGTCTGAAGACCAGTATTTTACATGGAGCGACTGCCTATCTGACCTCCACAACCCAGTTACTGGGTAGCACGATACACCTTGGTAAGACTTGGTTGTCGTTGGTTGAATGAATGATTGAAGATGGAAGTACTTGAATGAAAACAACTTTTAGTAGAGCATTACACTACAGCTGTCCTTCGCTCGAAAAAAACACCCGCAGTTTTAAAAACACATCACTATGTAAACCTAAATGTAAGGAACAGGATTTTTTACGTCTTATGCTATTTCCAAAAGATATAATTATTAATAAAATAAAATAAAAATTCAGACTCTTAGGTCCATATTTTTTCACGAATTATTAATTAATTACAATTTAAAATTAAAAAAATTAAAAAAACACAATATTAAAGGAAACACTTCACCATCGCATCGGTCTGACAACACAAAAGAAAAAATTACATTTCAGCTTGATGATTGAGATTTACTGCTGACAGAACCCTTAACAACTACAAATCCTGCTGACAACCGTATTGGCGTAGCGCTAAGATATTCAGAGTTACATAACAGTTTGATAGCTGGTACCTGACACTTAAGACTGATGTTATTGACAGAGATAGCGAGCTAAAAATATTAGCGCTATCTGAACGTCAGAGATTAAGGCCCTTGTCCCACCGCCGAACAGGAAGCGACTATCTGCGATTTTCTCGCTAAAGATACGTGCATTGTGTGCCTTATCGTTGTAGCTAGAGGAAAACGTACTTAGGAGACAGTCCTTAACTTTTTGAGAAATTATGATTAGCATTCACAGATTTTGAAAAAAAATGTAGTCAGCAAGAAAAATGTCTCTGGAGGACCAAATGTGGTTTGAGTACTAGAAAGATCATACGCATACCAGCGAGTAATTGCTCGTCGCCGCAGCGTCGAGCACTCCCTGTTCGTTGCTCGCCAACTTGTTTGTAGTTGCCAGTTTTACTCGCTTGCCGTTATCTCGCGGTGGGGCAGGTGCTTTATACAAGATAGTAGTGATAGATTGCGTCAGGTGGAAAGATAGATTAACTATATTGTACACTCATATGAGACACACATAAATATCAAGTGTACAGATGACGGTCTTATCGCTAATCTTATAGACACGCGTGAAAGGAAGTAGAGGATTAAGTATAGATGAGATATAATGATAATTGATACTATCTTCTTTCTTTTTCGTGTGGCTAGACCGGCTAGTGACTAATCTGAGGGTTTATTATTTAATTTTTTCAAAAGTGTTTCCTTGGAGTTTCTGGCCCGTTTTACTCTATAGGAAGGTTAGGTTCTACGCTTTGGAATGGGCAACTAGCTTCATATTTCTGACTGACCGACTCCTTGACAATCCAAACGTGCCTATAATAAATGGTTTAATTGAAATAAATTCAGATGAAACTTTACTCTACTGTAAAAACAATTGAATGGATAGTATTATTACTAAATCCACTGTAATAAAAACAATAAGTAACCTATTTATGAATTAACCCACCTAAATAGCCACAGTGACAACGATGCACTCAAATCTTAATTGTCTTGTAGATAATTATTGAAGATAAGGTGGAAATAGTTTAATAGCGAACGATATAATATCATTAATAATATATAATCTAATTACCTTGATAGAGATTGTAGATAAGATCTGAGTGCAGAAGTAAGCAAAGATGCTTTTTATGATATTAAAAGTAAATAGATAGAAGAATGAAGATAATGCAATACTTATGTTTGATAATAAAAGCCGCTCGGCTACGCTTGCCGCCGTCTGGTCGTGGATTGGTGACCATCCGTTGCATATAGAGACCGCTCCGTGCCTCGGAAAGCACGTTATGCCGTTGGTCCTGTCATTCATCATTGACAGTCATTACGGGTAGTCAGAAGCCCAACAGTCTGACAACCAGGGTTATCGTGCTACCTTTTTTTTTCATTTAATTTTTTTTTTTTCATTACACTACTCTAGCATGCGTAGCAATGACCGCCGTGGAAAGAGGTTTTGTCAACGGGAGAATAGACAAAATGACAGATTGTGATTGTTTATCTGTCGTTGTGTTTTCGTCGACAAAACCCGTTTCTACGGTGGTCATGTTGTGCGTGCTGTTTGAAAGACAATGGGGTAAAGTACCTGCAAGTGCTGCACGTAAATTATAAGCACTGCGAAGTTATATTACAAAGCTATAATAATATTGAAAAATCAAAGTACAATCATGTCAAAGTGCAAAGGGACAGTCACAAAGAACGAACAAAAAAGAACGAAAGGGACAGTTACAAAACATACGATTGTCATGACTCAGTGGTATTTTAAAGATCGTGAGTAAGAAGTCCTGAGTCCTTTGCGTTGCTGCCAAGAATGGAAAGTCCTAAACAGTTGTTTATTAATTACTTCATGACAAGGTTAAGACATGAGTAAGTCAACAACAACTTAAACAGGAAATATTTAATGTTGATTTTCTAAATCTTATTGTCCGTCTAATTATGTACGCTTTTTTATAATTTATGATCCTCTAATTTTTGAGTATCTAATGATGCACACTTTTTTAAATAAATTAGCCTCTTTTTGCCATTCTGGTAACAAATTGAGATCCGGGGACTGAGGTAATTTTTATCATAGTTCGGTCAGTGACCCGAGGTAAGATTCCTACCTAGCAGTTAACTTGATGAGGTGGATACTAATGTCAGGTCACCGACTGTAACTTCAGAGTAGTTCAGAGCAATCACAATCAATCTACCTCATTTCATTCATTCATTCCGCCTAGCCTTTTCCCAATCATATTGGGGTCGGCTTCCAGTCTAACCGGATACAGCTGGATACCAGTATTTCACATGGAGTGACTGCCTATCTGACCTCCACAACCCAGTAACTGGGTAATACGATACCCCTTGGTAAGACTGGTTGTCAGACTTTCGGGCTTCTGACGACTCGTAACGACTGTCAAAGATCCACGAATGACAGCCGGGACCAACAGCTGAACGTGCTTTCCGAAGCATGGAGGAGTCTCGGTATGTAAAGATGGTCACCCATCCACGGACCAACCCCGGCAAGCGCAGCTTAACCTGACGGATCGACCTGTGCGGCTGTTATTACTTAGCCACGAGCTCCTCTACAGCCACGATTACTGAGCCACGAGCTCCACAATCAATCTACCTACGTTTACTTAATGAACCACATAGCTCTTGTAACAGCCTCACCAGATAAGTGGGGAAAGCGACGGCAGCGCAGAATAAATGTACCAGTTAGCTCACAGCTAGGTAGGTGGCCAGTGTAGCCGCTACTTTCCCGACGTACTGGATATAAATAGAAATATGTTGAGACATAAACAAGGCGCCATGACAGTGCGATTTGTTGAGAATACGTTCTAAACATAATTTTCTCTTCTTGGTCGCATACTTCATTACTGAAGGTCGTGTCCCTGAAACGCCTTTCGTGGCTTTGTGTATGAAAGAAATACTATCGTTCATTTGGACACAGTTCGTGAAACACAAATACAAAAAAAAAACAAAATAACAAAACTTTTTACAAAAAAGACACCAATTTCCGAAATTATTTTATCGCCCATAAAAAAAGAAAAATGTCTTGTCAAAATACCAGCAATAATTCGCCTCAAATTGGTCCATTTCATCAATCTGCGGTAATCAAATTAAAATTACATACATTTCGTCCACTTAAATTTTTACCTGCTTCGGAGTAATTCGCGTAATAATCACCCTACAAAACCATTGAAGGTATCATTAACAATTGTGAGACTATCGTAAAATCCTGTCGTTATGTGGCGACGGCTTTCAGGGAACTTTGTCCTTTTATTTATGATCATGTGAGAAATCGAAAGAATGATTGATAAGGCAAGAAAATGTAGTGACAAAAATTATAGCTTAGATGGTTTGGTCATGTTGAGAGGATGAATGAAAGGCGACTAACAAAAGATATTTACAAGGCCGATGTGCGTGGAAACGCCAGGAAGAGATGCCCTAGTAGGACATAATATAGTGACTTTATTGGTGATGTTCTCCAGCCGGTGCGTAGTACTCCCAACCAAATTGACCAACATGAACGAGGCAAAAAGAGTATGTGAGGATCGTAGCAGATTCGGTAGTTTTTGCCTTCCCCCATGGGAAGAAATCGTGAGTTTATGTATGTATTGGCGAACATATGCGAGAAATTGCATGCGTCAGAGTAGAAAGGTGAAAAAATAAGTTATTTCGTTTAGGACGGCTGCAACCAAACGATTTTGTCTTGCGATTGTTAAATTAAGAAAAAGTTTATTGTGTACTATAAGTTTTAAACTTTAAACTTTCAAGCATAACATCACGCCCGCATTCTCCGAAGGGTTAGGCAGAGGTGTACCTATAGTCCGTACACCCATATTTCGCCAGTTATTACAAGCCTATTGCCATCAACCGTGCACAAATCCAGACTCCGCACTGCTACTGAAAAATTCTTGATGGAAACCGGCATTCCATCAACCCGGCATCGATTCCAGGATCGGGCAAGGTGATAACACCTTACCTGATCGAACCCAGGACCTCATGCTCAGCAGTAGCGCATGCAACCACGATAACAATGAGGCAGTAGTAAACTGTGCGATTTTAGCACAGAAAACCTGCACTTTCTGACACTTGACACTTCCCCAACACATCTTACGAGCTATAAATAAGAGTCTAAAGCTTACAGCCAGCCTAACACGCCACTTCCTCTCGGCCAAATGTCACCGACCGACCTTGAACTCTGTTTATTTACAGTCCTTATACCTAGATACAGTCAACCGAACGTACAAAGTCCCAATTTCACATTGAAAACGTCTTTATTTCTTAGCAGTGCGGCAGTTTTCGAAGTTCAAGTGTGACTTTGACGTGCGATTGACCGTACATACATACGTCATTAACCACAATGTAGGAGCTCCGAGGATATCCTGACTCATTGTGAAGGTAACGAAGTATCGATTATTCGGATCTGATTAATCGAGAGATACGTGGAAATTTTGTATTATCTGGGGTCCGATATTACACTGATATGGGTGTAATAATATGGGCATATAATAATAATGTAGTGGTTTTAATATCGATAGGCAAAGGTATATCTTCCTGGCTACATGATGAAGAAAACGAAAAAAGCATTGTGCACCATGATGTACTGTGCTAATTAGTGATTTCGGATGAATAAGTCCTGAGGGCTTGAAGACTAAGGTCTTCAACCAGTGCGTCCTGCCCCTTATGACATACGGTGCCAAAACGTGGACATTGACAGTCGTACTGATCCACAACTTCAAGGTCGCTCAGCGCGCTATGGAGCGAGCTATGCTCGGAGTTTCTTTGAAGGATTTAATTAGAAATTAAGTTATCCGGAAAAGAACTGGAGTAACCGACAAAGCTTGCCGAGTAAGCAAACTGAAGTGGCAGTGGGCTGGCCATGTTTGTCGAACTACCGATGGCTATCAGTGGAGCAGACGAGTCCTGGAGTGGAGACCGCCTATCGGCAAGCGTAGTGGGGGATGTCCTCCATACTGAAGACCTTAAAGAACTGGCTGGGACAGACTGGATGAGGACCGATTTATTCCAACAGAGGAGGATTCCAAAATGGCGATTATTCTCGTCGTAATCGTAGGAAATCCCTGACAGTGGGGATAACAGCTACTTATTACAATGAATGTATATTTCTGATAATATATGCACTTATCTTCATATAGCTGGTATTTTTGGTGACTCATGAAAATAATACTACACAACATAACAACACGCCACGACTGCCTTGTGCTCTTGTGCCCGCAAGCGGTACCTACTGCTGAGCTTGAGCCCTGGGTTCTATTCCCGGGTCGGGCAAAGTGTTTACATTTTTACATCCAGAATTTCTCAGTAGCAGTCCGGAGTCTGGATTTGTGCCCGGTTGATGGCAATAGAATCGCCCTCAATTACATGGGACTCAAACATAACTGGCGAAATGTGGTTGTTAAGGATCATAATATGTTAATTACATCACGCATATCGCCATCGCTGTTGGGGTAGGCAGAGCTTTATAGTACACCCACATGTCGCCATATATGTTTACGTCCGGGCGGGCGAGCCTATAGCAATCAACCGTGCACAAATCCGGATTCCGGGATGAGATTACATTCATATAGTATAGTACTATAATATAAATCTGCGCCTCCGCGTTTTTCTTGTTTTTACACTATAATTCGTAAGCGCGCTGCATCTACGGTGGCACGAGTCATGGCCAGCCCCAACAGGGTTCTGAAAATGATAACTGACAGAGTGGACTGTCCTTATATAATTCACTGCTGTCAGTTAATGTGTCACCGTATTGTATCGTTTACTAACACGTAGTTTTAAGGACAATCTTTAATGAGTTTTCGCTCGATTTTGAATTTGAATTTAACATAAATATATCCTACACATTCGGCAATACTGTAGCTTCCCATTACTGAAAGAATTTTCGGAATCGGATCGGTAATTCTGAAGATTACGTCCTACATACAAACTCACAAATTGTACCTCTTTAAAATATGTTATAGTTATTATTATAGTAAATTAAATAACATAATTATTTTGATTGACAAGGCTCATTAGAGTCATTAGTCATTGAGATGATCTAAGAACAAAAACAGCTGTGTCTACTAAATTGAAATGTATGGAAAACCTGATTTATTTTAAACGAATTTAATGGGAATTTATACTAATATCATAAAGAGGATTTTTTTTGTTTGTTTGTAAGTTTGTATGTAGGGGTAATCTCCGGAACTGCCGGTCGGATTTGGAAAACTATTTTTGCATTTGATATTCTAATTCTTGGGAAAGGTTATAGGTTATTTATTTAACATCACGCTACAACCCTTAGGAGCCGAGACAAAAGAAAAAAACGCGGGAAGGCGATGCGATGCGATGGATGGGACGGGGGGGGACAAGAAATTTCACGCGGTTGACGTCATGAGCAGAAGGTTTGTCGTAGATATAGCTCTAAAATAATAGATAAATAACGCAACAGCAAGTGTGACCGCTTTTCAACATGGCATCCAGGTTACGCTTATGTAGGTATAGAAGTGAATGCTGGGTGTGGCAAAAGAAGCATGAAAGTAGAATAAATGCTGTGGAAATGCGTTCCTTGCGAAGCATTGTGTGGTGTGACTGTGAATGATAGGCTGAGGAATGATGTGGTAGGACAACGGTGTGATTTAAAAGAAGATGTAGTGACAAAAATTGAAAAGAGTATGCTTAGATGGTTTGGTCATGTTGAGAGGATGAATGCACGGCGACTAACAAAATGTATTTACAAGGCAAGTGTGAGTGGAAACGCCGGGAGGGGACGCCCTAGGAGGACATAGTGAGCTTATTGGTGATGTTCTTCAGAAAGGTCAGGTGCGTAGTTCTGCTCCCCTTTTAGGTAGGTCATGAGAAGACTTTAAAGCCCGCAAACAGGCTTTTTAAACGGATATTTCAAGCGACTACACTACCGGCGGGTGATTGTTTCATGTGTAGAAATGGTCATCACGTTTCACAACGAGTTTCGCTAGCTAATTTAATTTGACCTTGTACACCGAACTGATACGACAAATCAGAGGGTATTATACTTACTAATACATAGTTATTATAAGTACATAATAATCCTACAATATTTCCGTGTGCCCCCGACCATGGGCGCGTATTAACTGGTACTATGGTCCTACTCTGAATGTCATGGTAATTTTGTCATTAATAATAGCCGGAAATTTGCATTTTCCGCCTATTATTATGTCTCACTGAACGTTATCAAAATATACCACGCCTCTTGTACGAGTATGTAATATTAATGAAGCGAAATTCAGTAGTACTAACTTCTGCCCGCGACTTCGTCCGCGTGTTTCAGCCCCCGGTACAGGGATCCCATCGCCCGCCCGCGCTATTACCTACTTCGGTTCCGCTTAATGTTCTTTCTGACTTTTTTTTCATTTTGCTCGGCTCCTAAGGGTCGTAGCGTGATGTTACATAGCCTATTACCTTCCTCAAGAATTTGGCTATCCAATGCAAAAAGAATTTTTCAAATCCGACTGGTAGTTCCGGAGATAACCCCCTACATACAAACAAACAAAAAAATTACCTCTTTATAATATGAGTATAAAAGTATAGAGTTATAGATATATTATATAATATCGTTCAGTGTATAATATAGTATCGTTCGGTACGTTTTCATGGTCACGATTTAAATGACTGAGCTGATTTTGTTAAGGTACAGAGCTATCTGGTGGAACAGCTTTGTTGGTATAGTGGTCGCATAATATTATGTTTGATGAAATAAGTCAATATCTAGGAATCTATAAATGGATATTATTATTACCTAATTCGTTTTGAAGCATTTACTTGTCATTAGCGGATGTAAAGATTTTGAAACGATCATCATCAATCAGGCCCGCCGCTGGCTGTTTCGTCGCCCGCGTGCAAAACCGAGTATGCCGCCCTACGACTAAGTACTTACTCTGAGTTTTGTCAAATAAAGGATAAAATTAATGTTTTTTTCATTATGATGGGGAAAAAGAAAAACAACATAACGAAGATAAACATTTATTTCAATTAAGTAGGTACTTATCATTTTTTTACTGATGTATAAAACTATATAGGTAGGTACTTAAATATTTATCTACAAAAATTTAACTCTTCTTGCCTTTACATTTGCGAAATCTTCTATCAATTTTCTTGTATCCAAACTGTATAAAATTTCATGTTCAATTGAAACTATAGCTAAATAACTTAGTCTTTGCTGGAGCATTGTTGATCTTATATAGTTTTTGATAATTTTTAATTTTGAAAAGGATCTTTCACCAGATGCAACTGAAACCGGCAGTGTTAGTAAGATTCTTAGCGCTATTGCTGTGTTCGGAAATGTTGAAATTAAGTCATTGGTAAAAAGATATTGTAATATGGCTTGTGGATCATTAGATTGGTTTTCTCCAAAATGCAACTTTAATGCAATGATTTCATTAAATAAATCAATACCGTCAATGTCTGATTCACTACTTGAATCATCTTTAAGTTTCAGATTTAAATCTTTCCAATATTTCATCAACTCAACATTGGAATAATTAAATAAATTATTGCTCAAAAAGCCAAATACGTCGGTAAATGTTTTTAAAATTTTGTATAATAAAACGTAGGTATATTATTCAAGAAATAAAAAACCCTTATTAATTGTTCCTTGAACAGTAGGTAATTATTGTGATAAGTCTTAAGTCTCTATACAAACGTAGGTTAGTACTTACCATAATTACGATTCCTTTGCACTTCTGTTTTATACTGACGGATGAAAGAATTATAATCACACTAGACAAGTTTAAATATCAATAATTAAGCCGAAACCCACCTCAAAAGAACTAGTTATTAACAAAATAATTGCAATTTACTTGCCATCGTTACTATATCTTCCCTGTTCGAATGCGTAATGCGTATAAGCTTAGGTACTTAACCTGCCATTTGAGAAGGAAGCTCAAAGGGGATTCCCCTAACATCGCCAGTCCTGTTTTTCATAGAGTGGCGGACGGACGACGTTTGCTATTGTTGCATCTTAATTTTAACGGGTGCCAATAGATTCGTCATTCGGTCGGATTTTTTTCTATGCTATGACATTGATATTATACTTATGGTGGGTTGGGTATTATGACAATGACTTGAATTACGTGATGAGTCGCACGATTTGCCGCCCCCTGGTTGTGCCGCCCTTGTGCGGTGCACGCTTTGCACGCCCGCTTACGGCGGCCCTGTCATCAATCAATGTAAGGATTAAGTGTTATTAAAATAATTTGTCTGATAATTCTTGGCAATCAAATAAAACATACGGAACCATAATAAAATCAACATATTATGTTTGGCATTTGACTTCTAAACCTGTTAATAACAATACCTACGAATCTTATCTCGTTGATAATTATTATTTAAATGGAAATAGGTACCTAGCATGTATATTAAAAATGTCATTTGGTCAAATAAATAAATAAATTTAAAAAAAAAATGACATTCGTTTTTATGTAGTATTTAAAAAATAATCGGTTCAAGTTTAAATACCTACTCTATTTATGAGATTTTTATTCTAACATTGTAAACCCGTTTTTTTTTTAACTTTTAGAGCACTTTTTCAAACAAAACTGTTTGTCTGTGGCTATGGTTCCCAAGTGAGCATAGCATAAGCTTGCATAATCAGCCTAGACTGTTCCCACTACTGGGAGACAGGCCTCCTCTCTGCACGCGTAGAAACCACAATAGAAACGGGTTTTGTCGACGGAAGAATAGACAAAATGACTGATTCACAATAACAATCTGTCATTTTGTCATTGCCTTTAAAGGAACAGTAAACAGATCTAGACATTTATTACTACAAATTTTATTAGAAATTGTATTGTTGAAGTCGCGTCGCGCGACAAGTCGCGCCAGTGTGTACGAGCCTTAACACGTAGACAGTTAAAATTTTCACAGATTGTGTATTTCTATTACCGCTATAACAACTTTTTTTTTTGAATAAATTTAATAATTAAAGGGACACACAAGAAACGTCTTTTTTCAACTTTTTTTTGCTCGATCTTAATACGGTACGGAACCCTACGTGTGCGAGTGTCTTACTCGCAATGGGCCGGTTTTTCATAAAGTCTGCACTTTTTTTACTAGTTTGTCTGTGTTGTCTACACGGAACAACTAGATGTGGTACCAGTTTGACTAGTAACTAAAAATAATGTGGTATTTTCCATGTACAGTATAAAAAAAATATGTAGGTAAGTATTAGGATTTGACTGCGGTAATATTTTTGTATTATGCAATAATTCTGGTTTGCAGACTCCTTTATACAGTTTACTAAATCAAATTTTATCTATTTATATTAATAGTTATTAAATTATGTTTGTGTATCAATCAAAACTACCTAAGTTAAACTTCGTTGCTCTTTTTATTTTATTGTGTATAATAAAATAAATCGCTTTGAGTTATCCTGTAATGGTAGGTGAATATAAGTTGATAAATAAATATGTATATGCATAAATAAATTAATACTTACATAATTAGAAAAAATAAACATTTTTTTTTTTATTGCTATCTTTGCATGTATTGGATATTTAAAAAGTTACATAAGTAAGATAGCTACTACCTAATATCTACATTAGGCAGGAATGCTGATTTCGACGGGTTATTGTTCATTCGCCACAAAAATGCATTTCTATAATTTTATTTTTGAGGAAAAGCACTCATATTCCTACGTTTGTGTAATAAAATTTTGTAGATAAGCGATATCAACGCCATTTTTCTTATTTGTTATTATAAAAAATAGTCCCTTTGGTTACAAAATAACCGAATAAATCAACATTTTAATGCTTCATGCATATTTCTTTGGCAACTAAAAAGAACTCAATGTCACGCCATTCATAAGAACTTTAACAATAGGAGTGCAGTACTTAATAACTTCTTTAGTCATATTTAAAACGGTTCAGTGGTTTCTGAGAAAAGGTTGGACAAAAGGTATCTACAGTAATACATTCGCACTAAAATTGAGGCGCAATGCCGTGCCGTGCCCGCGTAGAAATACGGTGCAATGTCAAAGGGAACAACACAAAGTTAAATAAAAGTCCTTAGTTATATGAGTAGGTATAGGTGAGGGGCTCGTGGTTAAGTGATAACAGCCGCACGGATCGATCGAAGGTAAAGCTACTCTTGCCGCGGTCGGGTCGTGGATGGGTGTATATTACAAATCGAGAGTCCTCCGTGCCTCGGAGGAGGCTTATTGTGATCGAGTGGGTATCATTTTGATATCTGAGTTCTGTCATAGATGCTATATTCGTTAGCTAAGCGTGGTTATAATGTGATTATACGAAATATACATTCATTGTTTTGTTATATAGTTCATTGTTAATTTGATTTCTTTCACATTCACCTCACAAAGTTCGCCCCAGATTCTCTCAGGGGGGAATAGTGGAATAACTCAAAATTATAAGGGGACTTTCTGGAATCTTTTAACATTAGAGTCCAGTTTTCTCAGGGGGGATTAGTGGAATAAGCCATTTTGTTCTATAATCGCCTCAGTTTTATTTTTGTTTAAGTATCCTGTTTTTGCACATTTCTTGAAGAATCATTTAATGTTAGTGTGATCATATTCTCAATACTTTAAGCTCTTAGTCACGAGAATTACAAAGTAATTTCTCACATTCATAGTATTGACTAATTATTGAGATATTGACATAACATTCTGCAAATTATTAAGTCATGAAATCTGCGCAACATTTATAAACTAAAGAATAAACAAACTATGTAAAAGTAAATAATAATTTTAGTAAATATAGGCTATAATTATATTACTTATGTGTTTGAAACTGCATTAAAAACAAGCTTGCTGTCTTTCTTAGAATTATTTTTTTGTTGAGAGAAAAATGAGAAAATATGACCTTTTTTTATGTACTTACTTACTAAAAATGTCTGAGACTGAGATCGAACTAAGGACAACGTATAGGTATCTAGCGACACTTGACACGAACATAAATATTATCTTTAGGCAATGTAAAAAAAATCGTACAAAAAATAACAACTTGGTTTTTTGTATCTCCATCAAACTTAGTAGGTATTTCGAACGTCCCTACTAAATTGAACCAAGTACGAAATGTTAAATTATCACAGAGTTTCCGAAACGATCCGAACTGTCTTTTTTAATATAATTTGCATGCCCATGTGACGGTAAAACATGGAGCACTATTATAAAACAGGAAAACATCTTACATTTATGTTTGCAAACGATTAAATGATTTGATTTGATCTATTGTAATTTTTTACGTGATGCGCAAATTGATCGCCTGCCAAATTCAATTGAAGTGATTGACAATAGTACTGCAATTGCAATTTATTGCAATTGCAATTGATCGTTTCGGGGAATCCCTTTATGCAAATAATCTTAACAAAACGTTGTTGTTATAGAAATGTAACAAAAACTTACCTCCAAACGAATGTAATTTCCTTAAACTTTCAACTCACACTATAAACAAAATCTTTCTTCCGTTCTTTCCACTGTCACTTCAACACTTGGCACTTTTGGTCACAAATACGAGCGTACACTCGTTCAGTTTGATCGCAGCGCGTACGGGCGTATGTTTTGGTCACAGCGGGTACATTGGCCCGGCGCGGTAGTGAAACTGCGGCGGTGAGCGTACTACCGCCGAGACGTGATTCATTGACGAATAGCGGGTGGCGCAAGGCATGAGCGATTGAACGTGACTTGAAATATTACGTTTTTAAATTGATCTGAAAGTGCTCGCCGCGTCTCTGCCAACCGCTGCCATTCCGGTGTGACTCGGCCCCAAGTGATGTCTTGTTTGTGACATTTTTGGCGTTTTTGTACTAGTCGAGTTTTTAACGAGTGTGGCGTTCATTCTTTTTATGGAGGTGACCTTCTGTACCTATCTACAATACGGCCGATGAATCATGACCGGTCCGAACGCAGAAGGGTGCGCATTTTTTAGTTTATTTTACGAAATTTTGACATGAGGCGTGTGTGAGTGACAGGACATGGGCAAAAGTTCGCAGAGCCTATGTTCAGACAGGCCAAGATTCATCGGCGGTATTGTACGTGTGGCGAGTCAATGTGTGCGTGCGTTTTCGCTCGTTGTATGGAGCGGACCTTCTGTACCTTACTATTTTCTGACAATAAGTATGTCTACGCGCGTGACAATGTGTTCACCTCAAGATGGTTATGATTCAGTTCATATGGGCTGAGATGTCACTCGAAGTATCCATAATTTATCACTAATAGGTCACGTGCTCGAGTCGTAAGATGGAGTGTGTCGTAAATAACTGTTCTTATGTGAGCTAGTGTATTGTTTGTCAAATGCGTGATAAGTAAACAAAGTAGGTAGTTAGAATATTTAATGCATTTAATATAACTTCACTCCTGTAAGGGTTAGGGGGAGTTGTACTATAGCCCGCCAGTTATGTTTAAGTCCCATGTAATAGGGGTCGAGCCTATTGTCATCAACGGGGCACTAATCGAGACTCCGGGCTGCTGGTAAGAAATTCCTGATGGAAAAACCCAATATCACATTTCCCTGATCTGGGATCGAACCCAGGACTTCATGCTGAGCAGTAGCACTGGCGACCACTACACCAAAAAATCAGCACATCAAGTTGGTTTCTCTAGATATCATGGAATCGTCGTGCAAGCCATTTGAAAACAATCGAGTGGTTGAATGTAAAATTCATTAATTTGCGTGCCTTTCAAGATTAAATTAAACAAATATTCATAATTAAAAAAATACAAGGTTTTATTATAAGACGGTGTGTTAGATTTGTTTTTTTTTTGTATTTTGTACTAAGTAACTGATTTCGGAAACATTTTAATATTTTCATATCACAAATTCTGTATATTTTATGATTCAATACATACACTTATCAAGACCAATTAATTTTCTTATTAACACCAAAGAAACGTGTTTTTGAACAATAGATACTAGGTATGTTAAATTCAATGTCAAGTCACCGTGTAACATTGAAGTAAGTAATTCGTCACAGCAGTAGTATAATTGATCTCGACCATGCAAATGTCTTTCACACCTTCGTGCTAACGTAGTCTGCCAATTGGTCATTCACATTATTTTCTAACAATGTCAGTGGCATAGCGAATATCAAATTGTTTTGGTGTGCTAATATTATTTCAAGAGCAGATGATTTAGTTCGTTCTAATTTGGGCTTAATTTGAAATGTAACGGTTTTATTGTGGTATTAAGAGTAAGGTACGTTTTTTACAACGGTTAATATCTTGTCCTGAATCTCACCTGATGGTAAGAGCTGATCATGCCGAAGGTGGAAGTGAGCTTCACCTGGTTTGGTCAGTTTTTAAAGTTTTCTGATAATTATTAATTATTAGTTTCAACTCTGTAGTTTTAACCAAAACATGTATTTTTTATTTACCAATAAACATTAATCATGTTTAAAGTAATATTGTTATTCTATCTAAATGTTATTTAAACGTCTTTAAAAAAATAATGCAATATTATAGGAGACCAATATTTGATAAAAACCGTCAACCGGTTTTGAATCTTTTGCAGCGCAACTTCTCCTTGACCTGCACTCAAATTACCCAGCGTACGGATATGGTACGGGTCTAGGAAATTACGATCATTTGACTTGACCCCCGCTATCGCTTATACCTTGCATTCCCGACGCAATTTTATTAATAGTGACGTAACGATCGGCACTGGACACTGGTTTCTAATGACGTAGGTACCTATTCACTATAATTTTATAAGATATCCGTCATTCGTCACGTAGTACCCCATAAGAGTAATGGTCAAATCTGACGTAAAGATTTCTTCTGCGAAAGCTCTTTCAGCTGACGTCATTTTAATGCTTCCGTCATAAGTTTAACTGCCTCGTTGGTCTAGAGTTCGGTCTAGAGTCCTGGGTTCGACTCCTAGTGACCAAAGTGTTATGGGATTTTTCCATCTTTCTATGGTAAAAAGCATAACATAGATAGGAAAGTATTAAGTACTTTCCTATCTATGTATATCAGTAAAATAAGTCATCAGATATAATTATCCTACTATCCGGCTCGAAGGACCAACAGTATAGGATGTGGATGTGCACAATGAAAAACGCCGATTTACGAAAGGGTGAAGGGCGGGCGAGACGCGAAGAGAAATACTTCCGTAATATTATTACTATATAGCTTCCGCCAGCGACTTCGCCCGCGTGATACATTATATACATATTTATAAATTATAGCCTATGTTACTCAGTGATAATAAAGCATCGGTCCAGTAGTTTTTGAGTTTATTGGTTTATACATTAGAAACAAAAATACAAATCATTTCACTTATTTATAATTTATTAGTGTAGATGAAAATGAAAGTTTGTATTTGGATGTTGGTACCCAATCACACAAAAACGGCTAAACGGATTTGGATGACATTTCGTACACAAGATAGTTTATATCATGGCCTAACACATAAAACTTTTTATTCCGATATTCCCACGGGATCGAGACTAATGCGGGCAAAACCGCGGGGCGCTGCTAGTTTTTTTCTTCTTATTGACTGTGAAAGAAATGAGGAGCTTGTGGCTAAGTAATAACAGCCGCACGGGTCGATCCGTCAGGTTAAGCTGCGCTTGCCGGGGTTGGTCCGTGGATGGGTGACCATCTTTACATACCGAGACTCGGAAAGCACGTTAAGCCGTTGGTCCCGGCTGTCAATCGTGGATCTTTGACAGTCGTTACGAGTCGTCAGACAACCAGGCTTAACAAGGGGTATCGTATTACCCAGTTACTGGGTTGTGGAGGTCAGATAGGCAGTCGCTCCATGTAAAATACTGATATTCAGCTGCATCCGGTTAGACTGGAAGCCGACCCCAACATGATTGGGGAAAGGCTAGGCAGAATGATTGACTGTGAAAGAAAAATCTGTGTTTGTCGTAAAAATAATAAACAGTCAGAAACTCGAAAGTTCGAAACGGGAAAGCCAATATCATTTTATGATGCATTATCAATCAGCCGATAATGTCCCCACTGCTGGGAAACATGCCTCCTCTCTTCGAGAGGGAGTGGGCTGTAATCTACCACGCGGGCCCAGTGCGGGCTGGTAAATTTTCTAGGACATGCCGGTTTCCATACGATGTCTTCCTTCACCATTTTTAAAGAGTGCCTATGATGACTGACGCTAAATGATGATGAAATCGAATGATGTTGACTTTTCCCTGTATGACGACGAGATAATCCTGTCATTTCGCATCAAAATATTGATAATTCAGCTCATTTTTACTTAAAATTGAAGAATATTCGATGACTTCATTATTCCGTTCTCTGAAAACGCGATGATGATTATAAGAAGAAAGGAAGATAATGAAACTGATATCTACAATTCTACATAAATAAAAATCAATTGCCAAAACTCGAAAATAGGCCATTTTGATTTTTTTTCTCTTTCAAACATCGCACGATGAATTCGCTTCGATGGCCAGTTAGGACGGCGGCGCCTTAACGTACTTTCCTAGGCTCGGAGGGATCTTGATATGTAATGGATGGTCACCCATTCACGGAGCGACCTAAGCAAGCGTAGTTTAACCTTTGATTAACCCGTACGGCTGTTATTATTTAGCCACGAGCTCCTCATTATCATTTCAAACAATACTTCTTCATTACCAAGAATGAGAGTAAACTAAGAAGTCTCTAATTACGTGTAACAAACGGAAAGAATTTGTAAAATTAATGTTTTCTTTACAATCTTAAACCTCGTGCCGGTCTGATAACTATGCTATTCAGATTCACCAGTCATTAAACAGTCTACAAAGAAATTAAACTTTAACGAGTTAAAAATAAGGTCCACAGTCTATTGACTGAAAACGAACAATGAGTTATTTTCATGTCATTATTTTGAACCTTAAACCGATCTCAATAAAGTTCAAAGTAAAGTTTGTTTTCTTTGTAACATAACATCTGTCGATCAATTTGAGCCGATATGACTGATTGCAGATGATAATTGTACTGACATGCACAAGGCTTGATATGGACGGCCGACTTGGTCGCAAATTGATTCGAATTGCCGCAAAAAATCGCAGTAATTGTAGAATTAAGATAAATTTTAGTCAGTTGTAATTATATTGAGGAAAAAAGGCGCTACATGGATTGGATACTGCGTCGCAAATTATAGCAATTTTATAAAATTTTGTGTGTGATTATAGCAGTGACGAAGTTGGCGTGTTATGTGCTTTAACTGGGAAGAAGTGCCGCAACTAACTCCCAAACAACACAGCTGTCTGTCAGTTAGAAGAGTGTTAATAAATACAATATCACTGTCGCTATATCTGACCATAGCCTAACATCGATTGATACATCGCCCTCAAGAACGTTTCGCAAATCAATTCTATCGGCTATCGTAACGTGGTGGCCTCTGATACACTTAATTGGCGATCGTTTTGAAATATAACCTACTGTAGTGTGTAGGGAATACCATACGCTTACGCTTAGTGTATAAAAGGGTAAGCAGGGTTGACAAATGATGACGAATCCAATAAAGAAATACTCCTTACAACTTTTTGTAAACTTACAAATATTTTGGCAGTAGCATTGTACGAGCATTGTATGTGAGAAAGATCAAGGTTACTAGATACCATTGAGTGACTACTGTGTGGGTAGGTACCTACTGTAGCTCGTGCGACCTTTAAATCCTCTAAAAGGTTAGTGTCAATATTTGGGCCATTATTTATATTCTTCTTCTTTGTCGCTGGCACGACTGTATTTCAGATTTCGTTGGCCCAAAACCTGGTCACTTCCAAGGCATCGCCGCGCGAGTGGAACTCAGAGGTCACTTTGGCTGCATGTTTTGGGGAAAAACGTCATGATAGTACATATCCGCACCCTGCGGTCGATCCGTCGAGGTAGCCCCACTTTACAAGGTTGGAGTTGGAGGTCTGAAGCCTGGTTGAAGCCCACCATTGAAAATCCAGACAGCTGTGCTGCTGGGAAGTTTGTTTCACCACTTCTTCTTCCTAGCTTGAAGCACAAGGAAGTGTCGAAGGGCGGTCGTTTTAAGGGTCTGTCTTAAAGTAATTTTAACGTTCTAAAAGTGCTGATTCTCAGCCTAGTTTGAATAAATGACTTTTGATTTGATCCAACCGCAAGTATTTCAATTAGGTGTCAAGTATTCTTGAAAACGGGCATAAGACAGACCAACTTACGCAAGTAACGCAACTTAGAAGGGTTATGAAGAGAAAGGACGATAACCACTTGTACACGGTCTCATTGTGTTCCCTATGCGAAGGGATTGCCTCACGGTGCGGTGCTGGTATGCGAGTAACGTGGTGCAAGCTGTCAGTAGTGTATGGTGACGATGGGGTAATTTATATCCGTATGATTGAGTCTCGAAATGTTGCTTATCCTTTAGCAGTTCCAAATATTTACACAATTAGGACACTTTCTGGATGTTTGTGCAGGAAATATTTGTCTTTGTAAACACATAATAAGTTGAGGTTAATATATAAGAAACTCTTAACCTGATATCAGACGTTTCACTCAAGTGAAGAATCATTTTTGTTTCATTCCACACGACACCGACATCATTTTAAAGGAATGAACGTTCATATTCTGCTCCGTTCATTATATAACAACAGGAATGAATTTCGATAACAAATCGAACGGGTTTTTTCGTCATCAAGTTTTTAGTATACAATACATACTCCAGTGGTCTTAACAAGACTGAGAAAACCCATTAATATGCTTGGCTATCAGATCAACATAAAGCTAGGGGGCTTTCCCCAAAATTCACATTTATTGCATTGTCCCATTGTCATACCCATAGATTTCTACTACCATTTATTGCCAGATGGGATTACCCAACGTGAAAAAAAACCTATTGGCTTGTATAAGGTCACACTGTCTACCTGAGAAGGGACCACGCCACAGAGTTTCTGATCCCAAGGAGATTGGTTTATACGGTTTACTACATATGCGTCAAGTTACGCCTTCTTCACATGTGGGTAGGCAGTCACTACAGAACGCCACCTTACATACTCCTTTTGCTTAGTTTACTATTGCACCCTAATAACGACTATGATGGTGCAATGGTCATAAGCTTTGTATATTGCATCATGTTCCATGTTCGCTGGATATACTGAATTGCTAACACCGTGGTGTAACGATCAGAGAAGCTATTTCCATGTTTATACAATGTGGAGACGATAATACAACAATAAATAAAACACTGGCAATATTAATGCATAGGAGAATTTTGGAACTATTAAATTAATCCTAACATTGAAATTAAAAAACAGTTTTTTTCTAACAGACTAGTAGTGATGGGCTGACTATGGGTTTTGCCAATCTTTGACTAGCTATAGTGGGTAAACTATTGAAGATCTTTGATTGAATTTTCGTATGCAGACTGGAAACGTCATTAGATATAATTATGCAGTTTAATATTTATTGTTGTATTGTCGTCTCCACCGTATGAACGGTCGCATACTAGTCTCAATCTATCAAAAATACAGCAGTACAAGGATCTTTTGGCGTTTGATTGACAGTGGAAAATAAGATGGCGGCGCTAGTTCCGATTTTGCCCACGCACCAAAAGATTCTTGTACCTACAGCTGTACTACTACAGCTGTACATACAGACGTTGATATATTTAGTAACCTATTCCGCTTAACTATTCCTAAAGAGTATAAAAAACCCTGTAAGAATCGCAGATCGTCCGGCGCCCGATGTGGCAACACGTCGTGTTCAGGTCAATCGCCATTCTCGTTGAAAGGTGAAACACGTGTCGACTCTTGAGGAATACTAATAATAGTAGCAGCCCGGAATGTGGATTTGTGCCCAGTTGATGGCAATAGGCTCGCCCCCTATTACATGGGACTTAAACATAACTGGCGAAATGTGGCTCTACTATTTATTGGCCATAGATCTGCCCAAGCCTTTGGGGCATACAAGCGTGATGTTAAGTGAGAAATCAATACAAGCCAATCTTCCTGGCTTTATGCTTTATCTACCCACAATGAGAGAGAATGTTGGTATATTCTTTGACTTCAGCCACATAAACGCTTCACTAGCACTTGACAAGAATCATTAAAACTATCAGGCAAAATAGTTTTCAGTTTTCGATTTGCTTTTATTTAAGTTCACGTTAATTAAAATCAGTTCAACATTTTTCGAGTTCACATCACACATAGATACATACATGGAGTTATCCTTACTCGCTTAAGACCCTGCCCCAATTGTGACAACCTAGAACATTATATTAAAGCCTGCTTCGATAATTAATACATATTTATCCATATCCACCTTCTCACCTTACGTCTCTCTAAGCATGATCTTATTGGATCTCGTTAAGATCTACCATCTTACATCCTGCACATAGTAAAGACTTTAACTTGTGTAAAATAAGGTTTAATATTGCTTTTTCTAGTGTCGAGTTAACGTGGTATCTGATTAAAGAATACCAAGTAAAGAATTGCGACTAATTTGATCTTTATGTCTGTGTAATAAGATTCATATTATTTGGCTTGATAGTATTTCTAAGTTTGTTTTTAACTTAATGTCCTGCTGTCCGTTACACATAATTGGTACAGATTGCGTGTAAGGCGAATATAATAAATTATTAAATAGTAAAGTACATAGTATTATGTACTTGTGAGATATATAACGGTCGTATTTAGATTACAACGTCTGGACAAGTTAATAAAATGGTATTTCTTGAGTTAATTGGAGAGCATGGTGTATTTATATCGTTAGCTTGTGTTAGGTTTTACACCTTTGAATAAATAGTAGCCTATGTTTTGAAAGATAATAATTGTTCAAATGGGTTACTTTTGTTAGGATTTTTGTTCCATATAAATACAAGGTTTAAATATTATCAAAGAAATGTTGTGTAAATGATTATTATTTGTTTTATATAATTTGTTAGTTTTAATGTTTGTTTTATTTCCTGTGCGTGTCCCAAATAAAATATTTTTCTTTCTTTCTATCTGTCTTTCTTTGGAAATGTTAATCCTTGATTTAATATTTATTGGTGGAATGGATAGCGGCCAACTAGGTTGCTCAACGATTGGACCACGACACTGGCATCGCCCGAGATCGTAGACCAATTGGAGAGCGGGATTTACCGCGGGGATGTTGAGGATATTTGGCTAGGAGCGGGTGAGCAGGAGGGGGCATTCGCTCCTGAGTCGTCGATGGCGACATTCGATTAGAATACGTTCTCACACAATGTAATAAATATAACATAGCCGTTTTGTTCCCAGCTAGAACAGTTTCCCATTGAGCGTTGTGAACTTGTGACCGCTGAAGCCAGGAATATTTCATTCAAGTGTGTTATTAAAATGTTTGTTAATAAAATAGAGAATTAAGATAAATAGAATCTGAGACTGCTGAGCATGAGGTCCTGGGTTCGATTCCCAGGTCGGGCGCAGTGTCATTGGGTTTTTCCATCAGGAATTTCTCAGTAGGAACCCGGAGTCTGGATTTGTTTTGGTTGATGGCAATAGGCTCGCCCCATACTAGATGGGACTTACTGGCGAAATGGGGGTGTACTATAAGTAGTCCTCTGCCTAACTCTTCGTGGAATACAGGCGTGATGTTATGTTATACATATTAAGTGAACTGAATAATGTACTTACCGTAAAATAAATGATACTTTTCTTCCTTTTCCTGTCATGTTAATTACTTGTCATTATTCAAACTAGGCTGAGAATCAGCACTTTTCGAACTTCAACATTATATAAGACCGTCCCACAGATATTAACAGTTAAATAACTTGACCAACTAATATGGTCAACTACATATAGCTATTGTGGTAGTCAACCAACTATTTGGGCCAATATATGCATATAACAAAAGTCTTTTCAAAGATGACCAATTGAGAGCATCTGCATAGAATTCATCAATTTGGCACACAATGACAAACAACACATATAAAAAACCAATTCAATGAGATAGGTATTGGTTCCGGTTTCCATGCGAATATCAATTACAGAGAAACGAGACTGACTTACTGACTAAAACCCACCCGTGTTCCTTTAGTTGCCCGTGTGTTGCCAGGGTCCACGGTACCTAGTCCTTTCGTACTTTCCCGCGACCCTGGCAGAGGTATGACATATCTAGGTTTACATTTCCAGTATATATAAGGTGACCTAGCTTTGCGTAAGTTTTCCGGACAATGAGAGATCAGAATCAGATTATATCCGTGCCTCGAAAGTGCATGATAAGCCGTTGATCCCGGCTGTCATTCGTAGACCTGTGATAGTCGTTAGTCAGAAGCCTGAAAGTCTGACAACCAGTTTTACCGAGGTACCT
Organism: Eupsilia transversa; assembly: GCA_914767815.1. NCBI lineage: Eukaryota > Metazoa > Arthropoda > Insecta > Lepidoptera > Noctuidae > Eupsilia > Eupsilia transversa. Next base: position 11,681,739 of record OU611896.1, read on the forward strand.
TAATAGTATTTCTCAGTAACCGGGTTGCGAAGGTCAGATAGGTTGTCGCTCCATGTAAGTACAAGTATTTCACTGGTATTCAGCTGCATTTGGTTAGACTGGAAGCCGACTATTATGTAGTCGGAAAAAAAAGACAAGCAGATTATGATGGTAAGTGATGATGCGGTCAACGATGGTGCACGCTTGCGCAGCAGTAACTATTCACTCGAAACTTGTACTCCTCCAGGTTACTTAGCTACCAGGGAACACAGACTCTGTCAGTGAGTTCCAATTCCTAGCCATTTATCTTTCTCCTGTCCTTATCCCAATTTATTTGTGGTCGGCGCAACATGTCTTTTTCTTCCATTCTCTATTAGTCGTCACCTCGGTAGTCACCCCCTTTCTACCCATATCATCTTTCACACAGTTCATCCATCGTTTCTTTGGTCTTTCCCTACTCTTTAGTCTTTCACATTCATACTCAACATTTTCATAACGATATCTTCCTCATTCCTCCTTAGCTATTCATCTACTTGATTAACAGGGTGCATTCGGAAAGTTGGCAACGTCGCCGTAAAAAAGTCATTTGGAAAGTTTCCAAATACTTTTTTACATCTGAAACTAATTATTCGGTGGATACTTATTATTGCATTTCATAGTCAATATTCTAGTTGACTAATTGACCATATTTCATATTTTCATACAGGAATATTGCCAAATTAATCAAAATAGCGATATATTTGACATCTATTTGCGACGTTGCCAACTTTCCGAATGCACCCTCTTAATCAAGTAGATGAATTGCTAATAAGAATCTTAAATTCACAGACAGACATGTACAGCCCTAACCGCTGGGTTTAAGAACATGACAAGCACAAGAATCCCGTATAATTATATATAGCTAAAGTGTAAGGAAGGATTTCAAGGATGACACCGTAAATCGGGGTGCCATCATTCTCATGACAGTAGTCACTGTGGCCATTATGTGATCCAACGTATTATTGAAATCCTTAGAACAGTCTTTAATTTGGTGTTTCATCTTCGCTTCTAGGAAACAGCTTTACCCAAGTAAAATGGCTCGCTTTCAACGCCGTCAATCTATTGAAAATTATCTTGTAACGTAACCAATTTGTATGCGAATCATCCATCAATGTAATGTACTCATTACTTATTCACGACACGTCCCTATTGCTTCAAATTGTTTCTCAGCTGAATTCTATTACATTGTAGTCATGTTGCTGTATTGCGTGTGAGTGTTTCTTTTGTGTTTCGTAAATAATAAGATGTAGGTAACATTACATCACGCCTGTATTCCCTGAACGGTTGGGCAGAGGTGTACCTGTAGTACACCCACATTTCGGTTATTCAGTTATGTTTAAGTCCCATCTAATAGGGGGCGAGCATATAGCCAACCGGGCACAAATCCAGACTCCGGGCTGCTGCTGAGAAATTCGTAGGTAATGGAAAAGCCCAATATCACTTTGACCCGTGAATCGCACCCAGTACCCTCATGCTCACCGCTTGCGACCACTAGACAAGGAGGCAGCTTTCTTGATGTAACCAATTATGTAGGTAATTAGGGCCTCCTTGATTGAATGAACCTAAGTATTGTCGATCGTCTTAAGGTTGTCACTTGACGTCATCTGTTTTTGATTTAAGAACAATGTGACAGCTAGACAGTTATCAACCTTATTGATGTTTCTAATTTAATGGAAGTTTGCATTAAAATTGTTTGAGCAATGACGACGTGACGATGAGTCTGGATATTATGTTCTTTAAATATAAGCAAAGAGCAGTGGTGGCTCAGTGGTAACGACCTTGACTTAGGTACGAGTTGTAGGTCGTGGGTTCGACTTCATCAAGGATGAAAAATTGCCGATTTCTTTCTCCAGGTCCAATCTACCCATGTGCCAAATTACATCCAAATACGTTCAGCCATTTTAGCGTGAAAGCGAAACAACAAACAAATTCACTTTCGCATTTGATATTAGTTAGGATTTATTAGCCCAGGAGACCGGCATTAAAAAAATACAGAATCGCCTATAACATTTACAGAATACAGTAATAAATGATCGTTTTTAATAAGTTAATAACAGGAAAAACTGTTGCTTTGTATTTGTACTGATATCACAGAGTAGCCAGAGACAGTAGGTTAACTTTATCAATATTGGAGAAGCGATTATAGTATATGAAGATGCAGGGAGAAAAATTATTGAAATTGTTCACATCAATTTACAAAGAAAGCATGAGACATTCACCAGAAAAGTAGCAAACTAGTCCTGGACAGCCTCCCTTCGACTATAATTTTAAGAACATGATGAAGCACAAGAAACAGCGTTCACTAGCGTTATTGCAGAGCGTTATCCATAGCTAAGAGAGTTCGAAGAACGGAAATGACGGAAAGAACAAGTGACACTTGGCAACGATAAGCGAGATATATGTAAAAAAATACACTATAATATGTAAAAATAAAAAAAAATAGATTCTAAAAGATGAGCTAGTCAACAGGTCGGTAATGACTAGTGAGGCTGACTGACCAGAGTGCGCTAAACGAACACTAGCAATGTCACTTATTGAGGCTTTTCTATAACCACCAAGCTGCCAAGCTCCAATTAAAATATGACTGTGTTAAATTGGTCAGCTTGAGATCGCGTGTTCTTGCGTCTCTAGGCATAAAAATATAGGTCTCCTCAACATCACGGGCACGACGGACCTTCTCGACTCTTTTATTTTGTGGCTACAAACATACAGACGGAAGGAAATGGCAAATTCATTTGAAACAGTATGATTAGGTGTTTATTTGATGGCGTTTCCGTTTGTAAGCTATCAAGGTTCGTTTGATACTTATGCAGCAATAATCACTTGTTTATAGACATTTTAACGGCTTTGACACATATTTAAAACGATAATAGTTGAACGGTTAAGGTGTTAATTAGTTAAAGGTCGTATTAGAACCATCTAACTGAACGGACAAATGTGCTGGTGGGGAGTTTGTTGCGCCACTTTTTCTTCCCAGCTAAAGTACTAGGAAGTGGTAAAGGACGGGCGTTTTGATTTTGATTCAAAGTTTCCATAATACTAATCTTCTCTTTTTACTAATTGCTTGTCATTACAAACCATGTGCTTTGGAGCATTCAGCCTTAATTATTATGCTTGATAAGGTTTTACAGCGGTATGTAAGGGATATTTTAATTTAAGATTCTGGCAATTCGTAAAATTGCCTTACTGAAAAATCTGCCTAGTCTTTTCCCAACTACTTTGCTTCGGTTCGCTTCCAGTCGAACTGAATGCAATTGAATACCATTGTTTCACATGGAGTGACTGCCTGTCTGACCTCCCCAACCCAGTTTCTGGATTTAATACGATAGCCCTTGGCAAAGACTGGTTGTCAGAATTTCGGGCTTCTGACTACGATAACAACTGCTAAAGATCTACGAATGACAGCTGAGACCAACTGCTTAACGTGCTTTCAGAGGCACAGGTAGTTTCGGTATGTAATGGATGGTCACCCATCCACGGACAGACATTGGCTAGCGTTGCTTAACCTTGAAGATCGACTCGTGCGGCTGTTATTATTTAGCCTAGATTAATAGTACCTTACTGAATAATAACTTGAATAGTCATTGTCCTATTCATATTAAAATTTATTTGTATTCGATGCAATTCACGTTTATATTCATGCATTTCTATCAACTGTCATCTAAGCATCCACTTTCTTCCTGAACCTATTGTCTTCATGCCATCAATATTTTAATTGTTTGTTTCTTAGCATCTACATTCATAAGTACCCTTGTTCTTATTACATTCTCGTCATTCCTTCGCATAGACATTCATGTCCATTGTCCATACCATGACAATCGGGTACTCTTCAGCTAATTCGTCACGGCCACTACTAGAATGCAAGTCGAGGTATTCTTGTTCTGATAATGTCCTTAATTTATGAGTGAGCTACACGATTACTGACAAATGCGTTCATTGATTGGATACAGGTCCACTCAAATGTGTGTGGTTCTTTCCTCAAAATACCATCTCAGACATTAATCTGCATAGTCCTAATATGGCCTGACCAAGAATATGTCTGGACTTTAAAAGAGACTGTGACCTCTGAGTTTGTTTCGGCGTTTCTTCTCAGAGTATTCACAATAAGTAACACCGAACTCCTCTACATAGTTTAAGTATAAGTTATTTTTGACGTGTAAAAGTGTTTTATGGACCAATAAATTTACAGAAATAAATGTAATTTATCGTTTATGAGATTGGTGGTTCAGATTACTTTTAAGTAAAATTTTTTTGTTTATAATCATCACACTTTCTTATTGCCAGTCAGTGTTGGAATCATTTAACTTGATCAACGGGCACTAAGTCGAATTAGAAAAAATCGTCAGAATAATCGCTGGTGACTGTTTGCGCAATTGTCATCGTAAAATTAAACACATTAAAAACAACTTTATCGGCAATTGTGGGAGCTGTCCCTTCTATGTAGGTACTAGGTAAGTGCAACGGTAATTCTATAGCCACAATAACATTGTATGGATGGAGGTATTCAAATATTTATAATGAAGTTCCCAGGCTGAGGTAAACATAGTTTTGCTATGAGCACTGGTCGGCAGCTGGTTACCGCGCTGATCAATTATAAAAATAAATAAAGAATCTTAGAAGTTTTTGAGAGTCTTGACCCAAAAAATCACTACAGTACCTAGTGATCGCAATTGCTGCTGTAACCTAAATCCATTGAATTGGGTATAGAGCAAGCGCTCGATTCCGGCAACTATACGACTGTACCTACGCACAAGTAAAAAGCGAGCTGGTGAAAGCAAACCGTTTAACAAAATGTTCCGCATTCACTTGTTCACTAACTAATCGTAGTGGCTACTGCAAACTGTCTATCTTCACGCTTCTTCTTATTAAGGGTGCCAGCAGAACCGAGGGTTTAAATGATTAATGATTTTATTTATGTAAATAGGTTTGTACAAACACTTTTTTTACCTGTCAATAATAAATATAATGTTTATAGAACTAGAAGCAAGATCGAAACAGACTCAGAGGTTACAGTCTCTTGCGGGTCTTTCTCCATAGAAACGCTCTCGCCTGTTTTCTTTCTGGTTTATGACTATATTGCAATGTTTTTTTACAGTAAAATAAATATCAACAATCTTGTATGTCCCTATGTTTTCCATTTTTGATGATACAGCGATAGTTTCGTCAAATACCAAATTTTCAAAAGTCTCTCCGCCGACATAATCTTGTTCAGATCATGTGAGGACCAACCATGTAGATTTGTCTGAACTGGAATTTTTGACAGATTTGAGTGGACCTGTCCAGTCAGTGCACGCATTTGTCAGTGATCGTGCAGCTCAATCCAGAAGTTAAGGAGCTCAACTAAAACTTGTACATGTATCAGTGTGAGTTTGTTGATATCATCGTCATAATTCATAATTATTGTTGTTATCGGCTAAAATATTAGACTTTTAACTACCCGATCAAAGAAGGGTTAGGTAGGTATGTCATTAGATTGGATCCTTATTGTCTCTTTCCGATCAGGATATTTAGATCCAATCATACAAAGAATTTGAATAAATAACGGAAACGATAAGATTAATACAGTAAGTTATCTTATTCCATGATCATTAATTAAATTCATTTACGTCTTATCTAACTTACCATTATAAAAAACAACCTTGAAACCTGCCATTGTGTTTTATAATAATGATGTAATTATTTCAAGTGTAGCTACACGAAAAGTATATTTATTTTAAGAGTCTTTGAAGGGTCTCTTTGTTATTATCACAGAGAGTACTGGTCACGTTATCACTATCTATACTTATAATAAATCTGTAGAAGTGAAAATTCTGTACATTGAAAATATCAAAAAAAAAAATGGCAGGGGGTGTTACTAGACCGACACCGAACCCAAAAATGTGATTAAAAAAATTTTTGTCTGTCTGTCTGTCTGTCTGTCGGTCTATCTGTCTGTCTGTTTGTTCAGGCATCACTCAAAAACTACCGGTTCGATTACGATGAAACTTGGTATAATTATTCTTTAATATCCTGGGCACCACACTGGGTACTTTTTATCCCGGAAAAGTATCCTATCCTACGGTTGGGGGGTGTCAAAGTTTGTATGGAAGAATTTTAACGCGCTCTCCGATTAACTCGAAACTCAATATTTATACTTAAACCCAAAAATTAAGAATAACGTGTATCAGGATTTTTCGAAATTCAACCCCTAAGGGGGTAAAATAAGGGATGAAAGTTTGTATGAAAAACCTTATTCCTTGAGGTAATAAACATGAAACTTTGCACGAATAGTTATCTAAATAAATTATAAAGTTTGTAGTTTTTGTTTTTCTAAATTACCCCCCAAAGGGGGGTTGCGGGGTGTCAGTGTTTGTATGGAAGAATTTTAATGCTGTGTCAGATTAACTCGATATTTATACTTAAAACCCATGGGGATGTATGGGGTAATTTCCGACACTCACGCGGGCGAAGCCGCGGGCAGCAGCTAGTTATTTAATATAGTTATAAGTTTATCCCAAAAATATACATCCGTCGATTTTAATATATTTTTCGCCTGAGCTCGTCAAATCTAATAATTCAACAGGAATAAAATTAATCAAAATGTTTCAAACTGAAAGCATTAATTTCAATTAAACCATTTAGATACAGTCATTTTTGAATGTCAAAGAGTAAAATAAAAAAATAATAAAAAATATATATATTCAAGTATAAAGTAAAGTAAAAGATGTACATTAATTACAATCGAGGTAACTTTAGTTCTAACTGTAATGTAGACCTGCCTGATCTAGGTTTGTGAAAAGCTGTGTTTCAGGCCATCAATTTACATCAAACATTTAAAAAGAAGACTATAAATTGATTAGCAGCTTACAATTAAGATATAATATTAAAAAGAAAATAGTCAGAAAATTGAAGCTAGATGATTCCAAAACGTAGATCTCTATTGACAAGAACAAAAACAATATAAAACAATTCAAATTAAAAGATTAAATTGAAACATTTACCAGTTTAAGTTAATGTCACATGTTTAAAACTCTAATTTTAATACAAATAGTGAACACAGATGTCATCGATAAACTTAAAGTAAATACTTACCTCAATCAGCAGGTGTAGGTACTTCCTTCCAAAAAATATAATTATCACAATTTAACGACTTATCACTGATTATCACGTCGAACTGATTGATATATCAACACTTTTATTAGCAACACTGCACTGGCACAAAAATATTTGATGATTAGAAAAAAATACTTCCCAAATCCCGGTCTATATTCTAAATTCCAGAAAAAATACTAGGTACAAAAAAGAACTGTTATTTTGTAGCAGTGATTTTTACGAACCGATTAAATTAGTATTTTTTTCACGTAAAAAATCTCGATGTTTATTTTATTTAGCAATGGGTCACAATTTTCACGTGCGTTTTGCTCGCGTGTTTAACAATGACTGACAGTAAGCGGCAAAGTTTGGTGGGAATAAAGGCGCGATTCCATTAGGCAAGTTACTTGTATGCAAGTTGCAAATTGCATACAACTTGGACAAACCTGCATACAAGCTACAACTTGTGTGAGGTAGTTTGAACTTGTACGTTCATACATTACATTACATATCTCAAAAACATGTTTCCAATGCAAGCAACTTGTACGCAAATGTGACGTCATACTTGCATGCAAAACTTGGCTAATGGAATCGCGGCTTTAGTGATTAAAACATAATTTCCTTAACGTATACTACTCACTAAATACAGTACCTACAGGTTAATATATTATATACATAAGTAAAAGGTAAAGTATGACGGTTAAAATTTTCCCTAGTGATAGCAATTACCTTGAGTAAAAGGAGTTTCTCCCGACCGTTACGTGGAGAAAAATCATTCAAGTAGTCGGCTTCCAGTCTAACCGAATGCAGCTGAATACGAATATTTTACATGGAGCGACTACATATCTGACGTCTACAACTTAGTTACTGGGTAACACCCCTTGGAAAGACTGGTTGTCAAACTTTTGGGCTTCTGAGCACCCGTGACGACTACCAAACATCGAAAAACAGTCGGGACCAACGGCTTGAGGTGTCTCGATATGTAATGGATGGTCACCCATTCACAAACCGACATCGACACCACCACCACATCAACATCGACACCACTACCACATCGACATCGACATCTACCCATTACGAACGGCAAACGTAACTCAACCTTCGAGCGACCCATGTGGCTGTTAAAGGCTAAGAAAGAAGCAGAAGGGGGCTAAGAAAACTTCATTTTATAACATTTTATAACCGGTGTCGCGTCGGGCGACAAGTCGCGGCAGTATGCACGACCCTTAACTTTTCACAACCCGTAGGTAGGTAGGTACCTACGGGTTGTGAAAAGTTAAGGGTCGTCACGCCAAATATGGGCCATCTGACGAAAGTTCTGAAGCCTACTTATAAAAGTGTAGTAATTGCAATAAATCACATCACGTCCGTGACAATGTTTTCCGCGAGTAATCGTAAAGGGGCGAGCCATCAACTGGGCACAAAGCAAGGCTCCGGGCTGCTGCTGAGTAATTCTTAAACACAAAACATTTTGCCCGACTAACGGATCGATCCCAGGGACCCATGCTTTGTGCAGTCGTTCTTGCGGCCATTAGACCTACGTGGCTATCATAACGGAAAAATCGCGTGTTGCCCTTAAAGCTCGTACACACTGGCGCGATATCGCAGGTGCGACAAGGGTCGCACTGCCTGTCGCGCCCGCGATATCGCGTGTGTACGAGCTAGTTTTGGACACAATTTTCTTTATTAGACGTCCGTTCAAAAATTGTGCATGCGGATGCCGAGGAGGAGGTACGATTGCGTGCGGAGGCGGAGGCGAAGTTCTCTTACCTTGTCACTAGATTGTAAATTGTACCTTCGTAAATACTGTGAGAAAACTTGATCGAATCAACCGTGAACTTTACAACGACAATAGCCCAAAGGATCATGTATCGACTGTCAATCGAAAGGGCAAACCGGTAAAGTACATTAAGTCCGTCAATGTAGCCGCGAAATTATATTTATAAGTCCCTGCCTATTATTGTCCCACTGCAGGGCAAAGGCCTCTTCTCATACAGAGAAGGCACGAACATTGATCACCACGCTTGCTCAAGACGTGTTGGCGATCTCAGACATATAAAGCATTAGTGCAGGTTTCCTCACGACTTTTTCCTTCATCATATTTGATGGGCATACACTCTGGAAGTCGTACCCCGAGCCCCAAGATACAGACTAACTGTCTAGTTTGGGGTTCACTGGTAAATAATTTTGTAACCTAGTTATAGGTAATATTTTAAGATACTCATGTAAACCTGTAAACCTCTTCCTGTAAACTTGCTTACTGTATTAGGTACCTGGACAATAAACTATTTTCTATTTCTATTTTCTACTTAAATTATTACGTGTTAATACTGACCATTTGTAGCAAATATCATTTTGAGAGCTATATTGATGATGACTATGACTAATAGAGAAGAAGTTATGGAAGAAAAAAACATGTTGCTCGGACCTTAAATAAATTGGGATAAGGGCAGGAGAAAATGATGAAAATAATTATATTGATGTTTTAAATCATTATAATTAAGTAATTATTTAATCATAAATGCCCCGTCATAAATATTGATCAACATACAATGTCAAACCGCGTCGCAATTTGGAAAATGGTAATAAATAAATTTCGCGGCCTACATGATAAGGAATCACCTTAATAAAGATAAATCAAAAGTTCGTGACAGTTGATCTTACATAATTACAGATAATGACAAGATTCGATTAAGTTTAAGTACTTGTTATCCGGAGTAATTGTAATAATTTCGACGCGTAATCATATTTTTTTGGCCAGGCAGTAATCCTTTTGACCTTTCCAAATTGGGGCGGTCATTTTCAAGAGTTGATTTTATGTGATAAGAGTTTGGCTTGACAAACAGACTGACGGCCCAACAACTGATGAAATGTTGTTCGCCGCCTTAATGTACTAAACAGGAGAGGGTCCGGCAAAATTAATTTAAAAATAAATTAAATTCAGCAGGGGCGAGGGGCTTGTGGTTAACTGTACAGGTCGGGGCCTAAGTCTACCAATTTAAAAACGTTACAATGGTCACTCAATGGTGAGTTTTTGACAGATTTGCCATACAAAAACTGTCAAAAACTTACCATTGAGAGACCATTGTAACGTTTTTAAATTAGTAGACTTAGGCCCCTGGTTAAGCTACGCTTGCCGCGGTTAGGCCGTGAATGAGTGACAATCTTTACATACCGAGACGTTGCCTCGGAAAGCACGTTAATCCATTGATCCCGGCTATCTTTCTGGGATCTTTGACAGTCGTTACGGGTCGTCGTAAAGTATGCCGAATTGTACATTGTGCTAGTGGAAACAGCGTAGTGATAAAATTACTGGACAACTACGGTTTATTTTCGTTAATATTTTATAATTTACCGAGTATTTAGATATTAAATAATTTTCTTAGATAATTATGTCAAATAATGATCAAACGTTTGGTAATAAAAACCTTCAAACCACCAACAAAATGAACGTCAGTTCACAGATTAATTGCAACCTCGGAATTCTGCTCACTCCAAAAAACATGAATGGGTGTGAAGAATGGACGTGAATAGAGAGATAAATTAGTAGTATTTGGAAGTGATTCATCATTGTCAATAACGAATCAATCACTTGTTTTGAGTTGAAAACTAAATTATAAATGTAAGTTGGTCGATAATTACTCGTTAACTTGTAGAGTCTTCTTAGCTGTGATAGTTTTCCTGTTAATTTCGTTATAATTAAACTAATGCTGTAAATTTTCCCACATATCCAGAACTTACCATTTAGCTGGCAGGAGTGGGACTTGACTCTTAACAAAAATTAGCACTTTAAAGCTTAATATTTCGCTAACGGATCCTTCAATCCAATTCATAATTTATTTTACCACTTTGTCGGCGTCATTAATATGTATACTCATGCCAAATTAAGCTTTCTAGTACTAACAGTCTCTGCGCTAAGCCGGGGACAGACAGACAGACAGACAGATAGATAGACATACAGACAGACAGACGGATATGGCGAAACTATAAGGGTTCCTTGTTCACTACGGAACCCCAAAAGCAAGATGGCGGCGTTCGTTCTAATTTTGGCTTGGTTTTCCCCACCGCTTAAACGTACTGTAGACTTATCTCTCTATATGTTACTTTCCTTTTTTATTTAAAAGTTACTCCTTCATTTGAGGATATAATTGTCACCCTACCTAAGATAGATTTTCTGTTATCTATCCGTGAGTGATCAGCTAGTTTTTTACCGGTTCACGCTCCACCCGCGCGTAGCGTGAAGGTTGCTAGCAGTCTTAATTATGTTTTTGCCACACTATCATCTAGAATTATCACATCACATCGAATCGTTGTAAAGTAACATAATAACTAAATAGTTTCGTTGTCTGGATATTTTTTTAATGCTCGGTATATATATTTTTTTTTTTTTTGTATAATGTTGTTATTAAGTTAAAATATTGGCAAGGGTAAAATGCATGGGTACTTATACCTTATCTAATACCTACAAGTCAATTTAATTATTTTATCATGTTTAATGTGTGATAAAAGCGTGCTTTATAGTTTTTTTTTATTATAGGTACACTAAAGGTCGGTTTACAATCTAATTTTATCTTCGCCATTTTTTTTTGATGTAGGTCAAACAAATACAGTCATATTTATATCTGTTTCCTTTTCAATAGACTTCCTTTTTTACTTGTCTCCATTCACCTGGCCCGTATAAGGCACATCATTAGTGACTTGGCTTGCATTTCTTGGATGCCAGACACATTGCTATGAGGTTTTTATTGAAACTTATTAAAGTAGCTAATGTTAATAAATTATACAGATTATTTAGGTATTTATTCGTACCATTAGCCTGTGCTGTAATTAAATATGATAATTATGGCTTAGTCCCATCTCATTCCCTATGCGTTTGAGCCTACATTTTTTTTCATCTGACACCCCTGCCATAAATCACTCAAAACATGTAAGTATGTAACTTAATCTGAAACAAATAAGGTAGTGCTTTTTGCACGATTTTAGTGTTTTTTTTAAATTATAACTTTAAGAAGTCTAAGTAGACAACAAAAAACAATGAATGAACATGAAGCCGTTGGCCCCGGCTGTCATGTGTAGATCTTTGGCAGTCATTACAGGTCAGAAGCCCGAAAGTCTGTCAACCAGTCTTACCAAGGGGTATCGTGTTACCCAGTAACTGGATTGTGAACTTGTGGAGGTCAGATAGGCAGTCGCTCCATGTATCAGTATTTTACTTGTAGGTATTCACTGGCATCCGGTTAGCAGATTGCAACCCGACCCCCATAGTTGGGAAAAGACCAGACAGAAGACTCACTTAGTAAATATTTGTTTATTATTAAATTATCCCGATTCCTGTAAACTACCGACCGTTATCGTACTCGGTACTATTGTGCTCGCGCCTGTTACTTTTGTTACAGTAAATAAACATATCGGCGTTTTGTTCATTAAATAACAGTAGTGTGGTGTGGAATCTATGACTATTATTTTGTGAATATAAGTTCAGAAATATGGAGTTGTACAAATGTTATTGCAGCGGCTTTCTCTCAGCTAGATTGGGTATCTAAGATAGCTTAAGTGAACCCACGAGGGGGCGGGCAGCTCCAAAAATAAACTGTATAACAACAAAGTACTTGTACCTAATTGTATTGGTTAGTCCTCCAACAATTTCCAGCTTTTTCTGTATTTAGCTTTCACATGCCATGATTTGCCAACCAATTCATCTATCTTGTCTTGCCAACGTTCTGCTAGTCCACCTCTTCTTCTCTTACCTTTCTAAGAGTCCATCCGTCGTGGTTATGTATGCCCAAATCAGCGAACCTATGCGGCACATGTCTTCGGCTCCTTGTAGTTTTATCGTAAATGATAAATGAATGATAAATGATTTATTTTCTGTAAGTAGATTTATACAAACACTTTTACACGTCAATCACATGTTAAAAAACTAGATGAGGTCGGCGTTTCCTATCTGACTACTCTGAGAAGAGTAGTCAGATAGGAAACGTAACAGGCAAGGGGTTAGTTACTTTAGAAGATAGTTAAGACCGGCGCGTATGGTAAAAGATTAGGAACCCCTGCTAGATGGTCAAAATGACACTATTAAATGACAGTTGGGTTAAGTCTGGACCAAGATGAAGCCTATACCCGGCTGTTACATAACTGGGTAAACACAAAATTGGTCACGGCTAACAACTATTAATGTTGTCATTGATAATTTCTTTTACGACTTAATCAAATTGATTGCAAGGCAAATTGACAACCCTGAATACCTACTTGTGCTATCACCACAAGATGTTTAAAAATTCTAAGCATCATCCTAATGCAAAACATACCTGCCTCGATATACAAAAGCTGTGAGACCGTGTGAATATTGCAAAAGGATGCAATGGAAGACTTGCATATTAATAGCTCCTGGATATTGACTAGGAAGGGAATAATCGTGACATCCTGTACGCCGTAAATTGTAAATAGCGCCATCTACTGCGACGTTTAGGGGTTAGAAGATAAATAACTAAGTATACAAAATAACGGCTATTTTTCGTTATTTTCGGCATGGCGTTATTGTCAGATACCCTGCATTATATTAACTACTGATTATGAGATTCTGCTTAGTGGATGGTTATATCTAATGGGTACCACAACCCAACCTACCTTTGAAATACCAGTCTGTTCATGTCCCACTGCGCAGGGCAAAGGCCTATTTTCAAAAAGAGTATAAGTTACTTATACTTACTATAAGTCTGTAGCCCAAATGCACACTTTCTTTCGCAATCAGAAGGATCTTGAAGGACATTTCTAATCCATTGCTTCTTATGTTTGACAAATTCGTCGGCTCGACAGCGTAAATAACGCACTGAATGTTTTTGAATTGCCAAAATGAAAAACATTGCAATTATTTGTGTTACGCAATTACTCCGCAAGTTACCTGGCGATGTTTAACCTTCACCAATTTCAGTAATTAATATCCAAGATAAACTCTTTGTGAAATATCGTCTAAACTGTAACATTGCAATACTGTAGCTTCCCATTAGTGAAAGAATTTTCGTAATCGGATCAGCAGTTCTAAAGATTACCGCCTACATACAAACTCACAATACCTGAGACTTTTAGATATATTTTTTTTACCCGACTACGGCGAAGCAAAAACGAGGGTTATGATTCTGACCGGCATGTATGTCTGTATGTTCATCTGGTCCCTCATAACTTCAAAACTACTTAACATAATTTGACAAATGAGGTATCGTTGGAAGCGTCTCTGATTATATATGGCTCACACACACGTCACATGAATATGCGCTATGCACTAGAGGACATAAAGGAAGGAACTAAAAAAAACATTTTAATGGTGCCATGTTGGGTATTAAATGAAAGGGCTTATTTAGCACATTTCCAAAATATATATAATAATATTATAGCCCCAAAATAATTAAAAATGTTGTCTAATAAGTGCATTAATAAAAAACGACAGGATCACATCGGTATAAATAAAATGCAAACGTTCCTTACTCTAAATTAAATTTATATTTAACGTTTATAGGTACATCAAAAATATATACATATTAAATTAACTTGACTGTTGATGAAACGTCTTTGTCCAATCACAAAATGACAAATGTTTGCTCCAACAGTCAATACTTTGATCAATCAAATATTGTTTCAATAACTCCAACGTTGTTTGAAACAATCAAACATCAATTTTCGTGATCTTTTTACCAATCACACTCAGTCTTGCGTCCTCTATGAAGACGGAATATTTTTGGTAAAAATTTATAAAATACATTAACTAACATCGTTGTAAAAGTAACATTTTGGTCCTTCATATAAGAAATAAAACTTTAACACAAACGCAATTTTATTTCTAGCTTAAATGGTTATCCACCCATATCAGGACAGTCTGAACGAGTTCATATAAAACGTACACACCGATATTTTTTTGAGCCCCTTACGGAGCTCGGTCCGTCCACGTCCCGGGCACGGCTCTGATATGTGTGGATAGACCTTTAAACACCAAAAACGACTTTCGTTATTAAAATAACGGTACCAGTTATATACAGTTACCCACCGTTATTTTAGAGTAACGATCGTTTTTTGCAACGATCAGCTCGTTTAACATAAGTTACTTTGTTACAAAAGCGTCTTTATTTCAAGACATTTTTAAATCCTTCTTCTATAAAACATTTCACAACATTCCTTTCATCACATCACGAAAACTTTCAGACTAGTAAACTGTAAATGCATAGCCTTGACCTGCCAGTTAAACTGGAAGACTTGATACATTGAATAATAATTATTTATGGTCATCACGAACTGGCCGCGACAGCTCTCGGTACGTTCACGATAGTTTCATCAGCTGTTCTGGTGACAGCTGTACCGGTATCGTTACTTCTGGTTTCGGTACTGACGGAGGAGGCTTGCGCTAGCGCTGTGGTTATCGGTGCTGTGATTGGCTGGACTTGGTAGTTGGGGTAGTGGACACCCACGACCTCATCGTAGCTGGGCGGAGCCATACATTCTGAAATTGAGATAAAAGAAAACGTTAGTGATGTGAAAATGCACTGTTTTAGGGATGTAGATATTATGTTTATTATGTCAAACTTTTAAAGATAATTTTTACAACACAAAAAGTCAAGTTTCGGTTATTGTGATCTGTCAAAAAGAAAAGCTAACCCATCGGAGAATACGGAGGGGAAGTGACGTAATTGTCGATGAAAAGATCCAATTGGATGTAACTTTCCGATTCGTAGGTAGCTGCTACATGTTATAAACTACTAGCTTCCGCCAGCGGCTTCGCCCACGTGATAATTATATTAATAAATTATAGTGTATGTTACAATTTTTTAAATCGGTTCAGTAATTTTTGTGTTTATTCATTATAAAAAAACAAATCTTTTCTCTTTATAATATTACAGTAGGTATCTTCTTCTGTAATTTCTTGTTGCTAACTACAGCTTCCCATGAGGAACAGAATGTTCGGAATCGGTCAGTAGTTCCGAAGATTACCGCCTACATACAAACCCACAAATACCTCTTTATAATATTCATTAATATAGTTTACTTGAGTACTAGAAACACGTTGTTTCTTCACGTGATACAGGTACTTATCTAGTTGTTTATGATGTAAGTGAGCATTATTATTCATATCCTGTTGATTTAACACCTGGTCTTAATGATATCTGGTCTTATTGTTTTATAAGGAAATTATCGTTTTATTTTACCTTGTCTTTTATAGGAATATCATCTTGGCAAAACCATATTATTTGTACAATATGTAACCTCGTAATTACTTTATCAGTTTTGAAAACAATTCCCACTGAATTTAAACTTCACTAAGGTTGAAACCACCTTACTGTCACATATAGTTACTTTCTCGAGCAAGAAGATGCCTGTTCACTCTTGCTTTGAAGGCTGAAAGGTTATATGTGGAAGGGATCACAGACGCTGGCAGAGAATTTCAAACTAAAATGTGTACTCACCATATTTTGGCGGGGGTGGCAAATTGGAAGGGCTGACGAATATAGACGGCTCCTGCTGCGCCAGTGACGGACGAGCTCGAGACCCCACATACATTCGCCTCTGCTGCGGACTGCGCGTTTTTTGCCCTGGAATAGATAAAAATAAAGAATTAAGTCACATGCTTCTGGGCAGGTCATATCTGTCACATTTAGGAGAAACCCACAAGGTGGACCCCAAGCGGCAGGAACAACTATTTGGCAGGCTGGATAAATTATCTTTTAACGTGTTGAACTTTCTTGGGAGTCTGTATCGGTATGAAATTAGGAAAGATATATATTTTTACACCACCTGCTCAATAATGTTAAATAATGTCATGCACACCTAACCTAAAAAAAGGTTATTATAGCCCTGAGGTCTAGACGGGTGATAATATTGTACTGAATTTCACTATCACCGACTGGCTGGTCAATAATGTGATATGATCTAAACTCAACACAAAATTCTTTTGCAAACTTTGACAAAAAAACGAAAATCGAATTGCTGTTTGTTACCTCACAGAAGCTGTGTTATTAATGTGTGTTATTATTCTCCTCAGGGATAAAGGTCTTGGGCGAGTTTGAATTAATATAGCGCCCGTGACATAATCCAATGCTTTATCCCCTTAGTAAGTAATCTACTATTCCGCAGGTACGTAGTAAGACTTTTAATTAAGGATGTTGTTATCATATTTATGTAGGTAATGGAAATCTTCATATTTGAAGAACAATAAAATTAGTTCAATATATTTATTTGCTTACAGGCTTTTCTCTTAATTGTAAGACTTTACTCGAAAATAAATCATGTTTAAAATAATACAGCTATTGTAGGTAATAATTATTTTGGAGATATAAATTTAAAACAGAAAATTGGTAATGGTATTTTATACCAATACCCAAGTGCAGGTAGGTACATAGAATACGCCTCATTTTTTGTTCGTCGCAGAACATCGCCTGATATTTTCGATCCCCGATAGTAAAAATGATAATATATGATATCGACTGAAAGAGATTACCTACTGATTAGTGCAGTAGATACAAATACATCATTTTTGTAGCTTAAAATACAGTTTTTGATCCAAAATGTAGGTACTCTGTATGATAAGAACTCCTTCTACGAATCAGCTGTAACGTATGCAAGGCTCACTTTTAATTCCTTATTTGATTATGCGTAGGCGCAAGTGCTCATGCACTAATGTAAATCACTATTGACATTACGTATTACATTTAAATTCAATGTAGGTATTAGAACTGTGTTGATACATATACTTTAAACACCAACACATTTATAAGATTGAAAAAAGCCTTAAGTATATTATGAAAAAGAAAAAAAGACCTATTTTTAAACTTAGTTGAGTAAGTTAGTCAGGATTTTAAATAAATCGCAAATAATATTTTAATAGACTTAATACAATTTTATAACTGACGCACCTACAAACACAATTATATTTAATTTGTATCTTTGATGATCTGAAAGACAATACTCGCTCAAAAACAACTCTAAACCTACTCCAATGAACAAAAAAAAACAGTGTAAAATTGCATTGAAACCCATAAATGAATATGATGCAACAACCATGATCTCACATAAAATCAATAAGGAAAATCACAACATAGTATTCGTACCCATAATGAGGACCCTGATACACGTGACCATGAATATTATAATCAAGAATATGGTCGTAGTACTCAGAGCAGACCACACGATATCAGCAAAAGAACTGTTATAATTCTGAACAGGTAAAAAATCTTCACTGTTGTTGTCCCCAATAGATTCAACCGCAGAGAAATTGAGAGATTCCATTTTTAGAACAAAAAATAACAGTTCCAAATCACAGTTCACCAAATACTTGATGTAGACACTATTGCCATCTAAAGGTGACACTATTTTTTTCGAATTCAATCAATTTATTCCAAATTGAGACTAAATTCACAGCATTTTATGAAGTCTATTGATTACTATTTACCCGAAAAACACTTAAAAAATAACAATATTATTTACTTTTCACTGCAAATATCACTCGCGACTGGGTACATAAATTCAAATGACAGCGAAATTAACATAATCGATTTATTATAAAATTTTATCAAAATCGATTTTTATCTTGGATTAACATTGAAATATTTATGGTTATATATGCCCCCTACGTTTTTATTATCGGAGACTTAAGTGTTAGATGTTATTTCTGAGGCGGTCTTGAAGTAACTAACCTGCAAGTGATGACGGTATCTTATTGATTACTGATTCGATTTTAATTGCCGATGCAATTTACTCGATATTGCCGCATTGTACCTATCTTTTTTTACGTAATAAGAAGGTAGTAAGGAGGTAAAACTGTGGTAGGTGTGTGGTACGGGGGTTTTATCGAAGGTATTTTTTCAAAGAGATGGGCGGACGACATGCTTGCCATCGCGGGCAATATCAGGGGCCTAAGTCTACTAATTTATAAACGTTACAATGGTCTCTCAATGGTGAGTTTTTGACAGTCTTTGTATGGCAAATCTGTCAAAAACTCACCATTGAGAGACCATTGTAACGTTTATAAATTAGTAGACTTAGGCCCCTGGAGGAGGCTGGCACAGAAGTGTGAGGATTAGCACAGGAGCGTGGGGATTGGCACAAGAAAAGAGAGGCCTATGCTCAGCAGTTGGTGAAGTCAGGCTGTGGATGATAATGATGATTCTCAAGGTAGTTTGTGGTTACAAATTATACTTTAGATAAAGTATTTTTTTAATTTACGATAAAGGGTTGACTGATGATAAAAATTAGCCTAATGAAGACAATCTACCTAAGTAACTCATAGGCAGATATGGACACATTCAAGTTCTCTTATAAAATGACAGTAACTGATCACCATGAACCTTAAAATTACGTTAAATTGAGAAAACTTAAAGTCCCCACGAGACAACACACGAAGAAAAGGTCGAAAGTAAGAAAACAATATAGGTGATCCATTATTGATAAAACTTGTAATAAACCGACCAAAATATACCTACTACCGATAAAGCACGGACGAATGACCTCAACAAGGAAAAAAGGAAACTTAGTGACTGTTGATTAAAAATATGATAACTTAACAAAACTTGATAGATTAATGTTCCACTTGATAGATAAGAACACAATGTATCATTAATTAACTGTTAAAGTAAAACCCCGTGTAAACGGTACACTTGTAACTAAGAATATGATAGGTAGTTGATATCAATCAACTATATATCTCAAGCTGTCAAATCTCTTGGTTCCTGAATATAGAATGTATGATAAAACTAAATGTGTTACTGCCTCCACGGAAAGTGATTTGGTAGAGAAGAAAATGAAGAGGAAAACAATGAAGAAGCATCAAGAATAGATTGTAAAAAGAAAACGTTTGGATGAAGAATTCGTGTATTCCCGTTGTCCCCGTAGATCATGTCCCCGTTAAAGGGGACAAAGGGAATTTAATAAAATAATTAAAATTATGTCCCGCTGTCCCCGTACACTGTCCCCGTTAATTTATTGTAATAATATACTTTTCAAATTATGCCCGTTGTCCCCGTTGCGTAAATTATAAGTGAGAGTGCCTTAATAGAGAGAACATTATCACGCATATTCCTAATTGGAATCCATCATCTTTTACTTGCTATTTCGAGGAAGCAACTATGCCTGCAATAAAATAAAATAAACCAGATGTAGATTTTCATGGTTGTTACTATCATTTCAATAAATCTGAATGGAAAAAGGGTCGTGAATTAGGCCTTACTTTAAATAAATAAATAAATTTAGAAAATACATGTTGGCACAACGGCTTCTCCCGGAATTTTTAAATGTATGATGCAGTTTTAGTAAACGGCACCGTACAAACAACTTTGCAGAAAGGTGGCACTATAAATTAAATAACGCAGTTGAAAAAAAACCCACCATATTCAAATCAAGAGGCCAATTTATTCGGCGTTAAAACCAAGAAATCACCAAGACCCCGCACGCATAATTCAATCGGGATAGACGAATTTATAAAAGAGTGCCAAATGCAACTTATGAAATCGGAAATAACTACCAGGACATTTTCTTGAAAAACTCCGCTAGTATTTTTCGTAGATTTATATTTACATAATATACGTTGCTTATTGCCAATTCTGTAATCTTAATAGATAATTTATGCTATTATTAATAAGTACAACAAGATCAGCATCAACATAAACAGCAAGACAAACAACAAACATCAACATTCAAGTTCAGTTGGTAGTAAATTTAATTTTAAATGGTTTTTTAAATTATGTTTAAACTTAATAGATAATTTTGATATTTTTAAGAAGTATGGGTAATATTCAAGTTCTGTTTTGTAGCAAATTTTTGTTTATTTAATGATGTTTAAATTTTAAGTTCAATCCTATTTTTGTTTTTTTTATTATCTATAATATATAATATTGTACTGCATGCTATATAAAAATATTAATGTGATATTTTTCCAAATTGTAACTTTTTAGGTAATGTTACTCTTAGTTAAATACTATTTTTGTTTTGATCATCTAAATTGTTTTTTATACCATGTTGATTCTGTGATATATTTGTTTTTATTTTATTTTTTTATTAGTTTCACCAACAATTGATTACACTGATACAAAGACATAATACATTTCTTAAAGTAAAATAACAGTGCATCAGTTACTTAAAGGTAAACACCACATGCATTAAACAATGAAGCAGAGAAATAAGCTAACTTACTTAGTAATAAGCGCTATTAGAATTGAAAATTTGGTCACATCATTCAAAAGTGATATTTCAATCAAATTAACATTTATGAAATTCTGATTCAAAATTATAAAATTGGTAAAGGTTTTGACATTCTTTGATATTATGACATTGGTAAAAACTGATAAGAAAAAAACTGATATAATAGTTAAATAGATAAATTATTGTGATATTTTTTTGTAAGCATTCATATGCAACATAGTTTTGTGTGTAAACAACGTAACGTTGTTTCGATATTTTAAATTAAAATCTATACAAAACATTTTCATTTTAGTTTTAGGCTTGTCGCGCTAAATTGTGTAGGTTTAAAAAAGAAAAAATAAATAAAGTGGACAACGATACGTGAAATCTTAACTGTCCGTTGTCCCCGTTGCTCGTAAGTACGTAAGGGGGACAACGGTAAGGAAATTTTATGACGTCCCGTTGTCCCCGTGACGGGGACAAAATAACGGGGACAACGGGAATACACGGAAGAATTGACACGGAAAGTACGGAAAGATAAGTTGAGAGAAGAAATATTCCTAGAAGTGTAGATTTGTTCTCAAGTAATTAAAATCTGATTATTATTAATAAAAAAATCAATAGAATATAACTTTTCTGACCATAACAAGGTGACAATCCTGATGAATATGATAAAATAAACAACAACGAATTCTGCATAGCGCACGAAAGAAATGCAAAAAATTCCATCGCCATTCAAAAATTAAAAATGAATCTCAGACTAGACCACTCAGTAATATAGGAATTGAAGTACAAGCGTTGACGTATCTTCTTCATATCAACGAGATACTTAAACTAAATTATCCATTTGACGTTGAAAGATATTTAAAATTTACAAGCCGTTAAGCCTTTATTGATAATGTTTATGCATATTATAATTTATGTTAGTGACGTAGATAATTATATTGATTAACAATTGACGCGTAATGTCCTTAGTGACAGCATTTGGAGTGTGTACATGTGTCATTATCGCTAATTGGCGCGCATTGACGTAACTATTGTCATCTAAAGAGCTACCTACTTGAAAAAAATCTTGCGTAGAAATTACTCTAGATTCTTACTACTGACGACCAAATAAATTACTTATCACCGCAAGATAATAACAGGAATAGAAGTCAATATGAACCAGTTTTCAATTCATCATGTATGGTTTTGACATTCGGATACGTCAAAATTGTCTGTTTGAAACTACGCACAAACAAATCACTCACTACAAGAAAACAAGGCATGGAGGATTAGGATGACAATGCTATCGACAATACACAATCTAATCTTCTATAGGTACTCGCCCTTTTATACAAGCTTAGTGAAGAAAGGTTATTTCAATACGACTTAGTATTTAAAGTAAATAAATTACTCATAGCAATGATCCTTAGACAGAAGAACATGAAGAGCCAGGTCAGCAACATTCCAATCAGGATGATCATATACCAGAAGGCCATCTGGCTCAAACTGTCCGGGTCATGCGCTTCCTTCTCCTCATTACTATATTCTTCAGACGAATCGCCTGTTTCGAAGAAATTCACATTCGGGTAATACGGTGCCATATTTGATCAAAGGTTGGCTTCTTAGTGGGAACGAGTATTGTCTTATGTTGGATGAACAGTTTTCGGTTCAGTTGGCACTACGGTGCAGACTTTTCAAACTTTTCTATGACGTATTAGTCAGTTTAATTGGCAAATTTTCATGGATCGTACTTTAGATATATGTTCAAAAAATGCCTTAGACACAATTTTAGCTGTTAGTCGATCGACACCGCGAGAATCTTCTAAATTGCTTGTAAAACAAACGATTAGAGTTCCCGAAGATCACTAAACTTATACACTCACAACTAATTTGACTCAACAAATTATTGGAATGATTTAACACTGAACACTATTATTGTCACAGATTCACAATTATAAATATTTTTCGACACATTTTAACACGGTATTCATGGCTTTTCGTAAGCTGAACATCGTACTAGTGTTACAACTGTATCGAGATATCTGTTGATAAGAGGTATCATCTCTGATATGTCAGCACTATCGCAAAGGTTAAGCAATTTTTTCAAGAGTCTGACTGTAAGATTAAATTCTATATTAAAGCTATCACTTTATCTAGAGTTAAATAATTGGAAGACGACTTCAGAAGCATACATTCAAATAGTTATTTTTTTTAAATCAAATCCTTGTCTTGAAAAATTGTTCTTATGGTTGGAAGATGGTGAAGTAATGTAGTATTTCATAAATAAAATAACAAAGATGAAATAAATTGACAAAGATGTGTGGAGGAAAAGAAATGTTGCGCAAATCCAAATAAATTGGAATGACGGAAGAGAATGATGATGATCTAAAAGTAAAAGTTGTGGAAAGATAATTATATTGAGTGAACTCAATTATATGAATACCATTTATAAGTTTAAAAAATAATTAAAAGAGGAAACTTGACACATACACAAGGAAAATAAGTATTTAGACAAATATAATCAAATAAAAGCTTACTCAATTGACCCATCTTCACGCACAATATGACGAACCCCATGATCATTATAGTGAACAACACCGCTATGTACACGATTTGGTATATCGACACACTGGTGCTTGCATGCATGGCTTCTTCCATACTCGGCGCCATTTTTCTTTTTTCTATTATTTTTCGTTTTTATTCGTCGCAATTAAGATGTTTTTTATCATTATTTGAAGTTTTACTCTTTTTGTTTATTTTATTTTGACATCGACAGTTTATTATTCGTTTCTATTGTTATTCAGTTGTTCATCGATAGTTTTATTATCTTTAGTATACTTAATAATTTACTTTTAACTCAAGGATTAATAGTAATTATCATTCACTATTCGGCATCAGGAATTAAACGAATTTCAATTTAACAGAAATTCATTAATCCTTTCTTTTTTAATTGTGTCACTATCAACAGCGTTTTGGTGTTTTATAACGATCTTGTTAATGAAACAAAACGAATTATTTCAGATGCAATTTCACAATCACACAAATTATTTTATTGTAGGTTTCGCCATTTTATTTGAGATATTTCTGATGTATCTATCTGTATTCTTTCACAAATCGCACTACTATTCTTTGAATCACTGAAAGAAACTGTATTCCATACATTTTCTGTTTCAGATACGTCATTTCAAATGACTGATGATCAGCTATAGATATCTACCCGTATCATTACGTGTTTTACGTATTGAGAATTTGAACCTTACTGCATCGTATTAGAGACCATGAAAATGTTTTGTAAAGGCGATTTTGTTTTTCCTACTTATCTATAGAGCTATCATCGATTTAAAAATACGTGTAGATGTGTTTTTAGATTTATGAGCCTTGATAATGTCCACAGTCTGTAGGTATGCTGGGGTTTTAATATTTTCATTGTGGTAAATCAACAAAAAAATGGGCTAAATACAATATCCTAGTATTGGTCACGTAGAATTTATACGATATTTACTCATGACTTAATAATGCCGTCACTAGGTAGGATTCTATCTATGAATGTAGTTTATGCACAAAGAGTAAAATAAAGATATTCGACGTGGATAATTGACCCTACGGGAATAAAAGTAATAATCGACATCAAGCAAAGGAAGAACATAAAATCAACTTGAAACAGAAGACGAAAGAGTGTGTCCGAGGTATATAGACAACAGTACAATGAAAATAAAATAAAACAAGGACCACCTACGCGATGGCCAGAGCGAAAGAAGTTTGGCCTGTGTCAAGGCTACAGGTAGTTCTAGATTAAAAGAAATATCAATAACTTACTGAACAATCTCACAAATTTTAAAATCACTATTAGAATGGCAATTCCAAGAACCACATAAAAATAAGTATAGTTTACAGCCATTTTATTTCACATCCACAAATAAGTGTACACGATATATTTCTACACATTACTGACTAATTATATTTATTAACGATAAAACGAATGACAATAAAATCGATAATCTTATCAGTAAAGATATCCTTGACTTTTCTATATCTTCAGTAATCTTTTTTTTAGATCTTTAACCTAAAGCAACAAAGATCCTAAAATTCAGGGCCAAGAATGGGAACTAAATGTTAAAAATATATATTTGAGTTGTTTCAGGATTTGGGATGAAACTTGTGACATTAATAAATAAAAAAAATGAGGGATGAAAGTGGAGAACTAGACCTAAGAAAAGGTAAAGATGTGTGTATGATGAATGAAGGAAAATGCAGAGAACGACTGTACAAGAGTTCCTCATATTAGCGAAATGAGCACTGGCGACTAGTGAGATTATTGCAGATTCCTCTACGACCTACGACCCTAAAGGGGTTCGATCAAATACCAATAAAGCTAATGATATAATTATTATAGTTGAAGAAACTAATAGTCATAGATAAGACCAATAATAGGAACACATGAGACAAAAGATATACTCACTCTTTAATCTGATCACAATCACAATAATAACTAGAACGTAAAATATGAGCATCCAAAAGAAGGCCCAGAAATATTCATTGTTAAAGATATCCATTGTCTATCTCTTAAAATAATTGTCACAACTCAAACACAAACTGAGGTACTTTGAATAAATCAACAGGATAGGCAGCAATTTTATACTAAAGATAAATAATAATTGGATGATGAAATTGATACTGAATTTCTATTAAATAATCTATGACTTCATTAATTTTGTTGGTTTCCTGGAATTTTCTCGTGCAAAATATATGACTGTAAATGACGTTTTTCTGACGTTGCAGAAGAAACCTTATCATACACTACTGCAATGCTGACTGCACTCATAAAATGCATAGAGAAGTTTGGGCTAGTCGTGTGCATAAATATTATAATAGTTTATGGAAAAGGCTAGCATATTATAAAAAAAGATAAAGGGTTGTTGTCTCCTTATTGTAAAAACCTATATTCTGAGCAAATAAATGAATATTCTA
The DNA here is from genome assembly GCA_914767815.1 of Eupsilia transversa. Lineage (NCBI taxonomy): Eukaryota > Metazoa > Arthropoda > Insecta > Lepidoptera > Noctuidae > Eupsilia > Eupsilia transversa. The sequence goes on from OU611896.1 coordinate 11,707,935, forward strand.
TTCCGATACGATAATCGGGAGCTCAATAAAAAAATCAAAAGTGACAATGTGAAGTTAAAAACCGCGAATGTTGAAATACTTGTTAGAGTTCTCACTAGTTTGATTGCGTTCTTGCTAGAAATTATGATCACAATGATAAAAAAACTTACATGATGTACAGCACAACCCGAAATATAGTAATAAAGTGAGGACAAAAACTATCCAAAAGAATGTCCAACCGTAGCTCAACATTTTAGAAAGAAAGAAAATAAGTTAATTTGCCACAGAATAACTTTACTACTTTTATAATAATACATTACACACAATACCAACTTGAAAAGCTGACGAATCACTGAAGATAGTGGGAACTGGAAATATTCCGCGACTTTCTATAGTAGTATTAATTATCTTATCAATACTGATCAATTATGAACAACTACCTCTTAAGCGATGGCAGACGAAATGAGGGATAGGAATAGGGAATAAGAGCAATGATGAGCAGGACAATGGGTATTCTGAAAGTGACAATATAAGTGTAGTTAAAACCGTGTCTGTTTAAAACAATACTTGTTCGATTGTGCTTCCATTAAAATCTTTTAACAAGAGTGTACCATGTTGTACAAAGCTGTAAGATGAATCTCCTTCAAGCATATTATAATATGTCAAACTCAGTAGAAAAAGCGGATGGTCCATTTGTTGGTAAGTTTTTACTGCCGCCTATAGGCATCGGAACTACCAGAGACAACGCAGATGCGTTGCCATTCAAAGAAAAAGCTGAAATAATAAGGGCGCCTTCACACCAGAACACAGCAACGCTGATTGGTGGCACTTTTCCTTATAGTGGTAGTACTTTCCCTGACGAGCTACTTTACAAATAGAATTAAGTTATGCTATAGAAGCTACCATGGCACGACCCAGAGACACATCTGATGACGTATCATAAAATATGCCTGTAATTACACAGCAAAACGAAACAGCAACGCTGATTGGTGGTAGAAATAGCTATAGTGGGGGGTACTTCCCCGAACGAGTTCGTACAAACCGATCTACTACTAAAAACTACCATATAGTAGATAAGGTGCTTGTGAATAAAAAAAATAAAAAAAACAATAAATAATGATAACGGAGTCAATGATTAACACTTACGTATAAAAATGAATCTCAGTGATGCATTTCTAGAAAAATGATTAGCCACGGCTATGAGATTATGTATTCCACTTAAACCCGGTAGAGTTACTCTCAAGACTGTATAATATCAAATATGGCCGGATGGGTATGAACAAATTGGGAAGATGGCTGTGGAACAATGGAGATAATTACATCCTTATTATGTATAGACATTACAACAATGAGGAGTATATAATACGAGTATAAGGAAAATATTAAAGTGCCTAACATATTTTTTTAACATAATTCTGGTTTATGTGCTTGATTGATAATTAGTTAACAAATTATAAAAGAAAATAAAGGTAACTGAGTAAACATCCCGGAGATAAAACTGATGAAGTATCTAATGTGCCTGATATTACAGAAAGTAGGATAAAGATAGAACAGAAATAGGTATTAGGTATGGGTGGTGCCGCGGTTAGTCCCGAACGTGCTACTTGACCTTGACAGAGCCCTTCCACTACAAAGCCCTTGTGGCAAAAGGTGTTTATGACTAAAAGCAATCAAGAAAAATACTTAATGATTATAACTTAGAGTACCAATGATTAACTTACGTGAATAATATTTATAGATATAGAAAAAAGCTATCAATAACTTGATGATAAGGACGATCAAAATTACCATCGATCCACCACTGACCATTTTTAAAACCAACACAAATACAGAACACTTCAAATTATTATTCACTGTAATATTGTAGCAATAAACAGCCAGCTGTAATGTTTTTATATTTCTTTTCGCGATTGTCGGCGCCTGCGTCTCTGTATTTGTAACAACGATGCCATAGAATAGAGTACCACAGACACTAAAGCACTAAAGGCATAGACAATTATGTTACGTCGGGTGCGGACACGCAGATTACACTAACTAAATATTTTATTTCTGTATCTATCTGTGACATCACTGCGGGCTCTATCAGAATACCAGAGCACTGCGAAATTTATTTTTAAATATCGCAGCTTCATGCTGAGATAGGAGACTTTTGGGAGCTTTTATTATAATTTTATTTTGTTTTTCTTGTTTCTTTCTCTGTTGAGTTAATTTGTGATCTCCTGTCCCAATAAATACTTTTTCTTTCTTGCTTTCTTTGACAAACAGATATTTTCTGATGATCTATTTATTGATAATTATAAACAACTCTATCACAAAACGATGGGAAACAGAATAGATTAGGAAAATGAAACGGAAAGGAGGCAATGAGATAAAGCTGCGAATCGTATGAGTAATACATTATTGTATGAGTAATGGGTATTTATTGCAACACCATTCAGGAGCAATAAGGAAAAGCTAAAGTACTAATACAGTACCACGTATCATAGAAGTAACATAAAGGGGCTTATGCGCTATATTATTTATTTTCAAGGCCATAAACCTAAGAAAATAAAATCTATTTTCGAAGTTATGGTGAATATGAATAACCAATGACGAGTCTAATAATAAATTCTAAATAAATAAATGAACAAATGGCCGCCGGCCGGTCCCAGCTTTGCACAGGTGTTCGAATGTTCAAATGTCAAAATAACAGCTTTTTACTTAATGCTTATTATTATGAAAGAATATTAGGCGACAATAAAAATAAAAAATGTTTGTCTGTCTGTTTGGTTTTACCGGCCAATCTCCAACACGGCGGTACCGATTTTGACGAGACTTTGACTGTAAAAAGTCCCATTCAAAAATATTACTCAAAAAAATTCCCAATGAAACTCAGAACCACCGATATAAAGAAAAAAACTGGCCATTTGCTTCACCTAGAAAGGTTTTGGTAACTGATATATAAATATTAAAGACGTAGTTTCGTTCAGCGCCATCTAGTGAATAACACTGGAAAGAAACCTGGCTCCCTAGTGACCAGTAACATGTTTAAAGTACGACGAAGTACGATTATTTATAATCTTAAAACCGTAATCGTGCAAAAAAGAGTACGTAACGATTTTTAATAAAAATATTAATCTTATTGAAAAACACAAGGCAAACACTGAGTCGGAATAAATCAAAAAGTAATTAAATTGAGTAAAATTCAAAGATCCGGATGTTATCGAATTATCATAATCTAATCAGGATATTATATTTTTGCGTAATTCAGAGGTGAGTCAACAAAGGTTTCACGTATATTTAGAGCAGGGTTATCTACCTTTAACTGCTATGACTTGTTAATAATGTTCATCAATGGCATTTTCAACGATACAAATGATTCCAATCCAATTGGGTTTCTGATATGCATCAGCTTTTTGTGACTGCACTACTGAATAAAAGAGGTCCGGAACAGAAGAAAAAGTAAAAATTAAAGGTTGCAAGGCTTGCTTAGCTTAGAGGGAGCACTACACTGCCCCCTGATTAGTATGAACAATAAAAAGAATAAATACGTACATAATAATTATTTTTCTACTAATGCAATACATTTTTTTACTGTCAATCATGATATTTTAATTATAAAACACATATATTTTTAAAAGTAATCGAAAATGTAACTTACTTGATTTATTTAAAATAATATAAAACGCAATCACAAGTGAACCCAAAATAAGAATGACCCCAACTACAGTGGTAGTGTCAGACATATTTTATTTCGAACGCGCAAACTATCACTCTTAACAGCCAATAATAAACTATGCTTTTAGTTTCTTTTCTGCAAATATAAAGCTTATATTATAATCGATAAACGGTGAGTTTATCAGTGTACTATCTTATCCACCCGAGGGTTGGTGACGTCACTGAGAGATGGGCTACCATTCATAACCAAGTGCTATCGGTCCTGAAGGGTAATCAAGCTGTAACTCTGCCCCGCCCCCTTACTGTCTAACCTTAAAAATATTATTATTTATAATATGTCGCCATTTTGGCGTCTTAAGATATCTTAAACTTTCCCAAAGCCTCATCATGTTATTTAAACGTTTTTTTGCATTTATTATACACGTATGTATATTCTACTCGTTCATGCAGCTTTTACCTGAAAGTTGCTTGCTAGACCGCATTCATGAGCCAATAAATTATTCACTATCCAGCTTTCTTTACATAGCTCATGTAAATCCTCAAAAACGTATAAGCATAATAATTATCTACCCAACAAGTTAAAATCTCTTCAGATAGGTATTTTGTTTTTATTCATTAACAAAATGTGTTTAATGTTATGATCGAAAATGTTATCATAATAAATTTTTCTTGATCGAATCTAGATGTCGTTGTAATAAAAACAAGCTTCTAATTGAAAACAGCGCCATCTACTGGTGGATATAGAAATTAAATTTTTCAAGAGATAAGATAATTTAGACTGATAAATAAATACAGTGTGGAATGTTAGAACGAACCGGAAAAATTACCTAAAAAATTGAGCTTAGATTCATTTTTTACAGACATTGAGTTATACGCACATCTACACTATCATCGTTATCTCAAAGATTAAAACTCAGCTATTAAGTATCAAAATTGTTCAATATTATTTTTCTACGCGCATGTGGAGGTTTCGTAGATTAGATTAGGTTTGTTTTTTGGTAATATGATTTAAATTAATCGTTTTTTTTATCCTAAATAAAACAAACATTAAATCAATAATCTACCTTTTCCTTATTGCCAATAATAAACAAAACAGTAAACGCATACAGAACCTATGGCAAATAAAAAACAGAACTTACGTCTCAATCGATAATACACAACCATTGTCATAGCAACTAAAAAAAGACTCCAGAACACGGTCTGAAATATGTAGTAGTCGCTGTGCATGTTTTAGTTAAAATATTGCAACAAAATATTTCTAGAACACTGGTACCGTCACTGTTATTGTACTCGATAAGATACTAATATTGAATGCATAATATTAAATCGAAGACCAAAAAATAAGACCTTATCGACATATTATCTTATCACAGAGAAATAATTAACTCTCAATAATACAAAGCTAGGCTTGAAAGGCTCTTTACGTTTATTGAGGAAAACGCCATCTAGTGTGGGTAGCCAGAACTACGTAATGCTTAGAATTGCGTGTCGCACGTCACGTCGTCCTTTGTGCATTGACAGGTTTGAAAAATAAATAAAGGCGTGAATACGTTTCAAGCATTCAGACATTAGAAATAGTACGCAGTTAGACTAAGTATGTGAAGTCGGAAAACTACATGTCATAATTTTTAGTACACAGATAAAAAACATAATATTATTATTCACTTACTCAACTTACTAATAGATTTACAAACGGCAACAAATAGAAAGAGAAATATCGAAATAACCAGGAGCACCAACCGGAATATATCAAAAGCATGCATTTTGCAAAGGAGAATATTCACTTTGTATGAACCACGTATGCACTGAGGAAACAACGTACCGAGAACTAAACGATAATGTTAATAATTAATGTGATAACTATCCGAATCTTATCAATGGCCTTGTTTTTTACACTATCTATAACATTATAACAATCGATAGGATTAATTCAGAATTTCGGACACTCAGTACTAGAAAATCATGACAAAGATGTGAAAGAAACTTACGCCAATGTCCGTAGGCTGAGGCGAATCCAAAAAGTAGCAACATTGCAAACCATGATGTTAATATAAACAGTTCGAAATACATTTTTATAGAAAAAAAATAGAATCGAAATTCACATTCAAAGTAAAAGGAGTTACTGAATCTAGAATTATGTGTGTATCAAATGAAGATAAACATAATAATATCATTCACGATAGTATGTTGCGAAATCTTATCATTGAAATTTGAAGTGATTAAAGAATTTAAATTCAAAGATTTCGCTGTTTTTATTAGGTTGAAATGGAGCGCACATGCATTAAGTCCTACTTAATAGTTTATCAGCCGGTATTTTTCCTACTTTAGAGTTAGCTAAGGTTTCTTTTCATACCTACAGAGAAAGAACTAGCATTGCTTACTACATAATAATACTCTCTTACGGAGTATAGGAGTATAAAAATCGAGAAATAACGTGTTTAAAATATTGGCTTTGTCAAGAAATATTAAATTTTAAATAAAAACTTACTCCATTTTCTATAAGCAGTTATTCCAATTAATAGGACGATGAATAACACCCAGAACATTAAAACAAATAATTGATACCATAATGTAGAATTATTGGGGTACATTTTGAAATACAATCCACATCCACTGCAAGTGGCACCGTGATACCAATGCGACTAATTATAACATATCATTATAGAATAAAGATAACACAAATCATAATTTATATTATCAATGAAGCGAAATCTTATCACATAAAACTTTAGGCGATTAGAAACAACAGATTGGGATTTCCCATTGTTGATGATTTTCAACAGAATAATTATTATTTTAAATAGAAATTAATATCTTGAGCACTTACCAGTCAAAAGCCCAGAAAACGTTAACATAAGAATGAAAATCGCTACCCAAAATAAAAACCCAAACCAAATATACTCCATTATTATATTCCCTATCACTGGCCAATATCCGATATATTTGAAAGTCAGGGTCGATATAACTTTGAGATTTATGATTTATAATATAATATTTTCCTTCAATGATGAGTCAAATCTTATCATTAGACTTTCAGCGATTATTTGAAAATCGCGCCAACTCGGGTGTTTCCTACAGTATATTGATACTAAGTTTTACGACGAACGATATGATGGATTGTTGATAATTTGGTCAAGCAATCGCTTTAAGTAATAAAATTTTATCAATGTATGAAATCGTATCATTTAAAAACTTTGAATTGATTTGAAATGATAAACTCTCCATAGAAGACATACTCAAGGTACTTATACTTACCCACAATCTTACAAACTATTATCTGCAGAACGAACACTATCACAAGTAGAAAAATATACCAAGCAATAATCATTTTAAAAGTAAAAGAAGCCGGTGACTCGTATGTAGGATCAACCATATTGTCAGATATACTTGTAGTCGAGATGATTTTTAAACAAGAGAGAAAAACTCTGTGGAACGTCAACACTGCTAATTGTTACAGAGTCACAAGGGCCAGGGCATTATACTAAACACTACAGGAAATACTGAGCAGTTCCTAGGCCATAATGAGCCGCGACCACGTCTTAACAATCACTGTCGCTCCATGCTTTCCATGGTTCACAACACAATGCCAAACAAAGGTGCTTGTTAAGTGCACATTCATTCATAATAACAGATCCAACAAGTATACTTACTTATATGTACCTATATCTGTGTACACTATCTCTAACTCCGAGACTGTATTAGGTTATTATAATATTTTCTTTTTTTCATAAGATTAGTACCTAACTAGGATGGTTTATAATTGTAGTGATGTGACTTGCTAAGTTTACAATGAGTAAGTAGAAATTCAGCAATTGAAAATTTAGAAATTTAGGGCGAAACAAAAATTCTTGTGTTATTCCTTACCTAAACGGTAATCGATGCGGTAAGTGCTAGGGTAAAATAAAATAACATAGACAGAAAAATGTGGTTCAAACTTACTTAGAGACTTGTAAACACCTAATGCTATGCAAAGGATTATAAACACAACCCAAACTATAAACATAGTATGCCTGTAATGCATACTGAATGAGAAAACAATTTAATTCTACTGACACTAGTAAACAACGTGATTCTTTGAATATCTATCATCCATTAAAAAGCATTATGTAGCTATAATTTGCGATAAGGTACCTATCGCATATTTATCTAGGTACTTAATTTAGGCGATGACACGTGAAATTTAAGGCTCTATCAGAGTTATCTACAATGACGTATCACATGGACGGAAAGTACTTCATGAGTAAATGAGGACATAAAGGCTATCGAATGAAATAAAATCAAAATAAACAACGCTTTTTCATTCAATGTATGAGCTAATGCGGGCAAAACTTTGATTGAAATAAACAAAGATACAGATGAAGTAAAATAAAAAATAACTTACGCCATTTTCTATACGAAGAAGAAATAAAAATAATGAGCAAAAACGTCAACCAAAACAATATCACAATCATGGTCTTCGAAAGTAATTCTGTAGACGCAGAATCGTCAGTCACTTTCACAGTACAACAAATACTGATCGTTGGCTCAAGCACAGAAATGGATAGATAAAATTATGATTAATGATAACGGTATATTAATACGTACATAGAATCTTATCTAAACATTAATTGTGCGCGATTATAATATTTTGTTGTATAATATATAAAATATAATATAGTCATTTTTTGTTGACGATATTGAGAGTATTGATGTAAGATTTATTCATTCCTAAGGACGATGCTCAAAACAAATAATCCAACCAATAAGGAATATATAAAGAAGGATTTAAGAATCACTTTCGTTTGACAGATAAACTATTTTCATTAAAAAAACAACTCGTTTTATCAATAGGGTTAACAGAAGGAAGATAAGGAGAAAAAGCCTTTGCTTATTATGTTTCCTACATAAAACTTACACAAATAATTTCTGTACACGGAAAGCAGCATCATAAGTATAATTAACGTTACCAGTATTAAAAATAAAAGCATTTCAAATATTGGAATAAGAACAAATGGATTCAAAAATAAAATAAACAATCCTCTTCTGCACTATTAAGGACACTGATGCATAACGGCCGGACGGACGGATTTTAATCATTATATTCGTGATTATAAGCGAAATCTTATCGGTTTATTATCTATGCGATTCATTTTGTAGTGGCCAATCCAGTTCATGGGAAAGTCTAAAGGCATCATAACCTGGCGGCCTCTTTACTCTAGTATGAGGTCCTATGTAGGCTCTATTCCCAGGTCAGGCAAGTGTTATTGGGTGTTTTCACTAGAAAGCTAACTCCCAGAGTTTTGGATTTTTGCCCTAGCAGTAGGCTCGCGTCCTATTCCGTGGAAGTTTATTATTATTTGTACAGACTGTAATAATTATATGTAATTCTAATTTATTATTAAAAATATCTTTTGACAAAGTTATGATAAAAATTAACATTAAGTATCATTTTTATATTCGAACTCCAGTACAAAATAACTAAAGCGACAATACGCGCCATGAAGCTTAAGTCATAAAAACACAACATAGATGGCGTTGATTTATGTTTTGAATTAGAAAAGCGCCATCTTGCGGCACCGGTTAAAACTTATACAAATTGAATACTATTTCATCTATTGATCTCTTCAAAACAACTTGTTCAGTCTTGCTTTTGGGAAACAAAATCAAAAATCAAAATCAAAAGTCATTTATTCAAACTAGGCTGAAAATCAGCACTTTTAGAACGTCAAAATTACTTAAGACAGTCCCTTAAACCTTTCCCCCCACCCTTCATGACTTCCTAGTGCTTTAGCTAGGAAGAAGTTGCGCAACAAACTCCCCAGCAGCACCGCTGTCTGTTCAATTAGAAGAAATATATATTGTATATACTAGTACGCAAAATCATTAACCTTACGTAACACAAAACATACATTTAGTTAATAGCCATATGACAGCTAGCATACGCCAATATACAAACCAAACAATAAACTATAAAAAAAAATGAAACCAATGCTTTTAACCCGGCGCGGGAGCGACGTGAGGTTTTCTAAATATCCGTGCCAGTAAAGTAATCCGGCCACTATTGTATTTGTACTTGCTTTAACAATGAAGTGTTCTATTTAGTTTGTGCAGAATAAACAATTTTTCTTTCTTTTCTTTCTTATTTAGAATAGCTTTAATTTGATGGGATAACTCCTTTTATCAAGATAAGAAAAAATATTTGATGAAGATGGTATAAAAACGTACCTAAATGATGTTTGTACACAGAAACCACCATCATAAACAAAATCACTATTACCATTATTAGGAACAAATACATTTTGAATATAAATAAATTGTGGAAAAAGATTAAAAATTAAATAAACAGTTTCGTTTTACACACTGACAACTTGACTGAATGACGGTAAACGGATTTTATTTTTTAATGATTCTTGATAATTCGCGAAATCTTATCTATTAATTACTTCATATCTAGGTGATTTATTCTACACAGCGGCCAATTAGGACAGCCTTATTTTAATTTTAATCTCCACTTGAAGAAAAGTGGTCAATGTCCAATCTCTGTCTCTCTTCGTGGAGACTCAAATTGTCGGGGACTTTGTTGATCTAGTCTAGGGTAAACGTTTCGTCTTGGATTTCTCATTCGAAATTTCTCGGTAGCAGTAGTTTGAATTGTTCTGACATGATTTCTATACACTACAATTTTAATACGTATAATAGAAAAAAAAAAAAACATTATCTTTTGTAATTAGATTACAGGAAATTGGAATTTTATCATTTATCTTCACACTCCAATAAAATGCCGAAAATGTGACGTTTCATAATAATATACGCGTCAGTTTTTAGATAACTTTAGTCATGAAAACACAACATAGATGGCGGTGATTTAAGTTTACAATAAAAATGCCATTCAGCGGCACTGGTTGAAACAATAAACAATGTAGGTATTTCTTAGTTTATTAATTCAGGCAAGATGAGGCGGAAATCCATTATAAAATGCAATAGACGTAGATATATTTAGTAACATATTCCGCTTAACTATTCTTAAAGAGTCTTAAAAAACCCTATAAGAAATCGACACGTGTTTCACATCTCAACGAGGCGTGTTTGGGTTCGCGGCAAGTCAATCGTCATCCTGAGGATGCCTCGTTGAGAGGTGAAGTCGATTTCTTACAGGGTTTTTTAAGACTCTTTAAGAATAGTTAAGTGGAATAGGTTACTAAATATACCTACGTCTATTGTATTTTATGTATTTCTTAGTAAAAAAATAAAAATACTTTTGGTAAATAAATTACTTATTCACCAGAAAGTTTTCCCTTATTTACTTCAAAACGATTTAACCTATGAAGTTTTGCTTAATAAATTACAATACATAATATTTTTTTCTACGCTAATACGTCTTCCTCTCTTGTACTACACTAGCGTCCACAGGTGGCGAGCAGAAGAATAGTTAAGTAATTAATGACTTACCACAAAATTTCACTAGAACCGCGTAAATAACCCAAAATAACGCTATATTAATAACCATAAAAACCAAAGCCGCAGTTAAATCCACCGACATTTTGCCCAGTTTGATACGAACCAACTTTTATAACAATATTGTACTAAATGATTTGGCTGCTTCAGTACATAGAGGTACCTATACGATAGGAATATGATAAACTATCTGTTGATAACGGCGTTAATTACCGGTTTGTGTTTTGTCTTTTTATATTATACTAGCTTCTGCGCGCGACTTCGTCCGCGTGAAATTTCGGACCCCGGCCTACCGCGTCGCAACCCATCGCCCGCCCGCAAGGTTTTTGCTGACTTTTTTTCATTTTGCTTGGCTCCTAAGGGTTACGCGTGATGTTACATAGCCTATAACCTGGCCGGGGATTTTCTCGACAGCTAGCCTAGCTTTACTATACTGATATAATTCTTAAATTATTATAATACAAAGGTTTGTATTCTTTTAATTCAGTACTGGTCGGTAATCTTTACTACCTGCTTCAAAAGACTCTTCAGCTTTTGAAATTCTGGTTATCCAAAACACCCTGTACAATATCAAGCGTATCGACAGCTTCTATTTGTATCCCCCTGTACGCTTTCGGTACCCCGGAATAGCTATGATATTGATTGTGTTATCAAAAATATTAGCAGTCTTTAGATACCCACAAGATTATCTTTGTAAATCTAAAATTTTCTGACTGACTCCTTGACAAATTCAAAAGTGCCTGTAAATGGTATAATTGAAATAATTGAGTTTGGGAATCAATCCAAATCTATAATTTTTAATTATTTTTCCGCCACCTCTAGTTTCTTACCACTGTGATTAGAACAAAAACATTAAAAAAAAAAACCGGGTGGGTATCAATCGGACAATGCAAATAAAACTGCATGACTAATCATTTTTCCCAAGTAAAGCAAAGTAATAAATAAAAGAGATGATCTGTAGTGTTTTTGTTTATTACCTATATGCAAAAAACTTTAGCCACTTCCACTTTGGTGAAAAATAAATACCTAATAAGTACTTATCGCATGTAAACAGCTGACTGTTTTACCCTTCACTAAGTTCTTCGTTACAACGTCTTTTCATATCCAGGGATTCCCAAATTTTGCGTGATAAACGTACTCAATGCACTCGCGTATTACCGTTCAGAATACGCATGACGCAGTCTGCCTCCCATCCCATTAATCATATTGCCCGCTAGAAGTAGGGAAGTATTCATATTGCCCAGTCCAAGTGATACATTTAAGCTATCTCAAACTTTGATTTATTAAATGGACCACGGGCCGTCGGGCATTCATAATCTTATGGGCCGGCCAAAGTAATACATTTATCAATTTGACCGGATAATGATCGGCCCATATAAATACTGCCCGGTTAATCAAGTTGCCCGTAACATAACTATACATCTTTATGAGACTGACTGTACTAGGCAAGAGTGTGCAACCTCCGACTGAAAAATGTCATCAATAGCATTTACAGTAGTTAGTTGTCAGGAAAAGCCTAGATGATGGTCGTATTGTCTCCCATTGTTTAAGATGAATGAGTAATGATATATGGCTGAATATCATCTTTATCACCTTTAGTTATTGTCATTGATTTGCATTATCAGTCAGTGCCTGCAGTCTTATGTTGACCTTTCTTGTCAGATTCATTGTGTTATTAATGGCCGGCAAGTGTGCTTCCAGGATAAAAAAAGAGAAAGAATCCCACATTCTAACCTAGGTCATGGTCTAAGGCCCTTTGTATACGGCACGGTTTCATAACGGTACGGTGTATAAACCGCGCCGTAGAAAAAACGTGTGTGTTAACAAGCTTCCTTAGTGATGCATACAACACTGACAACCGTGCCTACACACGGATAATAAACTGTGCTACCTTTGTGCTATCCGGCATGATAAGGTAACGGACAGACAGGCAGACCAGCAGACAGACAGAGTTACTGTCGAAATGAAATAGTATTAGTATTGATTTATTGAAGAAGCTCAATTGGATAGCAATAAGTGCGATCTCACTAACAAGTAACAACCAAATAACATCACATCAAGGCTCCCGCGGACAGGCGCGACACGACGGCGCAACTCGACTCCGGTAGAACAATTTCCGTGAAGTTGTCATAGATATTGTTCCACCAGAGTCGCGTCGCGCCTGTCTGGGAGCCTTCACGATTGTATTTATCATAGCATTAGGCAGAGGTGTACCATTACGCCTCACCTACGGACCCAACATTTAATTTCCGCCAAAAATAAAAGAGTGATAAGTTTGGAAATCGATTGTTTTCGTCACCAGCTGAGCTCTAATTGGGTGCAAAGTTACGTCTTCTTCAGATAAGAGGAACAAAATATTGTATATTTATTGCTCCTCATTTACGGAATTTGTTAAAATGTCATCGGTACATACAATGAATCTGCCTATGCAGCTGGATTATAAGTATTTTACACGGAGCAACTGCCTATCTGACCTCCACAATCCAGTAACTGGGTAATACGATACACCTAGGTAAGATTGGTTGTCAAACTTTCGGGCTTCTGACAACCCGTAACGACTGTCAAAGATCCACGAATGATAGCCGGGACCAAATTGCTTAACACACTTGTGCACTATAAAATCTCCCGCGCCGAAGGTTAGTTGAGATGCTCCGAAATACGGTCCGGAGGACTATGATTATTATTCAATCTGCCTAGCCTTTTCCCAACTATATTGGGGTCGGCTTCCAGTCACACCGGAGATACCTGAATACCAGTATTTGACATGGGAAAACTGCCTATCTGACCTCCACAACTCAGTTACTAGGTAATACGATACCCCTTGAAGTATCAATAGGTAATGCTGATAAAAGATTACCTAGCATTTTTAACTTAATGCGCAAAAAATACGCAATTAAATAATAATGATGATGACGATTGTTCATTCAAACATCGTTCGATCATACATAATTTTAGAATGACGGTAACTCTAATATTTCGTTGAAGAAAACCTTCGTAAAATAATATCTTCCCTAATAAATGCAAAGCAATCCAATGAAGTTCTAATTATAATACACGGATTTACAGACTATACAAAAATCGGACTTAATGGAAACTAGCAATCTGTGCCTAAACCAAATGAAAAAGTTAATATTATCTATGGTAAATATCGAAGAAAACACAATATGAAAAAAAAGGTAAAAAAATTAAAAAAAACTTACGTCTCTTAACACAATTCCCGAAACAGAACCACAGCCAAAACAAGTAGATAAACATAAGAAGCAGTATACCAATAAAAATACTTCCTAATAAATCCATCGTGTTTACTCTGTGAACCGATCAACACTGTTCGAAAAACAACGGATCTAATCTTATCACTCACATCGCGAAAGTAGGGACTTGACATCAGTTAGTATAATTTGTTTAAAAAGTAGTTGATAATAAAATAACATTTTGATTTATTGTCATATTTTTTTGTGAACGGTTGCACGGGTCGGATAGCAGGAATAAACTGACAAGTCGTAACAGGGACTGACTACCTATGCGGTTTTCCACTGTGACTGTGTCGGAAAATACACATTATGTGCTTGAAAATGTGTTGTGTTCGTCATAAGGGAAACTATCAAATTACAACTAATTTTTCTGTTACGCTTCATGAATAATTGAAAAAGGTAAGTACATACATTCAGTGTTGCAAGAAAGAAAAAAACTACATCCGATTTTTACAAGTTAGCCGATATTACTAAAAGGCTATGACGTTGACAGATAAAACTTGATTACTTGAATGATATACATTGACAGTTTACACGTAGCTACATATAACATTATTTTTATAGGCAAAACAAGGATTGGAAAATGACGTCGATACTCACCGACCAATTAGCTTTTGCCTGCGGTTTCGCCCGCGTGGAGGTCAGAAACCGACAAAAAAAAAGCGTTACAGTATCCACGGATGCGTACTACTGGCATATAAAGTATCCCATAACGTAACCCAGTGTGCCAAAATTCATTCAAAGCCGATTTTTTATCGTGGACTGATTTTTTTTTTTGACGCGCTAGGACGCACTGTTGTATTTTATATGGTCGGCTCAACACCGAGAGTTGAAAATACACTGCACCATATAAAATCATCGCGTAAAGAAATCGCCCTTGCGAACCTGGGCATAAGGTGTGATTATTAAACAAAATAGGACCGTCCATGTGGCGATGCTTGGCGGATGATGAAAGATGATGATTAACAACTTTCACATTTAAAATATTGATTATAAGATGACATTGAATACTCACAGAACCACAACATGAAATTCATACAATGCATTAAAATTATAACTAATATTAATCCAAGTAACGGCACAGATGCTATTAAGAGGATAATCAAAAAAGTGTTTAGCATTGCTAAAAAATAAATTATCAAGTACGAATAAAACCTTCTTTGTCACTAATAACGAATGGACTCAAGTTTCAAAATGTTGATTTTATCATTAAATTACTATCAGCATTTTACATGATAGTTAGTATCTATAAAAAGGACAAGTTAGGTGTGGCAAGCACAATAAAAAAAAAACAATTACCGATATTTGCAAGATAATGAAACTAAAAAGGCAATGATGATGACAGATAAAATAGGACGACAAACATTGACAGTTAATAGTCAACATTTCGATTTATTGGTAAACAAATCCAGCAATGGACAATGACGTTAAATTTATTCTTATCAACCAGTAATTAAAAGATACTCACGTAACCAGATGATGAAAGTAATACAGTACATAAATATTACAAAAAGCAGTAATATGGCAACTGCCGGCAATGTCATTAAAATCATTATTAGAGCTATTTCTTCCATGACCAAAAACAATTAACTACGTATAATGCTACTTTGCCACTATTAACGATTGGACTTGGCTTTTGTTATCATAAAATGATCGTTGAAAATATTTTAATACTTATCAGTAATTATGATATCTGAAGTACTTACGACCATTATTTTCTTCGAGTTAATTATCATATATTATTAGGTATTTTTGGTCTTTTTTATTGAATTTGTTGTGTCAGGTTTTTATTTATCTGTATTTATATCTGGCTAGCTAGACGATCGACGAACTCTATCATAAAGTACTAGTAATAAAAAAATGGGTTATGCTTCTTACAAACAACTCTGTTTGAGATTACACTTTCATATATCTGGCCGATTAGGTCTGATTATAGTAATTTTCCATTTTATGATTTACTAGCGACCTGGCTCTACTTCGCACGGCTTTTATGACTGGATAAAACATCGAAATTTCTTTATTATAGTATGAAAGTTTCATAATAAAGGTAGATAAATAAATTGTCTAAATGATGGGGCAAATCGCATCAAAATCAGTTACGTAGTTTAGAAGAACAACTAAAAATATTCCAAAGATTTTGAAGACAAAAACACTATCGTGCATTTTACTATACGTCCACTGGTCAACTTTTGTCTCGACCAATTATTCTGTGTCGAAAGTCGACACGTTAGTACACATTGGAACGCAACACTCCTAGAATTTGACTCCCTACGATAAGAACTATGTTTGCACTTTAATGACATGTCATTGTAAGAAATATAAAACTTATCTACACCACGACTTGCATGGTGGAAAACGATTTGTTTAAGACAGTAGGTTTTATATTATGCATTACCGTTACTGCTACTGCACTTTTATTGCTGTATTTACAAGGCGATGTGAGTGGAAACACCCGAGAAGGATATAGTGACCTTATTGGTGATGCTTCAGAGAGGTAAGGTGAGTAGTACTCGCAACAGGCGTGCGTGTGAAAATGACAATTTATCACATGGGTTTAGTTTTGACAGTCCACCCACGTTTATTGCGCTATTTACGTTGTTGAACAGACGAATTTTTGAAAACTATGAAGCGGTGGATTAGCAATACCTATCCTTCAAAACTAGGATTGTGATTTATGGTAATGTTACGCAATTATGGTGTAGATTTATGAGAACGTAAAGGAAGCAAAAGGAGTATGTAATGACCGTAGCAGGTGGCGTTCTGTAGTTTCTGCCTACCCCCATGGGAAGAAGGCGTAAGTTTATATGTGTATGTATGTATGTTACTACCACTGGTAAAGGTGCATGCTGCATACATTGTGTTGAAATAAATCTTGTTTCAAGCTTGGTCATTTGAAGTCAGGTTTCTATGTATTTCTATAAAATACCTTCCGTAGCTAGCGACACGTCGGTGTCATAGAAATACATACAAACCATCCGTGTCGCGGCGACACGTCGCGTCGCCTACTGCGCGCCGCCTGTGTTCGGCTAGGGAATGGTACCTTTATATTCAATATTTGACAGAAAATAGATAAAATAACTTGCGAAGTGTCAAGCGATTTTGAACCATGTGTAATGTAACTATTACTGCCTTGCAAAGTGAACGTAGTAACTAGTACCTATGTTGAAGATCCTGTTGTCTTTCTTCTTGGTGCTTTTATAACACAAATTGTTTTGATATAGCGCAGGTTTGTCAATAGTACAAAGTTCCTCTGCCTTTTCCTCACTTTGGACTTGGTCCCCAGTGTAATCGAATGCGTCTGATCAATAATAAACGGAACAATCGCCACCTGACCTTCACAACCCAAATAGTAAAGGATACATTTATGGTGCAACTCATTCGTATGGCGACTGTGACCGATAGTGTGCTTTCTGTTGGAGTATGGCAAAAACAAATGGATCCTACTTCAACACTATAGTCTTTCTCTTTCTAACTCATAAATATTATTTTTTACTATCTGAGCCCGCCCACTTGACTGAGATCCTTACTTTTTCATAGAGACTGTATTATACTCTAAGCCTTGTGTGGGATCACACGTCTCACATAATATAAGTAAAACATTCCTCATTCTGCCTAGTCTTTACTCAATCATGTTGGGGTCGGCTTCCAGTCTAACCGGATGCAGCTGAATACCAGAATTTTACATGGAGCGACTACCAATCGGACCTCCACAACCCAGTAACTGGGTAATACGATTCCCCTTGGTAAGACTAGTTTTCAGAATTTCGGGCTTCGGACGAGTCGTAACGACTGTCAAAGAACCACGAATGACAGCCGGGACCAACGGCATATCGTGCATTCCGAAGCACGGACGCGTCTCGGTATGTAAAGATAGTCACCCATCCACGGACCAACCCCGGCAAGCGCAGCTTAACCTGATGGATAGACCCGTGCGGCTGTTATTACTTAGCCACGAGTGCCTCCTAGTAAAACATACCTTCCAGTATATAAAAAAAAGGATAATAATTATAATAAACGTATTATTGAAATCCTTAGAAGGGTCGTTCCTTTTGGTATTCATCCTTTAACCCTAAGCCTTTCTGAGGTAACACTAACAATTGATGGCTAAAGAGTGATCACCTTCGTTACAATAGGATTATATTTTGTTCACATTTAGGAATAGGGGTGACGATTTTTTTTTATCTGTCAAGTAGATCATTAGAAAACATTGTACACGTATTTTTTCATTTTTTACGTAATCAAAAGATTACGGCGATACATTGAGTCAAAATGTGGCATGACTTGGTTGTGACTTAGCGAGCCCCAACTACCCAACTTTAATGCGCTTCATCTCTGTCATTTTGTATTAATATGATATAGCAAAAAATACGTGTCTAATAGTTTTTTTATTATCTAACAGACGAACTACATGGATTTCCTTTTTATTTTAGCCAGGCATCATGCATAATAATTTGACACAAATTACTTTAAAACGAGATTTGATTTTTTCGCGAAAATCATAGGGATATTGCGAAAACACGGATAATTATTAGAAAATAATTTCTCAAATTTACTGTAAAAAGATAGGGTTTTTGCAAAATATGAGTCGCTCTAGTAGGTAATATTGCGAAATAAAACGTTGAGAAATATTTTCACCATTTTATACGTAATTATCCGTGTTTTCGTAATACCCCTACGACATCGACATAAATAATACTAGAGATGTAGGTAGACCTACGTATCTGCCTATTTTAATAAAGTTATACTGTATCGAGCTAACAAAGACGGCAGGAAAGAAATTATCCAATTGACCTGCATGTCAACGTAGCTACCGAACGATGTATCATTGGATCGACCACCCAGCTTACTATGAGCCATTACAGTGGCGCCACTCGCCACGACGAACTGTCACAGATCTGCCAAATGCAGTACATTTAAAATTTAGTTCTATATTTCGCCGCAGTGCTTGATGTACTGGTCATTAAGTGCTCTGTGTATGGCTTCATACAGTTATTATGTGAGAGATGAATGACTTGGTTGCAAATGTAATTGATTGTGTGTCTCATTCATTAAACATCTGATGTTTATTTGATAAAATAAATAAGTATAAACGTTTATCGTTTCAATCCCTTGTTAATCCTTAATTTGCTCGGACAATTCTAATAATGGTGACGATGTTGATACCGCTTGCGCCTACACAAAGTAACCACTGACTTAAGGCTCGTACATACAGGCGCGATACCGCGGGCGCGACAAGGGTCGCACTGCCTGTCGCTCCCGCAATATCACGCCAGTGTGTACGAGCCTTTAAACAAACGCAATAAAGTTAGTACCTACTACCTACGTAACATAAAAATCGGGATTTTCTATTGCTCATAAGAAAAGACCATCCTTCAACTAATTATGACGTATGTATTAGGTTACCTCGTAGAGTAGTAGGTACCTACTATAAAATAGGTAACCTTATAGGTATAAGTAACTATCAAGTATATTAACGTCATCCTGACAGGACACGACATGCTTGAGTGTGATTACGTGTCGACTTAAGGCTGCCGCAGACAGGCACGATGTCACGGCGTAAGACGCGACGAACAATTTCCGTGAAGTTTTCATAGAAATTGCTCCCAGTTCCACCCGAGTCGTATCGCGCCGTCGCGTCGCGCCTGTCTGCGGGAGCCTTTACGCGTGGGATGCCCCAGACAGACTGATATCAGGTATGTGTATGTCAGGTATATCTACTTATTATTGTGGTCAGTGTGAAACGAATTGTAAGTTGTATGATTTCAAGGCATGTTTGGAAGGAACTTTAGCGTCAGTGGTCTAAGGAACCAGTCCCACTGCCGGCGATTCACGAGAAGCTAGTAGATCTAGCAACTAAAACGAGTTGGCGAGTAACGAGCAGCGAGTATGCGACGGTGATTCCTCGCTGAATGCGTATGTACTAAGCGTGACTCTCTCAGCGAGTGTTTTGCCGCCAAGCGAGCGTCGCTGAGCGAATACTCTCTTTGATAGGTCTTGTTTGGCTCTCTTGTCGCCGCGACAAACGAGTACTCGCCGACGGCGGCGGTGTGAGCAGTCAGCGATCCACTATCTCTTTTACTCACCCGGGACCTACAATATTTAATACGTTTCTAGAGCGAGAAAATCATTGCTAGCTTGTCACTTCGTCATCGGCGGACTAGTGCCTCGGGCCCTATTCATCATTATCCATAAACAGGTACAAATTAAATTACCTAGCAAAACTCCACAGATGTGATGCCTTTTGTTTTTTTGTGTAGATAATTAAACACAAATATTGGCTAGCAGACTGATCTCATTTTGTCAAACAGCTGTGATAGGCTGGCAAAATTAATGACTACAGCTAATCAAATCAGTAATATTATATAAAATCGAAATTCTGTGTTATTTTAAAAGTAGCTGATAACGATGCAAAAATGATGCAATTATAATAGAACACCACTTAACGTAATTACTGTATGTGCGGAGGATTTTCACGTCAATTCTAATCTGAAGGATCACTTAGGTAAACATGTCTATTATTAGCATAAAAGTAGGTAATAATACTTACTGCTGTACATCATCCAATATCTTAGACACACGAATGAAAGTACTAGAAAAGCGAATAAACTAGGAAAAGCTATCACTAATATTGTAGAATTCATTTCTTATGGATTTTGCTGACACACGTTACATTAGTACAATATCACAAGTCTTTTTAAAAGTTTCAAAAATATTTTTGATTATGGTGTTTAATTTTTCGCCGGCGTTTTAAATTTGACCAAAAACAATGGGGAGAAATGGGTTTTAAAACTTTTTTAAATTCTTTAATAGCTTTTTTTTAACTTTCGAGAAACTGCTGGATTCATTTTAAACTTTCTTAGCAACAAATTAATGGGCCTTAGATGAATAATGGGCCGAGAACAAATTAACAATTTGTTAGTACGTGGTAACAATCACGGTTAGCCGTCTATTGTAGTTTATCGGTAGAAGGGGGGCAAATATTAAAACCTTTTGTATAAAAAGAGATAGTGATAATCTTATCGCTGTCTATCGGGAAATGGGAGAGGTGTGAAGTGGCTTTGTGACGTCAGACAGGTGATAGGCTGGACAAGGACGGGATCGGTCTACGATAAAGGATTTTCAGACGGCATGGGCCTGAAATGACCAAACCGTATAAGAGTAGGTAACTTCCATTGAGTCTCGTTCCCATTTTGATATTTAATTCCAACCAGGATCCTTGGACATGAAAACTATAAGCTGGCATTGTCTAGCCTGGAACGGTTCCCTAGGTTCAATACGTTACTTTTGCAGGAACAAAGAATCACTTAGTTAATTGAGACAACCCCAATTAGTGACAAATCTGTCAATATAATCCAGACAAAAAAAACGTCTATTTTATTTGATTTTTGGCGAGAGGCAATAAATCTTATTTACGATACCTACCGCCACCTATGCAAAACAGTCTGAATCATTTAGTGCGCCGGTTATCAATCGAGAACTCTAAAGCAGTCTAGCATATACTAGTACTGCTACTCGCCACTAGATAGCGCTAGCATCATTTGATGAAACAGATTTCACGTCCAATGGGCCAGGGTCATTAAATTATTAGGAAAAAAAGAAAAAAAGTTTGAAGTGGGAGATAAAAACATGAGGATTCGCATTCGCAGCGGCACGGGTCGATTGAAGGGAACCGTCCATTACAGCGACCCCTCCGTACCTCGGAAAGCACGTTAAGCCGTTGGTTCCGGCTGTCATTTAATTTTGTAGATCTTTGACAGTCGTTACGGGTAGTCGGAAGCCCGAAAGTCCGATATCCAGTCAGGATGGTCAGGAGTTTTTCATGACGTCTTTAGTATATATAATATTGTTGTTAAATTAATTAACCAATTAGATAATAGATGACCCTTCTAAAGGTGTGCCTGTAAGTCTAATCAATAATGTAGCCAAATATGAGTACAACGATGTCCTTACAACGTAATGAGAGCAATTTTATTATAAATTGCTGTACTCATCTTTGGAGCAATCCAATAAACATTTTAAAAAATACGTTAGCTGTCTGTTTGGTCGAATCCGCCCTGAGACGTTTGCTGTCCCGGACAACAAAATGTTGCGCAAAAATTTTGTTCGTTGAATCTGAGTAATTGAACCTCAATGATTGCGTATCATAATTGAACCTCAATGATTACGTATCATAATTTAGGTACTTAGATACTGTTTGCAAAGCTAACTAACTGAACTCTGAAACTCTGAACGCTGCAACACTATTATGGCCTGACTAAGATTATGTCTGGACTTTTATGGCCTGACTAAGATTATGTCTGGACTTTAATAGAGACTGTAACCTCTGAGTTTGTTCGTCTTGCTTCTCAGAGTAGTCAGATAGGAAACACTGAACTTATCTAGTTTTAAAACATACGTTTTTTGACGTGTAAATGTGACTATTTAACCAATTTACAGAAATAAATATCATTTATCATCATCGTTTATCATTTACTGGTTGACGGCAGAAAAAGCTCTTATAAAATAAAATCTGTACTTGAGACGTCATTACAATGAAACTGTTTGTTCACACGAAACTGTATCACAATAATTATCGTACAGTGGTAAGAATAATTATTATGATAGATACTGTTTCTTCAGAAACACATAATGAAAATTGACCCTACCCTGATAAAAATAAAGTTTACATTTCAGTACTCACGTAAATAATATTCAAGCATAAAGGCGAAGACACCGAGCACTACTACACACAAAATAATTATTAGAGTGTCATACATTATTTTTATTTTTTATAAATTATTTATTTTGAAATAATAGTTATTTAATTTAATGAGACAAAAACACTGTTTACACAATACAATCAGTGGCGGAGTGTAGACAGTAAAATAATTAGATATTTTATGTAAACCATCGATCGATTAGATTACTTTTGAGACCCAGTTTTGGTAATCTATAATCTTCTAAAAAATATGTTTTATTTATTTACAATCTTAGTACGTGTGCACTGTAGACATTAACAGATAAAAGTATGTCAAATGAAATCATTTATTTAAAGTTTGAATCATTCATATTAGTAACAGATAAACTGATTTTACATAATGGTTATAAAATATTATTTGTCCAGTTTGTATACACACGTATTTAAACGGAACTAATTTTAATTATTTAATTTTCAATTAAAAGAAATATAATTTATTATATCAATCTGCCTAGCTTTTTCTCTACTACTTACATAAAGGTCGGCTTCCAGTCTAAATGGAAGCAGCTGAATACTAATATTTTACATGGGGTGACTGTCCACCTGGCCTCCACAACCCAGTCATTCGGTAACTGGATTCCTCTTATTAGCACTAGTTGTCGGACTTTCGGGCTTTTGACTACGCGTTACAACTGTCAAAGATTAAAATTACAGCCGGGACCAACGGCTTTTCGAGGCACGCCGGCGTCTAGGTATGTAATGGTTGGTGACCCGTCCAGGAATCGACCCCGACAAGCGTTGCTGTACCTTGAAGATCAACCCATGGGGCTGTTAAGATACGAGCGAGCCTATACAGGGTGAAATTTATTTCATGGGCATCCTCGTAATGGGTCATTGTACTCATCATTATGAACAACTTTCCCTATGAGACCAACCCAGAAATCACGAAAAAAAATTGCTCGTCAAAATGTAAGGAACAGCAATTTTTTTTTTTGCGATTTTCCTCTCTGTCTCTTATTTTTCCGAAACTTTATTTCATAATTTTTTTATAAAAATCTTTACAGTAGGTAGTTTAGACATAAAATGCAGCAAACATACAGAGATACGTGCGCACATTTACAAAATCAATTTAGTGTGTGGAGTTGTGTACAGAAACCTTGTAAAACGACACTGAATCAAAATAATGACGAATGCATATTACGAAACTTAATTATTACTTGTGTTTCCGTTCTGTTGTAATCAGCAGTTAAATGTTAATGGTCTTGTTTGATTGCTAGCATTTGATACAGCAAGGTAACTCTGGTCACGTATGCAGTGACACTAGTGACAGGCTACATAATCTACTAGAGTCTATTAATACTCTGGGTCTGCCCTCGAACATCAAAAAGATGACACATAACATTACGCCTGTATTCCCCGAAGGGTTAGGCCGGGATTTATCTATAGTACTCCTACATTTCGCCAGTCCCACGTAACAGGGGGCGAGCCAATTGCCAATTGTGAATTATGTAAAAAGGAAGTTCAAGTTTATGCAGTCTTTTGAGACGAAAAGTTATTTTTTCAGGATCGAAGGACCAAAAACTTTTGCGTCAAAAAGCGTCCAAGGTTTTTGAAAGAATGAAAATGGTTTCGTTGATTTTTCTGTATCCTGTGTTTGCAATAGCTAAACGAATCTTTTATCTTTGAGAAATTCAAAAGCCTTCAACTCGGCTTTGCCGTAGAAAAATAAAGTTCCGGCCACACTTAGGCGAATCCCGCACAGAATTCGGGTCGCGATTGCGCGTCGATTGTTTTAATGATTAAGAACTCACACGACTATTCACGCTTGTTTGAACACCTCAATACAGATTAGGTGACATAATCAGCGCGAGGGAATTCCGTCCTAAGCGGGATTCGCCCCAGTTAGAACAGAGCTTCAAATATGTAATATATACAAATATACAAATATAAAGAGGTATTTGTGAGTATGTATGTAGGTAGTAATCTTCAAAACTACCTACTGATCTGATTCCGAAATGGGAAGCTACAGTATTGCCGGGAGACATTTATGATATTGTAGGAATTTTGAAGCGGACGAAGTCGCGGGCAGATGCTGTAAGCAATATAGCACGTGATATACTCTGGCTTCGACACAAAGTCGTGTTTATAATGAAAACTATTCACAACACATTAATGTTGTGGACATATTTGGAGTACAATGGAGGGAGTTAGTACTAATATGGATGGAGAGCGTTAACTAAGTATTCTGTGCCTGCAAACAAGTCTTAAGAAACATAATGGTGATACAAATAATTAATGATTGCCTCTGTGTTTGTGCTTAAGCGAAACATCTGTTTTAATCAATAGATATGATCAACACGATAGGAGGACACCTTTGTGAGGGAAACTCTATGATTTCTACAAGTATTGTAGCAGATTCTTTAATTCTAAGAAATACCAATTATACAGGTACTACGTTTGGTATCCGTACCCATAGTACAGGTATCTGGTACCGGTATCACACTAAGGTAAATGGTACTGGTTCTAAAAAATACCGGTATTTCAAGCCCTGCCTGCAGTGCGACATTACATTCAGATATTAATATTACATTAAATATTATTTTTCATTATTTACTCTCAAAATCTAGGTAAGATAATTAATTAATGACTGGTAAACATTTAACTACAATAAATTCATGATAAAGTACTCTTTACTCTAGGTTTAGTATTATTTGTTATGTAATCTAGTTGTCAAAATAAATAAAGCTTAGGGTTTTCCCTGCACTGGTAATTATTTGAAAGACATTTTAGATTATTCTAGAATTTTAAGAAGATTTCTAGAAAAGCTTCATACTGTGGGACCTCTCCGGTAAGATGGATTGACGATATGACATAAGATCAAGAATGGTTTCCTAGCATACGGTAACATTTTGAAAGCTGAAACTATCTGTAATTTCTCAGTAGCAGCCCGGAGTCTGAAGTTCTGCCCGGTTGATGGCAATAGGCTCGCCCCCTATTACGTGGGACTTAAACATAACTGGCGAAACGTGGGTGTATTTATTATAGGTCCACCTCTGTTAAGCCTTCGGGAAAAACAGGTGTGATGTTATGTTACGTATACCTGCCGACAGATATTAAACCATACAACTAATAAACAATTTGTAAGTGACCGTTTTGTATACGAAAACTTCACTCATGTAAAGTGAACAGCCCAAGATCGAACTCATCTCATACGTATGTAAATGTCTTCTGCCTTCTTAAAAACTAAGTACTCAGACATTTTTGTAAATGATCTTGCCACATAATGTTCCTTTTCAATGTAAATGAAATGTAACAAAAAACTCACCGTTTCGGTGCTTCGTCAGATAACAAAGAAGCAATAGCGTCAACAAGTACACTAAGTAGCAGAAAATAGGTGCCATCACTACACAGATCAATCCTACCATGTCGTGTAGCATTGTAACCAATTAGAAACCATAAAACACAAAGAAGGCTAAAATCACTAGATCGCACACTACAAGGATTTGCGCGGTTAACTTTGTTTGAAAAAAGAATATTCAAGATGGCGGATTTATTTCAGTGACAGTTTGATACGCAAAAGGAGGATTTTTACAGGTTTTACCTCTTTTAGAAAAGAAAAAAGTAAAAATTGGTTACATTGCCTTAAAACCGTTTTTTTTCGAAATTTTTATTATTCGAAACTTATTTCGCAACCTCGGGATACGCGAATGTCTGAAACACTGAAGATATGCGTATCTTTGTGTGTTTTAGCAAAAGTACACAAAACATTAAAATGTTATTTTACACAAGATAGTCGTTGAAGGTTAATGTCATGTAATCTTTTATCATTTCCATGTTCATCAAGTTTAAGGTTATTTTTCATAATTCATCATTAGTTTTGAAGATATACAGATGCTTCCTGAAATAATGGAATTCTTACAGGAAGCATCTGAAAGGCCAGGTGTATATTGTGACATACAGAATGCTGTACACTACTTGATTAGTGATTCCACTCTACACAGGGTTACCAGGGATTAAAAAAAAAAAAGTCCTGACAAAAAGCCGGATATTTGCAAAAAAACGTCCGGACATTTTACTTTGTAATATTTCTTTTTCAGTAACACAATTCGCAGATAGCAAATCGAAAAGTCCGAAAAAAGATCAAGGCCGAGACAGTTCAGACGGGGGCCAAAACCCCTGACATATAATATCCCGACAAATCCGGACGGATACTAACCCGAACTTCACCAAAAAGCAAAAAAACACGTGTCTAGACACAATACCCATGCTTTGAACGTAGGTATAAGATAACAATTATTTACTTTATAAAATAATTGTTGGTCCTTCGAGCTGAAGTTTACTTTTTACCTCAAAACCGAAAAATGTAAACTTTTGCTTTTACCTCTAAATCACAAAGTGACGACACTATGGAGGAAGTTATATAAAAGTATGTAACTACTATGACATATAACGTTATCTGTATGCACACGTGTGAAGGCTGTAGGATGTTAAAATGAGTTTTATAACAATGTAGGTTATAACACTCACGAGTATCCGCCTTGATAATGTCTTGTAGGAAGTCAAAGATTTCAGCTGATTTCTAACGTGAATCATCTTAACTAATATTATAAATGCAAAAGTGAGTTTGTTTGTTTGTTACGCTTTCACGATAAAACGGCTGAACAGATTTGGATGAAATATGGCACATGGGTAGACCATGACCTGGGTTAGGGATACAGGATATTTGTTATCTGTTACTGATTTAGATCCGTTACCTCACACTTCAGGTCCAGTTGAAAACCAGCGTCAGGCACTTATTATTGTCTGGCATTTTTGCTGAACTGGGCCGTTTTGGCGCAGCCGTGAGACACACTCCCCTGATAATTTTCTTACATCTTACTTTACACCTTTTTTATCCTTTTTAACTGCTGTATGTTATCTTGTGTGCTTTTAAGTCTGTGTTAAATAAATGTATTCTCTTTCTTTCTTATCCCGGTAGTACGTCCCCGTGGGATTATTTCAATAGCTAGTACCTAATAATTAGTTTTCCCGGATAATATAATAAAATATGAATAAATTACAATTTTATTATAGCTTTGTTTTTATTTCAATCGAACTGCGATGATTTTGAGTCATCAAGATTCATACCACTGCCGTGGCACAAGAAATGTAGCTGCACTACAAACCGCTGTGTTGAAGCTGGGTTCGGACGGATAATGATAAAGGATACAGATAATGCAGCACGGACTATGGGTGTCTGTGTTGCATCTGCCTTTCCCCGGTCGTGTCGGATTGCCTTCCATCAGACTACGAGAGTAAAGAAACAGAGAGTGCACCTGTGCATGCGCACACAGTGCACTATAATAAAATATCTTCTGCATACTTGGCTTATCTCCGTTGAGATTGGTCACCGTGGCCGTAAATTGGTCGGGGGGATTATTTTTGTTAATCTGGGAGTTCAATGTCCAAGAGTTAATAATCCAAAAACAACGTAATGGACTTTGTCCGTGGTTCTTATTTTAGTTCACCTTCATAGTAATTCAGTTGCCATGCTGTCATATATACTATAAAAATATGAGTAGGTATGATGCTAATCACTAGATCGTAAAAACCTATGAATGCTAGTCCGAAGCTCATAAAAAACGTAATGGATGCTCTGATTGGTGCATCCCTCCACTAATCTAAAAAACTAATGGATGGAGTTAATAGGTTGTCGGACTACTGCTATTGTTTTGTTAGCGTCTTTGAGACCTTGTTTTTATTATAAGGTTTGAGCTGCATCAGATATAATTATTTTTAGCTTTTGACTAAATCTCATTAGTGATTACAATATTAGGCTATTTTTGTCCCGCTGTATGAATGAATGATATATTTATTTAGGTATAGAATATAGGTTGCTAACTTAAGTTCTTAAGATCTATGGGTTTCACTATATTCGGCATTAGGGCAAAGGCCCCTTCTCATACTGAGAAGGCACGTGGATTGATCACCACACTTGCTCAAGACGGGTTGGCGATTTCTAACTTATTTATCAACTATAAGTCCAGCTTTACTCACAATTTTTTTTTTCTTCTCCGATGTCATTAATGTCCAAGATAAACTCAGAAAGTAAATTTAATATGAATTGAAAAAGTTACATTGGTACTTGCCTGGATTTGAACCCATCAACACAACCTCGTGTATGAGAGGCGAAGCCTTAACCGCTGAGCCATCACGATATCCATTAGTGATTGCAGCAAGATAATACAAAGTTTACTGGTTTAGCTTTCTATAAAGTGACCGGAACAAAAATGATTATGGAGTAAAGAAAACTGCGAGAGAAAACTTGGATCAGAAACAGATAGTAAGTGAACCGAGCGATCAGAGTAAGCATGGTGGACAATGTTTGTTTGTGTACAAGATGAGGCTTATTTATTGTAAGCTGGTTAATTTTTACTGTAGGGAAAGACCAAAGGAACAATGGATGGACTGTGTGAACAATGATATTGCTAGAAACGGAGTGCCTAGGTACCGAGATGACGACTAATAGAAAAGTATGGAAGAAAAAACATGTTGTGCCCACCACATAAATTGGGATAAGGGCAAGAGTATGATGATAGCTATTATACTGAAATTGATGTTAATATTATAAACGTTAGTATTGCACGATCGAGTTGCAAACGGATCGATACAATAGATAAGTAAAACAAACACAGTTCACTTTCCCATAGAGATAGCAAAAATGTGGACAGAAATAAAAGCATTTCATCATCACGTACTACTAATAACTCTAATGAAAATCTCACGTTTTGTGAAAGTTGCTATATGGTATCCAGTTTCCTGGTCCTTTGCTCCCAATCGTAGAAGAAAATGTTAAGAATGTACTGATCAAACAATTTATGCTATAGTATATGACGCAGTGTCCATCACGTTCGAGACGAATATAAGGGTGCCTTTGATCCACCAATCATATTCATTGGTCCCATATTGGTCCACATAGCCAATGAATATGATTAGTGGATATCAAACGCATCCATAGCAACGTAGCGTAGCACATCTCTGGTGGAAAGGCACCCTGGTCCCAGTGATTCCTGTCAATAACAGTAAGCTTCAAGCAGGCCAGAAAATTGTAATTTCTCAGCTCTTTGTTCAACTACCTTATGTAGTACTTAATGCCATTTGCATATTGCGACGGAGGAGTTGATGGCGACGATAAGATATCCCGTAGAGTCTGACCAACGAAAGCTGTCCAAGAAAAAAGGCGGCAATTTTAAAGAATCAAGAGCTGTTATCCCTGGCTATACACTCCTGAAACGGAGTTGATACTTTACAATATTCAATAAATATTATGCAATAGCATCAGTATTTCATATTTATTAATTAGATGATTTTTTTACTTTGAAGTAAAATATTATTGTTATTATGATTGAATAATTCGTGGACAGCTTTCGTTGGTCAGACTCTATCAATTCAGGACAACAGACTATCAAACGCTATTGTGTGAAAACGCACAAGCAATGAAGAAAACAATGATAGTAAATAAAATTATAATTCGTCTAATAATAATTGTCTTTGTGTCTAACATAAACGAAAAAGAAAATATTTGCAGGATATTTTTCTAATCACTAGAAAAGCATGATAAAATTCATTTGCAATTTTTGGTCCTTTCTTCCGCGTATTTAGGTTAAAAAGCTCCAAGGACCAAATTGTATAATTATGATAAAATGGTACAATTACCCATTTCCAATTACATGTAAAATACTGGTATATTCAGCTGCATCTGCATATACTGGAAGCCGACCCTAACGTAGTTGTAAAAAGGTTGGCAGATTATGATGATGAATAATGTACAATTAGTGCATAATGGAATGAATTCATAAGGTGTAAAAAAACAAAAATACTTACATTTCCAAATTATTTTTGTAGCAGGTATACACCAAGCATATCAGAATAATAAACGATATCGTAAGCGGTAACGCAACTAGTTTGAACCAAATACTCCTGACCACGTTAGTTTGAGCGAAAGTATCGATTTCAGTGGAATTTGTTTCCATTTTTAAAACAAAAAGTAACTTCAAAAACACTTTACAAGCTGTTATGTTAACACAATTCTTAAACAAAAAAATGTCAGGCTGACCTTTGCCCTGCATTGGGACTATACAGTCTGATTATTATTTATTTTGATTGAATTTAAAAAAACTTTTCCGTTATTTGATGCTTCGAATATATTTCGTTATTTTAGGTTACGTATGTGTTAAACAAGTAAGGTAAGGTTATTACGGTTGCCAATACTTTGCATAACAAACGGATGTTATCTAGTCATTATCGGCTATTATCTGCGAAAGTTTGATTTGAACTAACTATTGTTATCGGGCTCACTCGCTTTCTAGTGACATTGCAGTTTGTAATACCTAATGCAGTTATATTTGTATGTGGCGTTTATGAAGACATCATTACGTAAACTTTTCGTATACCTAGGTACTTTAAAACAATAAGTAATAAATGTACAAAGACATATCAAGTTCCTTATTTCAAATTAATCCGCGGACTGAAGGACCAGTGGAATGTTTCTTGTAATTAGTAGTAAAGGAAATACAAACACTGACTACAGTATTTAATATATATTTATGGGACATTAGCTAACATGAAAACCGTGTTACTAATCGTTGTGATAATGTGGGCAAATAGTAGTTATCTCTGTATCACTGTTAGCGGGTTTTTGTTAAGTCATTAGGGGGTTTGCCCTTTTGATTATGCACATATCTACTTATCTTTATCATCCTCCTAAAAATGTCTTCCTAGGTATTTTTTACCGACTTCAAAAGAAAGGTTAGGTACAGGCGCCAGCACACCAAGCTATTACATTCTGTCAAATTTCTTTAATAGATTTTCAACTTTATCGCTTTATCGCTAAGGTTCAAGGTTGATTGGGAAAAATCTGACAGTATCGGGTAGCTTGACCTGCTGGCGTCTGTACCTATGTATTATGAGGTTGGTATGGATGAGGTTTTTTTATATATACTTGCGAAGATTTGGGACTATATTTATATTGTCTTTGACACCGTCGTTCATTAATGAAAAGACATGAATACATAATTTATTTAACCTTTTAGATTTAATTTTAAAAAATGCTTAAAAAAATTACAATGATTAAAGATGGAAATTCTGATTAGAAACAATAAAAACAGAAATTGGAACATCTTCTTTTTACATTGCAGATAAAAATAAACCCGGTTATTGAAGAAAAACAAAAAAACAAGGTAAAGATTTAAATATATCCACTCAAGGAACATTACGCTCAGATACTACTTGTATCAAAAGGCCCGGTCTCGAGAGGGGCTTACTGAAATTACTGATAAATAACCAGCGTGACTCTGTCACATGATTCTACTTCACTTTTATCTTATAGATCATTATCTTCTTCTATATATAGCGAAAGAAGTATGTTGGTCCTTCGGTACGCGTTATTTTTACAACTTTCAAAAAGTCATAGTCACCCTTACTAAGCAAAAAAACAACGGCTACTACGCCAGGTTTGTTTTAACTTTATAAAAAAAGCATGACCTGGTTCAACGGAGCCAGCGTCAACTAAGTCAGAGAAGAAATAGGGTGAAAAAAAAGGGAAAAATGAAAAACAGATGACCAGTGAAAATCACCGCTGTGCTGTGGGTCCCACATACCACAGCATCATGCTGAGGGGAAGCATCTTGTCTCAGCCATGACGTGCAGCTGCCGACTTTTTCTGTTCGGGGTTCGTGATTATGTTTGTGTATGCACAAATAATCATATTTTTCTTTCAAAAATCCCGAGGAAATCCAAGGAACTACGAGTTATAAAAATAATAAATAGCCTTACGCCTTTCTCCTTCCTCAATCTCAGCGTTATCTTGTAATCCGTAAATCTCGAGGTTTTCTAAAATAACATAATGTACGTAGTGTTTGTACTCATTCATTTTCTTTTATCTGACTTTCAATCGGTGTTCCGATCACTTTATGATTGCAAAGCATAAGGCCGCCTGATTTATCAATGATTATAAAATGTAACGTCAGATTCCTCGGTAATTGGAGAATTATTTGTACTGGAAAATACTTTACGTTTCTGCTGCAACTTGCGACCCTGACCTACATTTTCTGCTGCCATGAAATACTGATTTAGTCTGCAATGGTGGAAACAAGCTCTTTTCATAGAGAATTTAGAGCCCTCATTCACTCATCATCTGCCTAACCTTTTCCCTACTATTTGGGGTCGGCTTCCTGTCTTACCGGCAGCTGAATTTTACATGGAGCGTCTGCCTATCCGACCTACACAAACCAGTAACTGGGTAATACGATACCCCTTGAGTAAGACTATAGACCTTCGGGTTTCTGACTATCCTGTCCTCCTCTCCTCCGTCTGACTACCCTCGTAACGAATGTCAAAGATCTACAAATGACAGCCGGGGCCAACGATTAAACCTGCTTTCTGAGACACGGAGCGGTCTCGATATGTAATGGATGGTCACCCATCCACAAACCGACCTTGGCAAGCGTAGCTTAACCTTCGATCGACTCGTGCGGCTGTTATTATTTAGCCACAAGTCCTCATCCATTGTGACGGTCTAAAAAACTTTAAGATAGGCTTTAAAAAATATACACTATAACTGCAAGAATAAACTTCGGGTAAAATGTAAAATGCAAGATCACGAGAGAGTGTGTTTGCATTGCATATAATTTGTCTGTCAATCAGTCATGACTAAATAAATTTGCATTAGAATGTATGTATTTATAGGAAACCTGAGTTACTTTCATATTGAAAAAACTTAGAACCATTTCTACACGGACAAACCAATGTTTAAAGCTAGTATGTTACATTAGCGATATCTCTTGAAATGTTAGTCTCACACCGCGGAACTAACACACGACCTTTACATTACATTCTTTACTAAGTATAGTTATAACATAAGTATCGTCACACAATGATATGTCAAGTGCTTAGATAATGACACAAAACTACAAATTGGATAGACAAATGGGATGCTGATAAAGATCTTACATCTAAGGTCGTCATAGCCTGGTGGTTAAGGCCTCGCCTCTCATGCACGAGGTTGTGGGTTCAAATCCAGACAAGTACCAATGAGACTTTTTCATTTCTGGACTTTATGAGTATATCTTGGACATTACTGACATCGGTGATAGAAAAATATCGTGAGGAAACCTGAACTTACAGTTAATGCGTCGCCAACTCGTCTTGAACAAGCGTGGTGATAAATGCTCGTGCCTTCTCTGTATCAGAAGAGGCCTTTGCCCAGCAGTGGGATAATAATAGGCCAGTATTATTATCTAAAGAGGTCGGTACTGTAATAAGAACCGTTTGTTTTGACAGATATTGTATGGACAAGGCCAAAAGTGAACGTAGGGTCTAACATAAATTAATAGTACTGTGGAGTGTGGAGGTTTTACTTTAATGGCTTTGCCAACCAACCTGCATGAATACTTCTTAAGTTAATTTTATAATTATGGGATAAACACTATTTCTTAAATTCAGAAAAAAAAAAAACAAGTAGCTTGTGGCTAAGTAATACGGGTCGATCCAACAGGTAAAGCTACGCTTGCCGGGGTTGGTCCGTGCATGGGTGACCATCTTTACATAATATATAGAGACTCCTCCGTGCCTCGGAAAGCACGTTAAGCAGTTGGTCCCGGTTGTCATTCGTGGATCTTTGACAGTCGTTACGGGTCGTCAGAAGTCCGAAAGTCTGACAACCAGTCTTACTAAGGTATATCGTATTACCCAGTTACTGGGTTGTGGAGGGCAGATATGCAGTCGCTCCATGTAAAATACTGGTATTCAGCTGCATCCGGTTAGACTAGAAGCCCTCCCCAATATAGTTGGGAAAAGGCTAGGCAGATTGAATAGCAAAAAGTTTAGACAGTAAACTCGGATGGCTGACAGCTCTCATCTTGATGTAAAAAGTAATTATTTATGCAAATAACATAACTTAACATCACGCCTATACTTCCCGAAGGGTTAGGCAGAGGCGTACCCCAATATTACACCCACATTTCACCAGTTATGGGGTAAGCCTAATGCGGGTATCAACCGGGTTCAAATCTTGACTCTGGTCCGCTACTGAGATATTTCTGATGGAAAATCCTATATTAGGTGCTTTTCCCGACCCGGGAATCGAACACAGGATTTTATGCTCAGCAGTAGCGATTGCGACCACTAAACCAAAGAGGCAATGGAAATGAATATCCGATTATATGATTAAATATGCCTTTTATTTATAAAAATATCGGGGAGACGCCCAGTCTCCCACGATACTACATTAAACTAACTATACCATTCCTCAAGATAAAGTTATATGAATCTACTCATGGATCAAAGGACCAGCCCATCAAACTATTATCTAAGAGATTTTAACACCTCTGCTGCACCTGTCAGTTCTAAGCTACAGCTTCGGCCTACATAAATCCCTTTTCAATCGAAAATTCCACATCCATCTTTGAGGTTAATCTTCATTTGACATTTGTTTTTCTGCTGCAGATTATTTTTTACCTGGAGACAGTTTTTTTCAGATTCCGAACCTTATGAGTTGTCATCTACTAGCTTTCACCTGCACTGACGGAAATTCTTTCACTGATGGAAATCTACAGTATTGTTAAATGTCTTAGGATATATTTTAATATGTTAAAACAAGATTTTTTACGACGACTAAATCGCGGGCAGAAGCTGGTTTTACATAGCATTATCAGCCTAGTGGTCCCACTGCTGTGACCCAGACCTCCTCTCGGTGAGAGGGAGTGGACCGTAATCCACCACGCGGGTCCAGTGCGGGTTGGTTCATGTCACATGTCTTCGAATTTTTGGTTCTAGATCATGCCGGTTTCCACACTATGTTTTCCTTTACCGTTTTGAGAGCAGTGTAGTAAGTAAACAGCCTGTGTAGTGTTATATTAATCTTCAAAATCTCGACATCTGAGTACCAGGATTTGTAGATCCTGTATTTTCAAAGCAGAAGAAAAAACAATTCTTAATAACTTTCATTCTGCGTAGCCTTTTCCTTTCCCAATCATGTTGGGTTCGGCTTCCAGTCTAACCGGATGCAGCTGAATACCAGTATTTTACATGGAGTGACTGCCTATCTGACGTCCACAACCCAGTAACTGGGTAATACGATACCCCTTGGTAAGACTGGTTGTCCGACTTTCGGACTTCTGACGACTCGTAACGACTGTCAAAGATCCACTAACGAGAGCCGGGACCAACGGCTTAACGTGCTTTCCGAAGCACGGAGGAGTCTCGGTATGTAAGGATGGTCACCCATCCACGGACCAACCCCGGCAAGCGCAGCTTAACCTTTTGGATCGACCCGTGCGGCTGTTATTAGCCACGAGGTCCTCCTCATTCTTAATAACTTTAACATAGATTAATTCGCATCGTCTATCACTACAACCACTCGACAAGATCATTCGCTAAGGACCAAAGAAACACTTTGATAAAAAATCGAGTATTTTATCTTTATCGATCTCGTTGATATATATATAGTTCAGTATCATTTCTCAACTGTATGTTAAAGTCACGGGACACATGACTAATAGATATCATGTGTTCACAGGTTACATGCGTAAATCATCAGAAATCTGTCAACTGAATGATGATCGAGAGGCTTGCCACTATTTGCGTCTACTAAAAATATCTTAAGTGTTTTTGAAAATAGACTATGTTCTGGCTTTTATTGTTTTTCTACGGGTATATCTACTAGATATATCAATATTATATATACTATCAAAATATTTAGAATTATACACGGCGTGTATCAAAAATGTGTGGTCATATAAAAAGAGTGTCACCATCAAACTGAATAACTTTTTTCATGGAACCAACATAGTAATCATGAAAACATAATCAGCTGTCCCATACATTTGTATGGGGCAGCTGATTATTTTTTACACCCTAATAAGACCACACATTTCTGATACAAGCTGTATAGAATCGTATCTTATAACCTGTATGAAATAAACGGAATATTAGCCTATTACATGGGACCGGCACTTGAACATAACCGGCAAAAGGTA
Organism: Eupsilia transversa; assembly: GCA_914767815.1. NCBI lineage: Eukaryota > Metazoa > Arthropoda > Insecta > Lepidoptera > Noctuidae > Eupsilia > Eupsilia transversa. The sequence continues at coordinate 11,744,948 of OU611896.1, forward strand.
CACCTATAGGTACTTTTAAGACTATGGGTAAAACGGGCATGATGATAAGTTTATACCATTAAACCAAAGCTTACAAATCATTATTAATATCTCTATGACTCATAGATACAAAATAAAAGATATGATGATATTATAATATCCACCTATAACCTGTCGTCCATATTGACGCCATGATCTTAACGTTGATGTAAATTGCTATTGTTTATTATAACATTAAATTATCAATGCTAGACCTATAATGTTTTATGTGTGAAGGTAACTATAAATTGTTGATATCCTTAATAAAACCCAAGCAAACATAATTATTATCTTGGAGGCAGTTTGAGGTGATCATAGTGCTAAGGAATTTTGGGTCATTAGAACTAAAAAAATGTTAATGCAGAGCATATGCTTAGGTACTCTGCAAGCTATGTGATGATTATCTTCAATAAATACTAAGTTGTAATCCATCCCCATAAAATTCCCATTTTTACTACCTAAAAATCAATATCTTCGCTAATACCATACTCGATCGTCTTTTTGTGATGTGCTGCAATCAACTTGGAGAATTCACAGACATCTGAGACATTTTATCGACGCCTTTTTTTAAAGCCCATTATCCCAAAAATCTAAATTTTCGTCATCAACTCTGTTATCTTCACATCGGTTAACTTGACCGACGATAGGCGAGGAATATTAAGATAAGAACATAATGCTTCACATTATTATTGAATATATTCTAGATTTGCTAATCTCCTACTATTGTCCTGTTATCAGACGTTGACCTACATGTGGGGTAAAACAATATAATTTATGCGTTTGTTATCTCTAGCTGTAGGTACCTAAGACTTTACTTGAGTATGGAGTATTATTCTAACGCAAAAATACCGAAAGCGACCGCAGACCGCAGATCGCAGCGGCAAATTTGCCCAATCGCAATGCCGAGCAGCAGCGACACTAGGTACTGATTTCTATGTAACGCTATGAAAACGCTTCCATAGATCGCAACATTGCAGCAATATCGCCATCTAAGCGGTCTAGGTATCGGTATGTTGCAGTCTGATTGTGTCAATATTCTGTTATGTACCTATCTATTAAATTACATAATGGATCAAATCTACTTGAAAGTAATGTTACTTTCATTAAATATGATAATATTAAAATCGTGACCGTGCCGGCTCTTGTCCATAAGAAACGACAGATTAGAACCGTGCACCCAGCTTCTAACTGACGTTTTAACCCATGTTTATGTGAAAAAAATAAAACAAATTAGTTTTTATTTATATATAAGGTGCTATAAAAATATCTGCCACGGCCGCAATGGGAGATAGTATTGTGTTTATAGATTACAATAGTAAAGATAAATTATTGATCATGTGTCATATTTTTTTTCATACAAAAAATTGTACGTATAAATTTGCAAGTGACGAACTAGTCAGCTGATTTCAGTTTTCATTCACAGAACAGATGGAAAGAGACAGCAGTTGTTTTCATTGACGAAGTGTACTTCGCGCGTAATTTGTGAACCACGTTATGCAGAGTAGAGTCAATGTTTATTTAACTACTTTATTTTCTCAAATTGATTTAACTGTGCCGGGGTACGAAATTTCTTCACTATTGTTATCTTTAAACACAATACTACCTCTCATTAAAGCCGTGGCAGATATTTTTATAGCACCTTATATATTTAATTTCTTCTACCATAGCAGATAATGCCGTTAGTCCCTCAATTTAAACCTAAGCGAACCTGTTTATGTGATCTCCAAGGTGTCTCGGGATAAAATGTAAGATTCTCGAATAACTCGCATAACCAGTTCGAATATCAACGAGATATATTTAGACTTTTTTCTATATTAAGACAACCGACTTAAAACCACTTCAGTCTAACATTAGAAAAATAAGATTGAATTTTTTGTGAGAAAATTTTAGAACGCATAAATAATTATAAAATTATGTGCAATTTACAATTACGTACCTATGTTATAATAATAACATTACAATCATGATTATGAGATCAGTTTGTGGTTTTCTATAAATATAATGTTTATCTGACCGTAGGTAGTCGTTACTAGGTAAGAAAAGGTTCAAGTTTTACTTATCAGGAGTCTGATAACATTGTTTGAAAAGTTTATTACTGAAAAGATTATGGTCATTGACGGTGAAAGATTTGAAACTTCTGCTATAGAATAGCGGGTGTATAAATACTACATTCATATAAATTCAGGCATCATAGCATCAAAAACGTTGAACAAAAATAATTGCTGGGAAATGACTTGTAATTTTGGATGACAAATCGCTGTTTACGTAATGCTCGCAAAACATTGGGCTTTTATGGGTGCGGGAAACGGTACAGGAGTTGTGGGGGTATATACATTTAAAACTTAATGAAAAAGAAGAGGTGTGTGCTTATGACCACAAGATAGAAGTGAAAACTTATGACTGGAGCCGAGTATATGCGATTCAGCACCGAGTATACATGATTCAGCGCCGGATATTTGCGATTCAGCGCCGAGTGTACGTGATTTAGCGCCGAGTATACGAGATCCAGCGCCGAGAATACGCGATTCAGCGCCGGGTATACGCCATTCAGCGCCGAGTATACGCGATTCAGCGCCGAGTATACGCAATTCAGAGTCACCGACCGACTAAACCGTCACGCGGTTCAGTTTCGTTCACTGTTCAGAAAGAGCGCAAAGTAGGCGAAGAAGTTTTCGCTTCAAAAGTAACAAAACGATACAACGTTCACCGTCAATATCTCCGTAACCAGAAGGTTCCCAGGCATGGTCCAGTTTAAAATAGTGATCACAATGACGGGGAGAACAAGTGACTCTCGGCTTCTATTTACACCCGTTATAAGAAACACGTAAAAGTGCTTTTTAAAATCCCTCGCAATAACCTATCATTATTGTTCTAGTTGAGGCCGAGTCGCCGTTATCGAAATCGATAAGGAGAACTTTAAATAAATTACGAGTATATTATTAACCAAACTTAGTGATAAATTAAACAAATATCCAGGTACTACCTACATCCCCGTGGCTGTGACCTGGCCCAACGAAACTAAGCGGTAATAAAAATTAAATAATTACATTTCTCTGTGAATTTGATGATAAAGCGAGGTCGTTGACACTGTAGCCTAGTAAAAACTAGAATGCATGCTTTAGAATAGTAAATGTTGTGTATTTATTTACTTAGTTTGTATTTCATGGTTTGGTCATGTTGAGAAGATGAATGAAGGACAACTAACAAAGGGTATTTACAAGGCAGATGTGAGTGGAAACGCCGCGAGGGGACGCCCTAGAAGGACATTATTTTGACTTTATTGGTGATGTTCTTCAGAAAGGTCAGGTGCATAGTACCCGCAACCAGAGGGCGTGCGTGTATGACCATAATATGTACGAACTTATACGAAGCAGGTGGCATTCTGTAGTTTCTGCCTACCCCCATGGGAAGAAGGCGTGAGTCTATGTATGTGTATGTTTCATAATTAAAGGTGTTTACTATCAGTTTCTGTATATCAATAACGTAGGTAGCACTGCTTTTGTTTTAAAGCCAAAGTCACCCGTTTGATCTCCAATATGGTTCACTAACTTACTTATTATATGTATAGAAAAAAATATTTGTATTTACTAACTTCCATTGTTTAAATTTTTTGCATTGTTTTATGTCACAAAAGTAGTGTCTACAAAATCTACATGCATCACTTTGATGAAAATTTGAGGATTTTGGGAAAATTGGGACTGCCATTTTCTCCTACGTGTACGAATTGGGATGTGGGTTATCATGAATGCAAGTGGTCCTTTTGGCAGAACTGGTCCTTTGAGTCCGAACAAAATAACTATTCATCATACAGGCAAGGCTATTCTGTCTGTTATAATAATTTTACCTATGTTGATTGACCTTCTATACTGTTGTAAACTATAAGATTTTGCGCCTATACTTACTATTTTCACAACATGTCTGTTGTGAAAATAGTACCTATTCATGATTCTGGGGCTGCAGTTCGACATAGATAGCGATCGCTATACGCCCGAAATCGATCACAAAGTCCTAATGGCGTCCCTAGAATATGCTAATGCTTGTCAAGCAATTTTATAACCATCTCCAGGCTACTACCGAGAACTACAGTAACACTTTGCCCGGCCCGACATTTGAACCCAGGACCTCATGCACAGCAGTAACGCTTGCGACCACTAGACCAAGAAGCAGTGAAATCATTAGTTGTCAAATTATGACAAAAGAAAAATTTAATCCTATCAGAATCGAAAGAAAATCGACTAGTACAACGAACAAACAATGTGTATTAAAAAAATAAAGCTGTAATTTCCATCTTATAAAAAAGTTCGCATTAAAAACGTCTCTTAAATTCTAAACAAGTTTGCCAGACAGATTGATGATAAGGATGATGCCAGTACCAGTACCGATTGAAAAGAGAAAGGCTAAGATAAATGTTATGGTTATAATATTGCAATGCATATAAATTTAATGAATCGACAGCAGCTAGACCCAGGACTTTCACTTGAGGAGACGAGGCTTGAAATATTCTTCGTAAGGTTTTAATTTAAGGTGACGATCAAACTCTACGAATTATTTAAAAAAACTCTCAATGCAATTATTATCATAAAAGGTCACACATCTGTTTGATGATCATAAATTCATTGATGATCACTTTTGAGACCCGGAATATTTATGAAACCTTGGCCACTTTTTTAAACACACAGTGAAGATAAAAACGACATTAAGGTGAGAAAATACAAAGCGCAGCCTTATCTCTACGACAGATTGCACCGGAAATCGTTTGCAAAGATGAGATCTGCAGATCAGATTACGATGAGAATACTTATTATGTTGGTGATCGTTATAGATATATCATGTTCTAAATAACTCAACAGTGTCGTCACGATCTTTCATAAGTATTTGGGGCAGACCCAGAGCAGTTGGCTTAAACATGCTGAATAACAGAGACCCTGGCACAAACGCGCAGCGTAAGTGTAGCGAAAATGATAAATTTTAACATCGAAAATGTAGCTATCCTTTAAATATACGTACCACCCACAGGTATGAATAAAGTATTAAAACTAAGTTACTATTATGTGCGAAACGAGTATTTTCGATTTTAATTACGTTCGAATTTATGTCACACTAGCTGCTGCCCGCGGCTTCGCCCGCGTGAGTGTCGGAAATTACCCCATATATCCCCATGGGTTTTCAGTATAAATATTGCGTTTCGAGTTAATCGGACAGCGCGTTAAAATTCTTCCATACAAACACTGACACCCCCAACCCCCCTTTAGGGGGTAATTTAGAAAAACTACAAACTTTATAATTTATTTAGATAACTATTCGTGCGAAGTTTCATGTTTATTACCTCAAGGAATAAGATTTTTCATACAAACTTTCATCCCTTATTTTACCACCTTAGGGGTTGAATTTCGAAAAATCCTGATACACTTTATTCTTAATTTTTGGGTTTAAGTATAAATATTGAGTTTCGAATTAATCGGACAGCGCGTTAAAATTCTTCCATACAAACTTTGACACCCCCCAACCCCCCTTTAGGGGGTAATTTAGAAAAACAACCAATTACAAACTTTTTCATTTATTTTGAGAATTATTCGTGCGGAGTTTCATGTTTATTACCTCAAGGAATAAGATTTTTCATACAAACTTTCATCCCCTATTTGACCCCCTTAGGGGTTGAATTTCGAATAATGCCTTAATCCTTGCCTACATTATAAAGGGAACCTCTGTGCAAAATTTCAGCTTTCTAGGTCCAAGGGTTTGAGCTGGGCGTTGATGAGTGAGTCAGTCAGGACTTGTCTTTTTATTAATAGGTATAGATATAGATAGTAGGATAGGATACTTTTCCGGGATAAAAAGTACCCAGTGTGGTGCGCAGGATATTAAAGAATAATTATACCAAGTTTCATCGTAATCGAACCGGTAGTTTTTGCGTGATGCCTGAACAAACAGACAGACAGACAGACAAAAAAATTTTTAATCAAATTTTTGGGTTCGGTGTCGGTCTAGTAACACCCCCTGCCATTTATTTTTTTGATATTTTCAATGTACAGAATTTTCACTTCTACAGATTTATTATAAGTATAGATAGGCTTACTCCGCGCATGTGTGTTTTTTATTGTGGGTTCTCTATACAGTTCCATTCAAACTTAATGGCAGCTCGGAAGTTAGCTACTCGCTGCGCAGTACCCAACCCCTCATCCCCGCTGACACATGAAATTGTTATTGCACAACTACTCGCCTCATGTTCCGCGCCGCCATTGAATTTGAATCGACCTGTACCTTTTGTCGATACGAAAAAAAAATTTCCTTTAATTACCATTAAAATAGGAAACACACTTTACAAGTGGCTGGGAGGTAGTCATTGCTGAGATAGACACAGATAGAATAGTAAATAAAAGATTAGTTTTAGAATCTTCCTGTGTGGTGTATGTCCTCAATGTCAAACGTTTGGCGGGTCTTTCCGTTTCTCGTGTTGTGTAATTAGCTGAGTCTTGGGCAAATATTAACGTTCTCTTAATAAAATTCTAATCTTCGTGGTTATGATGACGTTATTTTTATGAGGTTTTATAGCTATTATGTAAAGAGTTTTACTGTAATTCACTTTGGTGTTTTTTCCCGCATTTGGATCAGGGAAAAAGTACGTGATTGATAGTTTTGCTTGACGCTAAAGTTCAGTTCAGACGTCACAGCCACGGTCTCCTCCTCCTGAGTCGGTATGACCTACATTTATGAAAATAGCTCCTGCTATAGTAATACCGTTAGCCAGACAGCAAGAGTGATTGATTTTGTTACATACGTACCTACTTAAGCCCTAGCGTTACCCTTGGACCATTCACTAGAATAGACACTTACAATACATTGATGACAGTGTAATCAGCCTATAATGTTGTCACTGCTGGGACACAGGCCTCCTCTCTCCTCAGAGGGAGTATGGGCCGTAATTCACCACGAGGGCCCAGTACGGGTTGGTAGATGTCACATGTCTGCGAATTTTTCGTTCTACATGTTAGGTTTCCACACGATGTTTTCTCTTACCGTTTTGAGAGCGGTGGTGATGAAATAATTTACACAAAGTAAAGCTGTCAGCGTTCGAATTTAACCTACGACCTAAACTCGTAACTCGGGGCCATAATCACTGTGCGTCATTGATAGAGCATAGCTGTTAAATTGAAGCGAAGAAGGGTTCGGGCGGAATTCTTTATTCTATATTCTTGTGAATGTACATTTCAATAAATTCAAAACATCATTTTCACGCCAAAAATCACAACATACAAAAGATCTCTCTTAATTACAACAAAATGCTCGCTTGCGCAGTCCTTGCCTCACGCTGAGCTCACTTATCTTACAATTTGCGCAAACGTTGCACGATCTGCGGCAAATATTGTTCGAACTCACGTCAGGTATGTTTAGCTAGTATATGAAATACGTACTTCGTGCATTAGAACGAGAAGTAGTCGTGACTACTCGTGACGACACGACTCTGCGCGTAAGGGCGTTGCTAGAGTGTGCGGATAAAAGGACCAATTTTTGTAGGAGTGTTAAGTGTGACTCAAGACCAAAATTCGGCCAAGCGCATGTCAGACCACGCACAGTAATGGGTTCCGTAGTTGGGATGAATTTATCTGAAGAACAAACTTAACATTGTAGTTGAAAAATATGTGTTTCTCCGATAAATTCCAACTGCAAATGTAAGTTTGTACGCACATTATTGAGAGATTTTCCATGTTATTTTAAAACCATAGACTTTTTACAGGTTTTCCTGTAATCTATGAGTGTCGAACTATTTTTTGTATTGTTTTCAAAAATTTTGGCTCAGTCGTTTCTGAGTTATGCAGGGAAATGGTCAGTTTTTTGAGGTCACGGAAATTCATGTGTATCAAATTTCAACTCAATCCGTCCAGAAGGTAAAACTTAGTATTAGATTTGGAGCAAATTGGCTGTGACGTACGTACAGACAGACAGACTGACAGACGAGTGGTCCTATACGGGTTCCGTTTTTTCATTCGGGCTAAAAATAAAGGCTACATAAGTTATACAGAGTTAATGTCATAGAATTCATGTCTTTTTATTGTAATGATGACGGCAACAACAACAGTAGGTAGATAATGTTCTAAATAGATGTTCTGTCAACAGTGAAGAATTATTCTACTACTACAAGTACCTGCCAACTAGAATAAAATAAGAATATTCATGAGATTTTGTAGTGCAGCACTATTTATAAAACCATTACGAGACAAAGTTGTTTGAGTTAATAGCTAGTGATCTAACAACATATTATAAAGTTAAAATATATAACTATCATAGAAAACAAACTTACTGGTCCTTCCGATCTTCATACTCATAGGTAAAGCACCGGAGGACCAACATTTAAATAAAGAAGCTATTCATCTAACTAAAACCAGTTAATGTCGACCGGACCAAAACTAACATGGGTTAAAAATGCTAATGTATGTTATTCATGTCCAAATTCGAGCGGAATTTAGTTAAATCATGCAGAACGTTTTAAATGAGAGCACTTTAGTTTGGCAGACTAATGTTAGTAAGTAGACAGGACAGATAAAAACCTGTACACGTTTGTTTACAAAAAACAAGGATAACAAGATATAACAAGGTCTTTTATTAAACTAAACATATAACATATCATCACGCCTAGTTATCCCCGAAGGGTTAGGCAGAGATTGATGTACCGATAGTACACCCACATTTCGTCAGTTATGTTTAAGTCTCATGTAATAGGGGGCGAGCCTGTTGCCATCAACCGGGCACAAATCCAGACTCCGGGCAACTGCTGAGAAATTCCAGATGAAAAGCCAATAACACTTTGCCCGACCCGGGAACTCAGGACCTATCAATACACGATATCAATCACTATTTGAATCGTTTTGAAACAGATTACTAATCCATTGGTTCATAAGTTCGAAAAAAACATCTGCTCAACAATGTAAATAACGCAATGAATGATGTTAAACTGTCAAAATTAAACAGATTAGTCTTAATCGTGAAAATATTTGAATTGGAAAACGAAACAGTTGTGTTTTTGGAATAATATAATTTTATTACATAGTAAGATTTATGTATTAATTTATTCAAAACTATTAACAGATCCAATTTTCATACCTTGCCCTCTTTTTCCATGGAATTCGATATCGCTTTCATCGAACTTTGTGTAAGTACTTAGTATTAGTAGGTACATAGTAACCTACATTATGTCACGATTATAAGTAATTGTAAAGTAACACAATATCTAGGTGATGGTTGCCCGACCTGTAAAACCCACAGAGTCACAACCTACTCGCTTGTCGGATGGAATTGTATTAAATTATGTAGCCAAATTAGACAAAGAATCCACGGATTAGTTATCCTCATCGAACAAAAGATTTTGACCAAATTGTTAATCATATTTTGACTTCCTTATGTTTTGTATTTTACAATCATTTCATTAAGACTTAATTAGCCAGTCAACATTGTCGAAATGTTATGAGTAGTATGACGTTAGAGAACTTTACACCAATAGATTTAAATGCCACGTATCACGTGCATAACTATGATATTATTATCGAGTTTCTAATGCGACTGTAACAAAATTTACATAATTAGGTAATCGGGGCTTGTCGGGACAGGATCTTATTAACATAATTATTTAAAAAATGAAAAATCAAAATTAAACTCAAAAACATACAACAACCTTGATAATAAGTTTTTCTGTATTTTTGCTGTGCATTTTACTAACATTAATAATTGTTTTTCAATAATAATGACCAAAGATGATCCTTTCATTACAAACCTACCTTACCTACAGTTAAACTGCTCACAAAATCTTTCCAAATAAAAAGGACCAAAAAATGTTGGTCCTAAGAGCTCTTCCAAAAAACAAACCATGTAAAATGCGTTTCGTTACGCCAATAATTTCCAATGCATGCATGTAAGTATTTCAGCACTATTTACTTCAAAGTTAACCTAAATTGTAGAGCAGTGACCTCACACCAACTCATGCTTGCTTGAACCCATACAAATGTACTACAGTTCGGCCGTCGACACAATGCGTTCTTGACACATGTCAGTTCCATACTAACAAATATGTGTTTTGCGAATTTGATCCTTATTACTACTACATATTTTCCACCTGACAAGTGTCAGGAACGCATTCTCTCAACGGCCGGACTGTAAGTACTTAGACTACTTAGTATGAAGGCCTCAACTGTCAGTTTACGAGAGTACGGTAGGACGCACGTAGTGGCAACAAAACCAGTATAAGCTGGCCCCATATTCTATTGAAGCTCCTTACTAAGCCAGGCCAGCTCAAGGTCAAAGTATTACCATTGATTTACGACCATACCATAACAATAGGAATGAGACTGGAATATCAAGTGACACTCTCGATTTCTTTAAGGCTTCTTCTGTAGGCCCAGCACGAACGTGCGATGTAAACTGCTTGTCGCTTTAATTAAACGGAAATGCTATCTCAATCTGCCTAGCCGTTTCCTAACTATTTTGCGGTCGGCTTCCAGTCTAACCGGATGCAGCTGAATACCAGTATTTTACATAGACGGACGGCCTATATGACCTGTAATGGATGGTCACCCATCCAGGAACCGACCGCGGCAAGTGTAGCTTAACCTTCGATCCAACCGTGCGGTTGATATTATTTAGTCACAAGCCCCTCTCTGAACATAAATATATAAGATAGGAAGCTATAGGATAATTATATTTTCGATTAAAAAAATCGTTCGGATTTACGTAACCTCTACTCTGCGCGTTTGTGTTAGGCTGTATGTTTACGTTCTCTTGGTCACGTATCACTGTTCATCTCAGCGGTCAACAAAAAGCAAATGGTCAGTGCGTTTTATTACTACGCTTTCATTGCAGAGTTTGCAGAGCTGTTTCTTATTGTCTTAGCTGATTAGAAAAAAAAAGCGAAGAGAACAGCTACCTATTAAAAATTACCATTTTTACTGCTCGTTATGAGATATTCTAAGTGTCTGTTTGCTTTTATATGTCTGGTTTGTAGAGGTCAGATATGCAGTGGCTCCATGTAAAATACTGGTATTCAGCTGCATCCGGTTAGACTGGAAGCCGACCCCAACTTGGGGAAAAGTCTAGGCAGATTAATTTATTTGCTTTACGTTTTAGTATTTATAGATTTTCGGTAGAGATTCTTTATTTCTGTAACCTCTAAAATGGAAAAATTATAGTCACATTAGAGTCGTGTTCTAACGAACATTGCACCTACAATACTAGTGACTATGTACCTAAGTACCTATTTTTCAATGACTAGTCAATAATCAACGTTTTGAATAGAAACTTTTTGTGCGTCTGAACTCATCAAACATTGACTAAACTGACAGCACTACAAAAAATTCAGTTTTGAATGTCAAGAACTACAAAACAGCGGCATCGAATAGTCGCTAATCGAATAATTTACCATTATTCGATTTTGAGTTCGACATAACTTATATAAAAATTAATCCCTATTTCCCTTGGTCACGCAGCCTTATCTTGAGAACGGCTGGACCTCAGGTTTTTATCTCGCTCGCACCATACTACTCGCGGACTGAGTGCGAGCTAGACGGAGGCGGCTCCAAAGGGGGTAATAGATTTGGTAATTTCTTTTTACGGCGTTTTATCTGCTATATAACCAAATCCGTAAGTATATTAACTAAGCTATCCTTTACTGGTCTCTAGATAAAATTATTTAAATTGATGGCGAGTGGGAATTCGGTCAAAAGTTGTGCCATTGTCCCCCAGCGGTGGCCAAAGGGAATGTTAAAAAATCCGTGTAGCTCTCCACCAGTGGTGGCGAATGGAAACATATTACAAAGTTGTGACGCTGTCCCCCCGTGGTGGACAACGAGAATATTTTTTTAAACATTTAAAAGTTGTTTCGCTGTCCCCAAGTGGTGGCCAAACAGGTGGTGGACATCGGGAATTATCGCTTTACTTGAAGTATGATAAATACATAGAGGAATTTAAAGCGCCAAGGTTAAATAAAATTACTTGGCTATACTTCACAGACGGGATGTGTACATGTGTATTATACATTTACATTCATAATCACATAATTTGATACACATAAACAATTAAACACAAAAAAAAACTATTTAACATAACGAATGAGCTGGGTTGGATCGATGTGTGGCTTTGGAACATTATGCCTGAAAGGATTTGGGGGAGGCCTTTGCTCAACAGTGGGATAACAAAACAAAATAAAAACGATAGCTATTAATTAACAATGTAATACTAATGAGAATGTCGGCAACCTTGGGTACACCTACCTTAAAGGTTCGATGCTCTGCCCACGAGAGACCTACGCCAATGTATTAGGAACAGTTGAACAAACTGTTTGGTATACGGGCAGGTAACTTGCAAATATATAATTTAAAATTGCTTGTCGTTGGTCACATACGTCTGTCTGTGACCGCCTTGTTCTTCTATACTAAGCTACGGATATATTTTTCACTATCAAAATAGAGAATTTATTCGGACGGCTTATTAAATGATGGTAAAAACTACATTGCCAAATCCTTTGTGAAGTATAAGAAATCTCAACGATCACGCACTAACAGTCACGAAAACCGACTTTGTTTTATACTATGTATAGACAAAGATTTATAGATTTTGTGGGTGTTCTGAGTAGTTAATTCTCTTACATCGCTCTCGTATGCCCTTAGCTTAAAAAGTAATTACGTACGTACACAATAAAAATGTATATTGGCAGTGTAGTAGAAAGACGAATCCGTGTCTTGGAACGGCTGTCATTCGTAAATCTTTGACAGTCGTTACGGGTAGGTAGTCAGAATGACAACCAGTCTTACCAAGGGGTATCGTGTTACTTAGATACTGGGTTGTGGAGGTCAGATAAGCAGGTCCATGTAAAATACCATGTAGTCAGTTGCGTCCGGTTAGAGTGGCAATCGACCCTAACTTAGTTGGGAAAAGGTTAGGCAGGTTGATGAATGGAAAGATGAATATTTTTGCATGTATACCATATAGCTTGTTCAACTGTACATATACTATACTCTGTGGACCTACGCCACTCCTAGTACAAGTGTATTTAACCTAATTGGAAGAGTTGAACAGACATCAAAATTAGTTAGTTATCTGTTAAACTAATTAGTATTTCTTTCTTTCTAGCTTACAGTTTACAGGCTTCACTGGTGTGAAATAAGTATTTTTTGGGAAGCCTTCAAGTGTATTAAGCCTCTTACAGACTGGCCCGAAGCGACACCGGTAATTGTTTTACATTGAAGTCTTCTTAGAAATTGTAATGATAGAGTCGAGTCGCACTGTCGCGTTGCGCCAGTCTGCACGAGGCTTAAAAGAGCCGACGAAAAAAGGAGAAGATTCTCAAACCGAATGATTTTTTTTTTCAAGGCTTGGTTTGTATTTCCGTCAGTGTAGGTACGTTACGAGCTTGTGTGTGTCTTGGCGAAAATGTCAGGCACATAAGTGGGGCAATTCCCGAAATTTTTAAGCACGTTCGCATTCTAATCTCATTCGCAATCTGTCAAAAATACAATCAATTTACTAACATTTTTGACAAGTTTGACAGATTGCGACTTGAATGTGAACGTTTTGTAAGTAGGAGAATTGGCCTTAAGGTATTCGCCTAATTTCATTCCACCCAGCAAACCCAAGAAACTATGTACCTAACCTTTTATCTTAGAAACTATGCAGTGAACCTTTAGCTGAACACAAGTTTATAGCAGATACTTGTAGAGAGTTCATTCTAAAAAGAAATACTAAAAACTGGAACTATTATTTATTAGAGAATTCGAGTCTATTTCCATCGCCGTTCAAACTGGTCGGACCAGTTCACGTGTTTGTTGAATCTTTACGTTTACACATAAGTAAGTTCATAGCGTAACACACCCTTTTACTATTATTGCAAAAGAGTTAGACCCGGTTTCAGAATTGAGAATTTTATTGAGATCTTGTCAGAACTTAAGACTTTACCAGTAGTAGTAAATTCATTTTTATTACGTTTTTGCGAAGACATTCACAAGCTTTCAGGACATATCATCACCTTGTTGGTGATGTTCTTCAAAAAGGTCAGACTCAAACTTAAAACATTTATTTAAAATCAACCAATTACAGGCACTTTTGAATTGTCAAGGGGTCGGTCAGTCAGAAAGATGAAGCTAGTTGCCCATTCCAAAGCGTAGTAGTAGTAGGTTCCCATGGAGAAGAACGGGCAAGAAACTCTCAGGTGCGCAGTAATCGCAACCGGCGTACGTGTGTGACCAGGGGCCTAAGTCTACTAATTTAAAAACGTTACAATGGTCTCTCAATGGTGAGTTTTTGACAGATTTGCCTTACAAAAACAGTCTAAAACTCACCATTGAGAGACCATTGTAACGTTTATAAATTAGTAGACTTAGGCCCCAGATGTGCGTCGGGTGTATGTATCAAAACTTTTTCACGAGTGCACCTGCAGTCACAGCTAATATAGTGTATTTTTATGATGTATAAGTTTACCTTGTTAAAACATAAATATTTGTCTGTCTTGTTATCTGTGATGACTTCCAATAGACATGGCAATGGGGTCAGGGTCAGACGAACCGTACAATAATAATACATTGGTATTTGAAACTGTGAAGAATGTTGCTGAAGGTAACTTAGATAAATTAAAATATTTGAAAAATATATTTATGAATATGGAAGATTTAAACAGGTTAATGTCATATTGGTCGGCTACTGTACTTGGTCTGTGTTTTAGACTAGTATTACCTAGTAATCGGTTCATCATCCGCCTAGCGTTTTCCCGTCTATATTGGGGTCGGCTTCCAGCCTAACCGGATGCAGCTGAATACCAGGATGTTTCATGGAGCGACTGCCTATCTGTCCTCGACAGCCCAGCTACTGAGTAATACTATCGTATTACTCTGTAGCTGGGCTCTAGGGCTCTAGGGCTCTTCTGATCGGCGACAGAGGATTCTTCGCAACTTATATTTTGAGAGTCGCGATATGGAAATACTAGCTGCGCCTTACGGTTTCACCCGCATAAGTCTCGATCCCGTGAGAATATCAGGATAAAAAGTTTCTTATGTCCTAACCCAGGTCAGGATCTACCCATGTGCCAAATTTCATCCAAATCCATTTAGCCGTTTTTGCGTGAAACCGTAACAAACAAACAAAATCGCTTTTGCATTTATATTATACTACTAGTTACGATTGGCGTGAACAAAAGCTCGTGAGATGATCTGAGGTCTGTCATTAGATATAGGTAAGTGACTTTTAAAAGTCATAAGTATGCACGATTTATCATTTTGTTTTATCATCAAAAAACAAAATGTACAAAGGAAACCATTTTTTTTAAAATATAATATGTTTTATCTCTTATGTATAAACTGTATACACATCTATACATAAATATAAGAAAATACTAGTAATTTAGTCAAAACTGTACATTGCATTTTTTTTTTTAAAGTAATTGCTACGACGCGTGAAACGAGTCTGATGCAGAGAATATAGTTTTTTAGAATTTTCGTCCGTTTGTCTGGATGTATGTTCCAAATTGGCGCTAAAACGGTTCAACGGATTTGGATGAAAGGGACACAGATAATTTACAACCTGGATTAACACATAGAGTACCTTTAGTCCCGGTAGTACTTTCCCGTGGGATATTTTCCTACATCAATGCAGGACCCCCGCAAAACCTAGTAAATAATAAAATAAATAAATAAACATGATAATCATAATATATACCTAATTACATTTATTTGTAATTAGTAATTACGTTCGGGAAAACGGCTCTAACGTTTTTCATGAAAGTTACAATATTGGAATTTACAGGGCGAAAAATGGATCTAGGTCTCATAACTGGGAAAATTCGTTTTCTCTATTTTCACTCGAGCAGCTGTCGCCAGGTACTTGATCATTAAACAAGACTACGTAATTATGTAAGTCTATTTTACGAATAAATAAATATTATACGTACTATTCACAAAGTGAAACTAAAGTCTCTCATTGTTCAATCACCCCAATCCACAAGATTTCATCCAGACGGTCATCGGCACAGATGGTCTGACAGCCGACATGACAATGTACTGAATCATGTGGAAATTGTTATTGTCCAGTACATAAAGATACGAGTTTGACAAGTTGACACATACTTTTAACGTACGTAGAAAAATGTGTATTAGTCAGGCGATAAAATAATAGATGACGGAGTGCGGATGGAAGGACCATGTTTTAGGAAAAGGACAAATTGTATTCAAACATTTATTAGAAAATATTTATTTCAATTAAACCAATTACAGGCACTTTTGAATTGTCAAGGGGTTGGTCAGTCAGAAAGATGAAGCTAGTTTCCCATTCCCAAGCGTAGTAGGTTCCTATGGAGAAGAACGGGCAAGAAACTCATAAGCAGTTTATACATTCCGAGGTGATTTAAAAAAAAAAAAATCTAGAGATAGATATTTAAAACAGAATACTAGTGTCCTGCCTCGTCGATCTATTGGTCGCAAGGGTGCTGAGCATGAGGTCCTGGGTTCGATTCTCGGGTCGGGAAATGTGTTAGGTATTGGAATTTCTCAGTAGCGGCCCGGAATCAGCATTTGTGTCCCGTTGATGGCAATAGGCTCGCCCTTATTACATGGGACTTAAAACACAACTGGCAAAATGTGGGTGTACTATAGTTACACCTCTGCCTAACCCTTCGTGGAATATAGGTGTGACGTTATGTTGAGAGGCAAGAAGAAGAGTGCTTGACAACAAACAGCCCTATAAACATTACCTACCTAAAATGCCTATACAATAAAATAACTATTGTTATAAGTTCTATCTGTTATGTATCTAGGACTATCTGACAATAACCTCCCAGTCTTTAGAACTACTTCACTGTTATAATGTTATCTGGTTTAATACTCAATCATAAATATTTTATTTGTTTTGCTACTACACTAACACACATCATCTCACGCCTTCTTCCCTTAGGGGTAGGCAGACATTACAGAACGCCACCTGCTACGATCCTTTTGCTTTGTTTACTTTCATACATCTGCACCCTGATTGCGTAACACACCTTGAATCAAAATCCGAGAGTTTAAAAAGATATTCCTAATCCATGGCTTTGTAGGTTTGAAAAATTCTTCTGCTCCACAACGTAATAACGCAATGGACGTGGGTGAACTGTCAAAATGTACCATTTGGAGGCAAATGTCGCACCTAACCTGTCTGAAGAACATCAGCAATAACTTAAGTTTACTATAATATTATGTCGTTCAAGTTTATAACTTATTTGTACCATACAAACGGCATATTACAGTTGCAAAGTTATTCACAACTGGTTCATCTGAAGAAACCATTAAATAAAACAGGTTTAAAAACAATTTATCTATGTTACTATCTAACGTAATGAACTTGTATTTATAAACTGGTATGCTTGTCTATACTTCAGAGGCCTAATAACATTTCGATCGTGATTTTTGCGTTAAATGGATAACTTTGGCGAGAAACTGAAAGACTTCGACAACTTTCACTTATTTAATATCGGAAATAATTTTGTATAATTCTATTTTATTAATCCTATTTAACATTGTATAATTCTATTTAATTTGTTTGTTTTAATTTCATGATTGTCACTTATTAGCCTATAACTTGTATGTTTGGTGTCTGACTACTGTTAGTGCAAGTTGGAAATAAATAAATAAACTATGACTTATTGAGTAATAGAGAATAGTTCATAGCGGCCTCGATTTTCGCATTTTTTTCTTATCTGTTTGTATAAAGCCAAAATTACGAAACAAGTTTTTCATAAAATGCACTTTTTCGAGCTCGTGGATTGAACTACAAATGCAAATGAAATGATAATATATTAATATCTCTTAAAAAGTGGTTTAGTTCATAGTGGCCTCAGAATTTAGAAATATGAATGGAATATTTAAAAAAAATACAAAATCATAAAACTACTACTGTACTAAAAATCCGTTCAGAAGTAACTGTTTTCTCCTTACTACGTATTATTACGTAATAACAGAATAAACTTTAGTTCAAAAGTTTAAATTGCATACTTTAAAAAAAAATGTATAACTCAAAATAAACTTAATTATATCCTGTCAAATTGCTACTTAAGGTGGATACTCCAAGGTAGCCCGCAAAGTTCAATTTTCTTACGTCCACCTTAATGCAATGCGTCGGCTGCTCGAACTGACAAAACGCAATTTTGTGATAGGCCTCTTAAAAGCATAGATTAGATTAGTCTATGAATAGACTATCCTACAACTTCTGGAAGGAAATGTCTTTAATTTGAATAGGTACAGTTGAATTAACATAGTCTCGTCGTTGAGTTAGCAGTTCTCGTCTGTTATCAAATAAAATCCTATTGCGACTCATATCCGTCTTTTTATTGCTTGCAATAAAATTATTTTTATATTAATCGATAATTTAGAGCCATATGTAACACTAGCTTCGGCCTGCGACTTCAACCGCGTGATTTATTTATTGTTTTATCATAATTTAAAATATATCCTACGACATTCAGCAATAGGTACTTCAGCTTCCCATTAGTGAAAGAATTTTAGTAATCGCATCAGCAGTTTTGAAAGTTTCACCCTACAACCAAACTCACAAACTCACAAATTCTACTACAGATTGTTTCAGTTTTAAAAGGACCACATTTTAATCACCACTATTTATTTTAATTGCCTGTTAAATTGCCCAGATATCCTACTAACTACACTAGACGCATTTTTATTTAGCAATAAAGCCATGTTTTACAACATATTTCTACAAATCTGTCCGCTATGCAGACGAGAGTAATTTAACATTACGCAATAAAAATCGAGGCCTCGCCGAGCCAGTGAACTTATTCATGGAGGCTCCCTTCCATTAATACCAAGGACGGCAGTTATACCATTAAATTATGAACCTACATTATACGGTCTGACTGTTTGAGGGCTCGGTCTTGTCTAAAATAATTGAGACGCTACTCAGAAGAAAAAACGCCGGAATCTTTTTACAATAAAATTCTACAAAAAGGTTACTGAGAGTAGTGATCTTGAACGGCAAATTAATAACTAAAACATGGATTAATTAACGAGGAGTTTTTTACCATTCAAGTATTTATTATGGCGTTAATTGCTGCCTACCTCAATGGGAAAAGGCTTTAGTATATTAATTTATAATAATATAGTTTGGATTTGTGCCCGGTTTATGGCAATAGACTCGCCCCCTATTACACGGGGCTTGAGCATAACTGACGAAATGAAGTTGTACTATAGATACACCCCTGCGTAACCCTTTGGGAAATACACGCGTGATGTTATATTAATGTAGATATTTAGTAGTAAAACATTGACATATCGAGGGGTCAAGAGGTCGAACACAATAATTATAATTGTGTAGACACTAGTAGTGTCTATAAACGGGTTTTTCGAAAGAGCTGGTTGTATTGAATGCAGTCGATACATACCTATAGCACTCAGGAATGTGGGTAAAGCAAAAAGAGAGAGAGGCCAGGCGGTGGGTAGATGCAGGCTTAGTACCTACAATATTATTATGCAGGTTGATCAAAACAATATACAAACTCCAAAACTACAAATGTCAGCCAGTAAAAATATCATAATGCGGTACTAAAGTACCTTTTCATGCAGTAATTATTAGACCATAAACACCAGATTCACTTACAAACTTTCTTTCAACTACTGATTTAGGTAACGTACATATTTCATTAAGGCGCATTTGTATGCAAAGTATTAAACCCGGAACCAATCGAGGAGTCCGTTAACCCCTGACTGGGTCTTTATTAAATATTGGAAATGTCAGTCTTCCGAATTATTCTTCAGCGAAAATCGCAATAAAGGAAATTATAACGTACTACCATTTTAATTTTATTGATTTATGATTACAATTTTATTAAGGTGAACTCGGCAATTTTTTTTTAAATGAAATAGCATAGATTCGGTTGCCTCACTAAAAACTTGTACTGCTTTCAAATAAAAGTCAAGTTCCAAGTTTTTAACGCTAATTATTTATTCAAACATTTTTTTTTACTATTCAAAAATATATTTAGAGACACGTTGAAGAAATTTATTTCCGGTCTGTTAATTCTGTAAATTAAAATTTTAAACTCACCGAAACTTTTGTAAAGCGTCCATGATATCCTTAAGACTATGATCAGTACTAGTATGAACATAGGCAGTAGTCCTATCAGTCTTTTGTCAGCCACGTATGATGGAAACTCCTCCCCTTTAGGTTCCGCTTGCTGGTTCTCCATTTTAAATAAAAAGTCTTCTTCACTTAATTCACACAAAAACAAAATAAAATATTTTGTTAAAAATATCACACTTATTTTCTATAAAAAAAGTATATATTTTATTATTTCAATTAAAAAATCTAACACATTTTCCACGAAAACTCCAATTTATTTTTCAAACACGGCTCACCGCACTCACTTTAAAAAAAAAAACAATTTCCAACCGAAACGTTTTTCAAAAAAGTGTTTCTTTTTTTGTTATTTTAATAGAAAATAAAGCGTATTGTAGAATGTTATGCTGGCGCGCACGTTTGCTTCGCGTCGTTCCTACAGTAAACAGTAACAGAAAGGCCGCCGAGCCCGGCGTCTACTACACACACACTATCTGTAGTTCATTGATAAAACAGCCATGACTTTGCCGCAAGAAACTGCCTATTATTAAATACTAGGTTAATATTTTAATAATAAATTATTTTTGTATTGTTTGCAATTATTATTATCTCTAGATCTAATAATTGGCGCCATTATCGACTGGTGCAAGGAGAAACATAATATAAATAACTTCTAATGCTGTATTATTAAATGCTATTATTGTTATCTAGTGTTATTAAAAACTGAATGATCTTTAAGCCGATTACGTTAGTTGGTACTTAAAATGGCATTGTTGGCACTACATTAAGTTAATAAAATTAGGTCAATGACTCTCATGATATCTTCATGGGTGTAACCTATGTATAAAAAATATAGATTTACATATGTCTTCATTTTTTTTAGGATGGTACAGTCATATCCGAAAAATATCTTCGGCACCTTAGGGCTATTTTGTCGGCTCATTTCACAATAGAATCTGCTTTACCGACTCAAGATTATTTCGATTCCTGATATCCCCTTTCCGACTATAAGAATACTCCAGCTGGACTAAAAAGTCGCAGGAGGTTGTTACGATCCACACAGGCGATCCAAGATAGGCCACTCAAAGAGCGAAGTAAATTGTAGAAGTAAAGTGTGGAATAGAGGTATCCATCACCTGAAGGCTTTATAAACCCCCAAGAACACCTGCCTCCCGGTCGCGAACTTGCAGTGGCCTATTTGGAAAGCTCTGAATCGATTGTGTACCCAAGTAGGTCACCGCAAACATAATCTGGCGAAGTGGGGCATTATCGATTCACCCAACATTCAGTGCGAGTGTGGTGCACATGAACAGACTAATATGCCCCATCTAATAGAGTGTCTCAATTGTGCGTTCACATGCACCCATGACGACCTGAACAACGCCTCTGGAGCCTCAATTAATGTGGCCACCTACTGGGCCCAAACAAGAAGAAGAAGAAGAATGACATTCAGCCATCTTCTTTATACATCTGAACGAATAAAAAACCTGACACTGACAGACTCTGACTCCAATTAAATTTAATAAAAATGGCCAGGCCTTTGAAAAGGTTTTGGGTTGATGACAACTCGACAGTGCATGGTCAAAGGTGGTTTTTTGTTTTGGTGGATTTTGGACTTTGTTATCAAAGTAATTAAATAATTAAAGTCTACCAGTGACGTAGCTTCAAAACGTTTTATGTTTCCTGAGTTGATAAAGGAAGGAATTTGAAAATTGATGAAGATAATATTATTATATGAGACTAACTGTAGCTGAGCTCATCATGTATATATGTAGGTTCCGCACTAGAAGACACGGTTTCATTTCAACTGGCACTAAATTTGAATCACAATCCATCCATCCCATTTACTATTAAAATCTTGAGTGGTTCCAGTTACATACTTTCTTCTACACAATAGAATTGCTGCGAGCGATAAGATAAGGAACGTGGAAACGGAATTTCGTGTTTGGAAACTTAAATCACAATCTGCACCCACAAGTGACTGTACTTAATTAAATGGGCAATCAGCCATAGTACCATCTTTTGTCATCATTCTCCGTGTCTGATGCACCCGTACAGCACGGTCTCACAGCACAAATAATGGAAAAAGTCCGACAATCGTTCATTTTATAGTTTCATTTCATGTTTTTTTTTTTTTTACTATTATAAACTTCCTTTTGCAGTTGGAAAATTTACCGTGACGTACATAAAATATATCGATGTATGGTAGGACACGGTTTTCAACGTATAATGTTAAGCTTGTTTTTGTGATACATCCATCTCAACTACAGAACCCTTCATTGTGCGTGGTCTGACACACACTTGACCGGTTTTATATTTATCTCAATTATTTATTTAAAAAAATCTCGCTGTATCGAGTATCGACCTTTCTAAAAAACTACAGAAAGACGACTATAAGAATGTATTCCGTGTTGAGAGTAATTTAAAGCGGTAGGTACTTAGTACAAAAAGATATAAGAATAGTGAGAATATAAACCGGTTGTCTGTACGTCAATCTTTCTATCCGGATTAGGTTTTAATAATTTGATGACTTTTTTAACAATAAAATTTTCATTTTGTAAAATTAATTCTAGCTGAATTATGTGTTAAAGTTATATAATGTGATCATGTTGGTTCAAAAACATAGTGGTTACAGATACCGGCACGGTTCTTGAGCGCTCAGCGGAAGAGTGGGGAACGCTTTGCGCATCGTACACTTATGACAAAATACGTAAAGGGACCCAATAACTCACTTCTGCGCAGGTGAAGGTCAGCGCTCAAGAATCGTGCCGATCATTCTACCTATATGTATAGACTGCTCTGCAGAAACGCCACATTTTCTAAAGCCTCATACATACGTAACGATTTATCGTAGCGATAAATCTGTGCAGACCAGTTTGCGCAGTTTTATCGATCGTGAGTATGAAAAATCGTTGTCGATAATCGTTCGTCGGTGGCAGTTGCAATTTCTATCAGATAAATCGTTGTCGATTACATTTGCACAGTTTTATCGTTGCGTGTGGACGGCGATCGCTCAGTTCGGCAGTGTAGCAGTTAATCTTTCATGAGGACTTATAGCGTCTCTCATTACAATGTCTTGTTTCTTTATTAGTGGAGAAACTAAAGCCAGCAGATTTAAATATGCCTCTTCATTCATCCTTAAATAGTTATGCCAATCTTGCGGAGCGAATTTCAACTCACATAACAAGTTGGTATGAGAAAATTGCTACCCTTTCATGAGCCAGTCTTTACACCATAGACTCCGCATCTTTTTTTTCTTTAAACACATAACCAGGCCTAATATAGCAAGTGCGTCATAATCTTCCATTGTTAACATGTATCTTGCGCGAGCTTCTGCGGAGAACTGCCCGATCGACGTCGATATCGGAGGCGTGTGGAGGCACTAGGAACGTTCGATTTATCTGCACAGTCTAAAATCGCTACGATAAATCGTTACGTATGTATAAGGCTTATAACATCACGCTTTGTTTCCCCGAAGGGTCAAGCGGAATGTACCCCACAGTACACCCACATTTCGCCAGTTATGTTTTAAGTCCCATGTAATAGGGGGCGAGCCTATTGCCACCATCAGGCACAAATTCCAGACTCCGGGCTGCTACCGAGAAATTCCAGATATAAACACCTAATGACACTATGCCTGACCTGGGAATCGGACCCAGGACCTTATCCTCAGCAGTAACGCTTGCGACTACTGGACCATCGAGGCAGTCATTTTCATCAGAACATTTTTTATTACTTACTTAATTATAATCACTGTTATCTTTCCTCCTAGATCAATGATAGGTCAGCTGATATCTCTTTCAATAAACTCGACCTATTTCTACCCTCCTCTGTTACTTTCTATTGCTTCCTTGCTTAAGACTCATGACGTGGTGGGAAATTTCTCTCTTCATTTTTCCCAGTTATGTTCTTTACCTTCGGAAACTTATCTATGAGATCTTTCTGGACCAAAGGACCAGAAACAATCTTGTTAAAATACGAATTCCTTAAGATAAACAATGTTGTTGTTATCAAAACAAAAACATCGACATCTGGACACAACAAAGGCGCTATCATTTATCTTGGTGTCACATCGAGTAAATGAGGCAAGGAGACTAGTTAGGAGGTGACGTCACTACAGACAATGATAGCAGAATCGGTGATTATTAAGTCATTTGCACAAGGTTTGCGGTACGATACAGAGGTCAGGTAAAACTCTGTGTGGGGAAGATTTACCAGATTTTTATAAAATATGCATGACTAGAGGCAACGCAGATGCGTTGCTGTCCCAGAGACAAAACGGCAAATGTCTCATGCCTGTAACAACACCGGTGGACATTATCCCGCAGACCAGAACACAGGCTGCTTGATGAGATTATATTCTACACAAAGAAGAACAGAATTAATTTTTATTTGTGAGTTTCAGTTACAAAATTATTCATGATTACAATTATTTATATTTTTATGACTACCGCGTTAGTCTTCCGGTAGTAAGTGCTACTGCTTGAGCATGAGGTCTTGAGTTCGATTCCCGGGTCGGCCAAAGAGTTATTGGGTTTTTCTATCAGAAATTTCTGAGTTGCATGGCCTGGAGTCTGGATTTGTGCCCGGTTGATAGCAATAGGCTCGCCCTCTATTACATGGGACTGAACTGAACTGACAGAACTGGCGAAATGTGGGTGCACTAAAGGAACACCTCTGCAAAACCCTTTGGAGATTACAGGCGTGATGTTATTTCGAATTATTATGTACATATCTACAGTCTGGGTCAGCTGGGATGGCATGACTTCTTAAATTCGATTCTTAGTGACCTTATTATGTCTGTTACTTACTGTTGATATGAATCATGATGACAGCTTGTTGGAAATTGTTACTGTGTCCGATAAATTAAGATAAACTTGTCTCCTTCTCTTTAAGATCATGTCTATGTTGGTAAAGCGTCCGACGACCCACCTGCTGAGGTCACACAACATCGACACCTCGAGATTAGCCGATGTGGATTGCCAACCTTATTTACAGGTGAAGTTCTCGTGTGCCAAGAGAACTTCACCTGTACCGTCACCCGCGATATCACGCTGGTCTGCACAAGCCGTCACGCCTGAATCAATTAACTAAATTAAAACTTGTTTTCGCGAAAAAAGTAAATATTCGTTGGAACTTTGACCTTTAATATCTTCGTAACCAGAATGTTTCCAGGTATGGTGTAGTACTAAAAATATATATTTCAATGACGGTATACATAAGTCCAATGAAAAGGAAACCATTAGGTTACTGGGCGAAAAGATAGACTCCAGATAGCTAAAGACATATTCCTAATTCAAAAACTCAAGGTTCCTCAGCAGTCGTGCTTGTGACTAAAACCATAAAAAAATGAGTGATATCTAATAATAGACATAGGTAAATATTACGTAGCCTAATCAATCTCTATGGAAGACAATCGGACGTCTTATTACAGATAGACACACAGATTTCTAGAATTTCTAGCGAGATTGGAGAGTTTAGATAGTGAGATTGTAAAGTAAGTACGTATGACAGTCATCGGATCTGTGATTTAAGATAACAGTTGTTGTCGGCTTTCTAAGACACGTACTGTGATGTATTTATTTAAATAGTTAGAATCTTGTACATCCATATCAATACTTTTATGCGAAAAAAACTCCGGCTGTTACCTTTTTACGCCATAACGGCTTGGAATTCGATAAAATTTGGCACACAGGTACATCAAGACCAGGGTTAAGACATTGGATACTTTTACTCCAGCCTGTCCGATAAATTTCGACTTACACGAAACCGCGAGAAAAGCTAGTTAATAAAGACGGCTGGCTTGGCTGTGACAGACGGACAGACAGACAGACACACGAGTGATTCTATAAGAGTTCTGACTTTTCATTCGGACGTACGAAACCCTAAAAATTATTCCTCTCATTGCTCTCTTTTGCAGTAGGGGGGGGGGGGAGGGACAACAAAATGTTATGGAAATATATTCTATTACATACTTGTATCTAAGAACTGAAGCCTACGCTCCTAATTGTGTTTTATTGCCTGAACCGCTTATACATAATCTAAAGTGCAAAATACATAGTATTGCTGCAGGGCAGGACGATGAATCGTCAAGGATCATTAAATAAATCCAGCGTGTACTCACGTCCGCAGTGACCTAGAAGTAGGAACGAATGGATGTTTGACGAAACATGTACAGAGTGCGTAGCTGTTGAGTAATGTTAGTACCTACCGTGGTATTTAAGACGAGACGACCTGTTCGATTCATTCGACGCGGCGCAAAGGCACAAGAGTAGATAATACATCAGTCTCAGAGTCTAAGGTCACCATTTATTCATATATTGCAGTTTGACTTTGCTAAGTAAGGGTTGCATGCGAATATGAATATTACTTCGTATAACATGGTCATATTATTCGTATGCAATGTTCGCTCACATTCATATACAGGGTAAAAAATCGTGGAGCAAACGAAACAGGGTTGTCGGAGTTATTTGCAGTAAAAAATATTTCTGCGGCATTTTTTTTTTTGCATTCCAGTTCTGCAGTACAAATAGTTCTTCTTGAGACTTAAAAGATATTGAAAAAAGTGCCAATAGTCATAAATCGTGGTACCCACTGTCATATAAGTAATAATACATTTCCTAGAAGTAACAAAACACCGTTTTTTATTGTTTTAAAATAGGTACCCATTTTAATTATCTGTACTAATTGGCTGTTTATTACAAATTTTAGTATTTTCTTTAAAAAACACTCAAATGGTCATAACTTTTAAGGAGATCATTTATTAAAAGGACTCTGACACACCGATATTTTTTACTGCGAATAACCCCAACTATCGCCTGTTTCGTTTGATCCACGATTTTTCTACAACATTATCGATATCAAAATAAGGTTCAAATTCGGTAAAGTCAAGGTGCGATCTATAAATCTTGCTCCAAGACTCATGTGCGTTGTAATAAGCCACGTACAACAGATACAGCTGCGTTAGGTAAAGCCGTATGCCCACTAAGTGATCTGAATGTACATAATAAAAAAAATACCTATGGTCATAAACGGCTCAAAGTATAAGAACACAGACGAATTCCCAATTAAAACAAATTTAATAAAGCAATAATAACAGAAATAATACAATCGTTTTTATCGTCGATGACAGACAGCCAACTTTAAAAAGTACCGATCAATTTAACGTCAAAATGAAAAATAAAAGTATTTGATATTTTATTCACCTAGTATTTAGTGTGCTACAAGAAGTAGTAAATCTTATTATATTCAGGCTACCATACGCAGTCGGATAGTCGGACTGTTGTATTTCCGATAAAAAAATCGTTTGAATTCACTTTACGTTTACGTCGCGCTTTCGTGCTGAGGCCTCTGTTCTACTTCAAGATTAGTCTGATATACTTTATGATGTTTTTCTGTTACTGTTTTCATAGCCAGCAAGTGAATTTTTTCCTGACCAAAAGCGATCGTCGCGCGAATACGCGATCGTCGCACTCTTTTATATGAATACTAGCTTCTGCCCGCGACTTCGTCTGCACAAAATTTCTTGTTACCTTGACCCACCCCGTCGCATCGCATCGCCTGCGCGCGCTATTACTCTGACCAAATTTACTCATGGGCCTTAGCTCGCCTAACACTGAATACCTACATATATCATGGAATATCTAACATGGTCTAGTACCTAATGCTGCATGGTTTGGTGGTGGTGAAATTACTTAATTAATTACCTAATTAAGGCGCCCGCATACAGGCGCGGCTCGACGGCGCGATGCGACTCTAGTGGAACAATTTCTATACTAAACTTTACGGGAATTGTTCTACGTCTGGCTGCGCGCGCCGTCATATTATAGTAGCCTATGGCGCCGTCACGCACTTGGTACGGCCGGCACGCCGCCGCCGCCGTGCTGATACGAGGTGGGGTGTGGCGAATCAGAATCAGTTTTTTTTTGTAAGGTTTTGGTTTACCTACCCATCTCCCTGTATGCACGTGTTTCTGTGATAAATAAACCTATTTTTCTTTCTTTCTTTCTTTCTTTCTATCGCCCGGGCCCCCGACACAAATGTCATGGTAGTAACAGGTACATGGTAGTACAGGCAGGAACCGTGGGATTTTATTCAGTAGAAGTTCGCCATAACCCTCCGTTCTCCAAGACTGAGAAGGATTTTCCCACGAAAAAAAAGGCATAGATACCTAAATGTGCACTCAACAAATTGAAGGAACTGTTGTGAACCTGTAACTCACGTGATGACAATGTGTGACGCTTTATTTGTCAAGCATCGACAATCACGAGTGTATTTAGTGTGTCACAGGACTCAGCTGGTAATGTGACCAGCATTAATGCGTCTTGTGACTACTCGCGTGAGGCATAAACGAATGAGATGGAACCCCATTGTAGTAATCAAGTTCATTACGTCGGCACTTTTGATACAAATACCCGGAATATGTTTTATAGGTAGGTAGGTACCTAAGTACAAAATAATAAAATTCAATGGGTTTTTTAATCCGGGAAATTGCCGTGAAAACACCGGTATCAAGAAAGCGTGGGATCTGTTTCTTATTAGTATAAATTATGATAAATATTTATGAGAAGAAGAATGTGAAGGCAAAAGTAAATTATCTTGTCAGCGAATATTGTAAGTACCTCCCTAATTAAATTATTTGCTAAAGATTCTCCTGGGTAAATGAATAATGATTGTGACCAAAACTTTGAATAAAAACCAGAACGATAATTTTATTGTTCCTCATAATTATTGTTTTGTAAGCAAAACTTGCTGACGATGACACGAAGTCTTGCAGCGCCATCTAGCAGAGACTGTGGACGTTATTTAGACTTTACTACTAGACACTAGATGGCAGTAAAAGCATTCCTTATAAGTATGCAACTTACCACTAGATGGCGCTGTCTATGTTTTGACTACAATTTTATTTCCAAATAATTATCCTACAGAGAATTAATAAAATAAATTAATAGGTATTATTATTTCAAAACTTTTCTCCCCTTTCAAATATTACGGGGATCCGTCAAGACAACCCACTGAATTCAATTTTCTTAAGTTTTTTTCATACGGCACGCATAGTTCACGTAAAATAGCGCTTATTTACGTTGTACCTAAGTTGATCAAAATTTTACTACACGACAATAATAAATTATATTATTTATGATAATTGATTTAAAAAAAAAACCGACCCCGGAGGGCGACGAAAGGACTTTACTTTACAGGTTAAAAGCTTTTCATATAACTCAGCTTTTACCCAAGACTTCCGTCCGCATGAAACTCAAATACCATAATTATAATAATATACCTAAGCATTATCAATAAAATCGTCAAGCTCTTGAAAATAATTATATTTTGCAAAAAAAAAATTTTTTTCGTAATTATTATTTTAAAAGATACAGGCTATCCCCCAGTACCTAAATGCTTCACGGCTAAACCTGAAAGTAGGGTCAGGGTTTAGAGTTCCCGCACCTTCCTAATTTTAGGCAAAAGCTTAGCAAATAAACCATAATTATATGATTGCAATTTCATCCATACAACAGATTTTAGATTGTGTTGAACACGGACCTGGTCAGGGTACCAGGAGAGAATTGAAACCAGTAGACCAAAGACCGGGAAGAATAGCATGTTATTGAGGCCTACACGACTCTCAGCATTAGGTGGATACGGGTTTAAGAAGAGAGTGAGAGATGGTGAAAAAGATCGTGCCAACAAGACAGAAGAAAAGGGATGCATGACTTACTTGCAATGATTGGCAGGAAATGATAGCTTGTCGGTTGCCAGGTGAGAATAGAAGAAGAAATAGTGTTGCTCCGACCACAAGTAACATGGGACAAGGGCAGAGAGATGACGATTATTGGCAGAGTATAATATATAAGGTAATGAATGAAGGGTGTGGCTACGGTGTACCGCCCTCGATTTGCTGATGACGTTTGCACATGAACATTATGATATTAGACAATCTTATCACTATTATCATTGAACTAAATCACATTATGATGACTGACTGAGATTAATTAAACACAAACACTTTTTATATTACCCGGTTGTAAATGGCACTTGGAGTCTATTCGAGATAGTACTATAACACATCTGCTGAACCTTTCGGGAATACAACTGTGATGTAATGTTTGTTACACGCAAGTTTTGTGTGATCTTTTCGTCCTTTTCTAGGACTCGTATTTTTATATTACCTAAAGCATTAAGGATAATAATATGCTGCTCATCATTTTGTCAAACGACCATAAAAGCCTTTATTTCTTCGGCCACTGCACTGCAGAGAAGGTGTTTTTCATGAGAAAAATATGGTGTTTTAATATTAAAGATGTTATGCACATCGTTAATTAGATTCTTACACTAGACAGAAGTGCATTAGCAGAGCTTTCACTGACCTTTACCTGATCAATCACTTCTAAGATCAGTCCTACCGCCAACCTTACTGATTGACTAATCTATACTCTACAGAACGAGCTATCCTCACATAGTTCGAAAGATACAAAACAAGAAACGAGAGGACTCACACATCACAAATCAGAAGAAACTAAAGAGTGAAAAATAAAATAAAACCTTTTAGTCTAACTAGCTCGTCAATTAAACGTAAGTACTTTATTTTCATTTGGCGCGGAACTACATGAGTGTCAAGGATCCACAGAAACGGTTCAATGGAGAAAATTAAGTAGGGGAAAAAAACAAGGGTGGTTATTTTATTTGATTAATTTCAAATTAATTTAATTTAAATTAATTAATTTAAATAAGTTGGACCAACTACGGAATATATCCTATGCAATAAAAAAAAAGGATCTTCAAAATCAGACTACTCCATAAAAAGTTATTCGTAGTCAGAATTACATAAAAAATATCTCCTTTTTTCGTCGGTTAAAAACTGCGACTAACAACCATTACACAAAATACATTGCTTCCTCCGTAGGTATAACAGCAAGACACTCACCAAACATCCGATAGCAATGTAGACACACACAAGTCATAGAGTAGAAAATGATGATCACTAAGAACGGTAGAAACAGCACGGTATACTCCATGTCTTAAACAACGGATCGCGTCGCGTGGACTAAACGTTTTGGACTATCAACGGCAGATAATGTATCGGTTCAAATTGATAGCTGAATGTAATTAGTCAGATATCGTACTGACAATGTGTAAAGGATTTGGGAAACACCTACTCATGGTGTCATGCATGGCATCCTCAATAATACGTACAAGGTGTAATTGGAATACCTGAAAACCCCTAAAGGGGTAATTGTACTCATCATGTTAAATAATAGTATGAGTAAAAAATGTCATAATGCTGAGTACAATTACCCTATAATAGGTTACCCTATATGGGGTCACTCGTCATTTTGAACCACTTTTCAATCAACTCAGCCTATCGTAGTCCAGTGCTGGACATATGCTTATATCCCAGTCTGCGCCACAATACCCTGACCTCCACCATCTGCATCCATTCTGTCCCAGCCACCTTTTTAAGGTCGTCGGTCCATTTAGCTGGGGTCGTCCCACACTACGCTTGCCGGTCTCCACTCAGGACTCATATGCTCCGCCGGCCATCGGCCCTTGAACACCATTTAGTATGGGTAAAAGTTTATCATAATGCTGTGCACAATAACTTAAGAGATATTCAGGTATTTCAATTTTAGCTTGGCTGTATAGCTTTGGTATGGCAATTTAGCTTTCAATTATAGGCTTCTTCTGTCATAAAACTTCTGATAAAGTAAAAATGTGTATCTTTGTATTTTTGTTACTCAATCACGCTTTTACGGATTTAGAACACAGACTTTATGACCTGCATTGACATACTGCGGATGCTTTGATTCGGTTTCATCATGTATTTAGTGATTTGTTTATGGTATAAGTGAAACTGCGGGCAACAGCTATTAATACTGTCCTTCTATACCTATAACAGTGTAATTTGAAAACATTGTAAAAGCCAATTTTCTTTGAAAGAGTAACCGTGGACTTTCTTGCCGGCTCTTCTCCATAGGAAACGACCAGTTGGAACCGTGCACCTAGCTTAAGACGTTTCATATGTGCCCATATAAGTTTATGTGAAATAAAATATTTTGATTTTTAAATTCATAATATTGGGTGGGTGCTCGGCTGCAACCCTTTACTTTAATCTACTGCTGGGTTTTATGCAGGATTCAATCTCGGTTTAGGGTTCTCAATCGCTTCTCAAGATAATTCTTCGAACTGCAACATTGACAGTGAGCTCTTGCTTATTGTATTTCAAGTCTGTCTAGACACTCCTTTTCGTTAACGTCATCAGTATTATAAAGATTATGCTAAAAGGAAAGATAATCAATACAATAATAAAGCAGTCAATGACTCCAATTATCAATAACAAATAAACACATTTCAAAGTCAGTCAGTACAGTATCCAAGGATGACACGATACTGTACGATAAAATCCAGCCTGTCCCTTGGTCCTGTGCCCCAGGTGTGCCCACAAACACTTAGTTTATTTATAAACTAAGCAACTACACTGTTTATTTGTTAAGGTCGACACATAAATAAGATAGCCCGTCCAGGCAGCCGTCACAACCTCCTAGGTTGACCGGCGACATGCCGTTTATAAAAAAAACAAGGCCTACTTACTTCCAGCGGAACAGCTGTTTTTTCCGAGCCAACACAATATTTATCTAAAATCTCTAACGACCAATATCTTTTGAGATTAACAGATAGTAGTAACACATACAAAATTAAAGTGTTTAAATATTAGTTCATTGGAAACTGTCACTTATACTATAGAAATTAGGATAGAATAGAATAGAATAGTATTTATTTTTGTCCCAACTGTTTACAAAAAAAAGTGTCTCTGCAGCGAACCCCTTGGGTGTCAGTCATGCTATGGAAATTGAGCAAAATTACTGTAAAAATAAAGACGTACTTACTGAAGGCTCTGAAAACATATCGCCCAACCACCACATCACAGATCTGCAGGTATATGAACACTAACAAAAGTACAGTCATCAAAAAACACACAAACACTATCTCTTTAACAGTCAAAAACATTTTAGATCGAAGAGCACTTTCTGTCACATATAATTTTAGATCGAAAAGCACTTTCTGTCACAAATAATTTTAGATTGAAGAGCACTTTTGTACCTATTTCAAATTTAGAATCAAATTCGTTCGTGCGTTGTTTCGCGTTCGTTCGTTGTCAACTGACGATGATCTTGTATCTGCAAAAGATAGTGATTGCGACACAGTGTCATTGATCAATGACACGGTGTTGGTTGTCTTATGTTTTTGTATACTAAGTTCGGTAGTTGTTTGTTTGCTGGAAAATACGAAATTAAATTTATTGTTTTCTTGTCTGTTTTGGCATCAAATACTGCCAGTTTAGAAATGTGTTTGGCCGGTTCTGACATGATTATAATCGAAGAAATCGCTAAATTGTATGCCAGATTACTTGTCTATGCGAATTGGGTGCTTTAAAAAAAAAACAAATACACACATTTTTTAAGAAATATTGGCCCATTCCTCTGAATATATTACTGCATTTTAGAATAATTGTTAATTGAAAAACCATTTAAGGGTGAAATGGACACTGATATAAATATTGATCTTTGGAAATAGAAAAAAAGTCTTCGGTCCAAACATATTCTTGTTGAAAAACTAATTTACACAACTGACTGACTAACCGTAATCTTCCTCTGACAACTTCACTTGAAATTAAATCTTGTGATCTATATCATAAAATCAATTTTCCATTGTCATGTCTTACCAATGTGGTACAGATAATCTGATAAGCCTATCTTGTTTCCCAACACTGATTACCAATATAGCAGGGCCTTTCATACCTCCTTGTATGTTATAATTTGTAGAACAAAATGTACGGATTACAATAGGATGTTACAGGTCAAGTAATGTTGGTTGGAAGATTATTTAATATTGGATGGATAGTAAGGTTATTTCGTTAAATCTGTTGTTTGACTGCAGGTTAGACTGGAAGCCTACCCCAACATAGTTGGGCAGGCTAGGCAGATATATGTGCATTATAACGAGTCATATTTTTTTTCCTCGTTGGCATTGTGGTCAGAAGCCCTACTGCTGAGCTTGAGGTCCTGAGTTCGACTCCCGAGTCGGGCAAAGTGTTATTGGGTTTTTCCTGAATTACTCAGTAGCACCCTGGAGTCTGGATTTGTGACCGGTTGTTAGCAATAGGCTTGCCCTATACATGGCAGTAAAACATAACTGGCGAAACGAGAGTTTACTATCAGTACAACTAAGGTGCTAACTACTAAGTAACTGTTGTAAGTACTGCTGGTAACTACTAAAGGTTAAGCAGAGGATGCCCTAATCCTTCGGGTGGATGTTTCGGGTGTGACTGCTTAGGTCTCTCGTCTGTACTAAACCTTACCAGAGAACACTTTATGACTTAAAAAAAAACATATTTGGATAAGTGGTTCGCGGGTTATAAGCAACCTTATGGACAGACGGTCAGAAAAACTACGTTTAAAAATTTGAGAATAAAAGGATGTGTCAGAGTGTTGAATATTACCACCACCAAAAATGCTACCTACCCATTATTTTGTTCCACAAAAACTTGAAACTGGTTCCTGTCTGCCATGCTTTGAACCACCGAGTATGTAGTACATGAACACCGCGTCCTATCGTGCGCGCGCATATACGCGATCGTCACACCCATTAGTCAGTTTTTGTTTGGTGAATTTGGACGCGTGGTCGCGCCGACAGAGTTCATTTCTCGAACAAAGTTATATTATAAAAATAAAAAATATTATAAGTAAATATTCGCACGACAATCGCTTTTTAATAGGACGCGGCCGAAGTGTTAACTAGATAAGATAATATTTCTTTATTATTTTGTGCTAACAAGAGCATGCAAGATATTATGTTAGTTTAAAAAAGCAATATCTGCAACAAACATATTTTATGTGTAAAAATCGAATACTTTCTTACTCACCGATTCATGAGTATCGAGACATCGAGTCTAAAAAAATGGGTGGTCTAACCACTAGACCACAGAGGCAGTTAAATATTTACTCTTTTTTAACAAACTCATAAACACGTTGATGAAATTTATAATGTGTGTGCGATCTCCATTTACTTATTACTCCATATACCGAAGATGTCTGCTTCACACGCCAACTGAATTCTACCAAACTAATTATGTATGTTTCGAGGAGCTTTTCTGATAATCATCAACAAGGCCTCCAGACATACTGGAGCGTGTGAAATTTTACACTCAGTTTTTGCCCGATTGCGGCGAAGCCAAAAAAGGAGGGTTGTGTGTGGTTGACCTGTATCTATGTATGTCCATCCCTATGTTCCCTCATAACTACTAAATGGCTGATTCGATCTTAATTTGACGAATGAGGTAGGTATCATTGGAAGCTTGATGTCAGCTGGTTAGAGGTTATGTGAAGTCATATATTGAATATGGCGCCCTTTGGAGGACTTAAATTTATGAAATAAACTTCTTCTTTTTTATGTTGCCCTGTTGGGTGCGCAATTACCACATTTTATATAATAACCCCAAAAAAAAAAAAAAAAAAAATTTAAAACCTAAAACCCAACTAAAAAGGTATCTATATAAAAGATATCACGGACTGACAAATTAAAATCTGGAGTCACATATATGTAATCTGTTCGATCTATGCCTTAACACGACGTTTGCATTCAGGTTTTTTAGATTTTTTAATTAATTTTTGTTCAAAAAACTTGATTTTCGATGCCAGAAGGACTTTTGCACAATGGACCTTACATTGACTGTGTGCATCTTGTGGTTTCTCACCAAATAAGTACTATGGATTACCATGTCTTCCATACTATAATTATCCAAAAGGAAAAAATGGTTCTCATTTTATTAGTTTAAATAGGTAGTATGTTACGATTATCTGTGTATTTAAGGATCTCTAAATTTTCCTCAAGCTTCTGCATAAATTATTGTCAGTTTGTTCTTCTTCATGTCATCATTATAAACTCGGCGATCAATGCTGGACAAAGAGCCTGCTCAAAGCTTAAAACTATAATAAAACAAAAAGCACGAGATATTGCAAATGTATTCTCATGACAGTGCTATTTCAAATAGATATATCTGCAAGGAACCATATTTCCTTATAAAGCACCATAAAACTAATTCTATGCATGTGTTTTCTTACAGTCTCATCAAGGCATCCAATCTGCAGTTATTGAATGACCAGCATAACGCGTCGACAGGGCCTGAGGCATCCCCCTACACCGTACATTGCTGGCTCGCACCTGCTCTTCCCTTTATATAATTAACACCTGCAATGAATGCGAAACAAAAAAAAGTGTCGAACGATGTTGTGTCGATAGTGGTTTGCATATTAAATCGGTGTAGTCTTGTTAATGACTTTGTTTTTGATACATTTGGATTTTAAGTTCGATTATTGTTAGAACGTCAAGAATTCCTCGCCCATTAAGTCCTAAGTTTATATTAACCGTTGTAAAGTATAGAAGACGGTTATAAGTTGTCAAACCTACCATTTAAGTTCACATGGTAGAATACAATAATACTAATATTAAGTACTGACGGGAAGTCAGAAGCCCAACAGGCTGGCAACATTTATTTATTTATTTTTATTTATTTACTCTTACAACTATCTTTACAGATTTCGACGATAAACGATTTAAACAACATTATCGATATTTCTCAGTAATTGGGGTGTGGACGTCAGTTGGCAGTTTTGTTCGAAGTAAAAAATACTGGTGAAGCTAATGCATGAAATCATTAATGTGTCTGGATATAGACCTCACCAACACTCTGCCTTCTGCACCCAGCGTCCTTACATCTTTTTCAAGGTCGTTGATTCATCTAGCTAGAACGCATCACACGCCACGTCACACATGTAGGTATTTCTATGTTGCCAAAATCCTGTTAGTATTGAATGCTCCAACATCAACGTAAGTGCCAGTTCCCGTCGCCCGCACCACTTGCCCGGGGCGCGTATTTCTCGTTACGAGTACATCTCTCTCACATCCCGTGTTACCATGTTGTCACGACTGTTAATTTTGCTTACCTAATTATACAACAATGTCGTACCTACTTATTATGATTCTAACAATATTATTGTTTGCGAAATTGCGATAGCTTGCTGGCGAAGATGTCAATACTATTGGAACGTGTATGGAGCTCTTTCCACGTCCTCATTAACCTGTTAATACGCTTATATTTGACTTACGTAACAATAAAGAAATCTCGATGTCTTATCAAGTCGTAAAAACCTCACGAAGCAGGGGCGGGTCGCTAGTATTGAATAAAACATATTATTAAGGCTCCCGCAAACAGGCGCGACCCGACTCTGATAGAACAATTTCTATGAAAACGTCACGGAAATTGCGGGAGACTTTAACAATTCCTTGTTATCTACCTATCTATCTTGTTACCTACAAAATT
Organism: Eupsilia transversa; assembly: GCA_914767815.1. Lineage (NCBI taxonomy): Eukaryota > Metazoa > Arthropoda > Insecta > Lepidoptera > Noctuidae > Eupsilia > Eupsilia transversa. The sequence goes on from OU611896.1 coordinate 11,782,410, forward strand.
TATACAATACATGAAAACCTTTCTACATCTACGAATATACTAGATCAATTTATGAGAAACCAATTATTAAGGTTCCTCGTGGTTTATTTACCTCAAAATATGACAATTTCAGCAAAATATTAACGTATTTGTAGTTGAAACCTAATAACGATTTAGGAAATATTTATTTTTAATTAATGAAGATACAATCGTCCTTTTCATATTTATCAGATGATATCATCTGGGACAATAATGTCGGTTACCTTTTGCGAATTTATAACATTCTTCTAAAAAAACTAGTCAAGTATCAAACTAAAACTAGTCAATCATCCAATCAAATAGTTTATTATTTTTTATTTTTAATATTGTACGTTCGTATAAATAAATTTCAGGAATATGTACAGAGCTTGGCACCCATTTAGATATTATTAATTCTTCTGTCGAAGCGAAGTCGCCAACCACGTATATTCTTAGGTAATATAGGCTCCCATTTTCACAATTACGTTTTCCATGGGATAGATAATTACTTGACAAGATCCTTTCAAAATTAAAATCAAAATCCAAATCAAAATATTTTATTTCACATAAAGCTACATGGGCACTTATGAAACGTCAGAAGCTAGGTGCACGGTTCCAATTGGTCGTTTCCTATGGAGAAGAGCCGGCAAGAAACTCCACGGTTACTCTTTTACAAATAAATGTGTTTTACAATGTTTTCAAAAATGTGCAGTTTGAATAGGTATGAGAGGACAGGCCTGTCAACAAGATACTTAGAAAATAGAAGTCTCCTTAGTATTCTCACCAGTATTTGTACTTTACACACAGTACCACAGTTTGGCATCTTTAAAAACAAATAAAACTTTAAAACGCCCGCGTCACAGCGTATCAGTCAGTTGCTGTTAGCTGTGAGCTAGCTCAGTAAGGGGCTTGTACCCTAGTGGTCGCCGATGTGACAGGTCACGCACCCATAGCTGTGCGTGTAGTAGTTTTCCCGCGCACGGCGTTAGTATGAAGCATATTTTATAGTCAGCTCCTTATTTAGATACATGACACAAGTGTGTGAAAGATGATTTACGGATGTGAACGAAATGAAACTGGGTATTTCCCACATTCTGACGGACGCTATCGACTAAAGAAATATATTTCTCGTAGAACTAGCAGTTATGAGCAAGCACCATATTATTACCACACCCAAAGTGACGTCGCTGCGTCGTGCGTCACTCACAGTGTCCAACACTACTTCATGTTCCGCCACTAAGGGAGCTGTTTTAACACTCTTGTCAGCTGGTACAGACGAGCCCCAGTAATGCATCTTCTTCTTCGGAAACTTGTTTTTTTTCTTAACAACTCGCCTGTATTGTGTCGATGGCTCAGTCGAATACATTCTAAGGTTCATTATAGCTTTTTCTGTAAAATTAAATCGTATGGACAAATCGTAACTTTTGTGGTGAACTTTGTATGGTGCCTCACTTTCGATGAATGCTGGTCTAACATAGGGATTGTTCTCAATTTTATCAAATATCTGGCCTCTTTCTGTTGCTAAGACAAATTGCAGATATTTTTCGGGTGTCACAGGGTCGTACGAGGTGGGGACATCAAAGGATTCTCTGAACTCGATAAAAGCTTCCGTACGATCAGTGGAGTCCACCTGCGAAGCGAAAACGTTCCAGTTCATGATAAGTGGTAGTATTTGAAGGGACTAACATCACGCTTGTGTTCCCCTAGGGTACCGGAAGGCAGATTTTAGGTAAAGTATACCCACATTTTACCAGGTAAACAGTTCGGTAAGTCTTATCCAATAATACTTTGCCTTACGCAAGGATCACACCTAGAGCCATACGCTCAGCAGATCATTTCATTTGTGACAACTTTTCCTTCCTTTCTAGGACAACGAGGCAGATTTGAAAATAACATAACTTATCACACCTCGTTTCCCCGAAGTATTGGGCAAAGGTGTACCTATAGTAAACCCACTTTTCGCTAGTTATGTTTATGTTCCATGTAATAGTGGGTGAGCCTATTGCCAACAACTGGGCACAAGACTTCTGGCTGCTACTCAGAAATTCTAGATTGAAAAACCCAATAGCACTTTTCCCTACCTGGGAATCGATCCCAGGACCTCACCTCCTTCTGCGAAGCAGTATTGCTCGCGAAGGTGGAGGCGGAGTGCGTGAGGGAGAGGCAAAGTTCACGCCCTCACGCCCCTAGCCGCCGTAGGAGACGCCCTGGGCGTCGGGAATCCCTGGCTGATTCCCGGCCACCGTAGGCGCGGGCTTGCGGGCGGTGAGCAATGGGTAGCTCGCCCCCGTTAAGGACCGGGCCCGGGTCGACGGCGCGTCGTGTTCCACGCGCGCCTCAAAGAGATGTCAGCAAAACTGACGGGGTCGGCTAGGACCGTTGCCCGCCGGGGTTGCGGGTAGTCCTAAGGGGAAACCGTGGCCCCTGGCATGGCAAGGGAAGGAACACGGGTGGGTTTTAGTCAGTAAAAGTCTGACACGCCCTTCCGCTCCGCCCAGAGCGGGAGAAGTCATTGGATGATTTCCCACCCAACGACCACTAGACCAACGATGTAGAGGTAGTCAGGTACACCTTATACGTATTATTGAGGATGCCATGCATGACACCATGAGTTGGTGTTTCCCAAATCCTTTCCACATTGTTAGTACGATATCTGACGTTATTACATACAGCATTTTTTTTTTAAATAGTTATGTCGGGCCGGTACTTAAATACAAGCCATTTTTACAAGGTTTTCACCCTGATTTAGAGAATTTATTCCGGAATAATTATGAGCATAATTAGTGCATTCATTAACTGACATATTAAAAAGAAATCTCGAGGCCGTAAAAACCGTGCGAAGAAGATGATGTAGTCTCTAAGTCCGTCAACGAAGATACGGGCCCGGCCGAATGTTACTAAGTAATCCGTCAAAACAAGCGCCGAATTTGATTTTTCGAATGCGAAAAAACTCATCGGGATAGGAACAACTATCAAATCATGTTGTCATTCATTCTTAATTCGGACTACGAACTAATCTTATGTTGTAATTGGGAAGGAGTGTGGAGGGACCGTAACTTCGGACGTAACTACTGATATCGTGCTTAGAGACTAAATCTCCTGCTTAGCACTAAGTATTATAATTATGAAAAAAAAATGATGTTTCTCTAATAGTTACCTTGAGTGTCACACAGGTACACTGAACCAAAAACAGGTCGTATAGTGAAAACTGTAAATATACAAAAAAAAATTTTTTACTAAATATGGTCTGTGTGCTGATTCAATTCACAGGACTTTAGAGCTCTTCGTGAAGGAATTGTACGGAGAAGTTCTACCTTAGATTGCTACAAAGATCTTTTGGTGCCTGAATGACATTGACAGTTTTTGGTAAACATTTGTAAAACTCTCACAGAATTTGTATTGTAAAAACAACATGGCTGCATTAGTTCCGATTTTGGCCACGCGCCAAAAGATCCTTGTAACGTTGTACCCATGTGTGCCACCGTTGCTGTGTCTCGGTTTGAAGGTATGAATGTTCTTATGTTTTTAGGGGTTCGTATCCAAAGGGTGCCAACGGGACTACTAAGGCTTAATTTTAAGACGACAATTTTTGGAACGAAATTGTGTAAAGCATAGAATATAATAGAATAGACATTTATTTTGCAAATACGGGTAGTACATAATAGGTGATACGAGACATTAAAGCTCAGCCATATTTCACCATTCGGCATGCAAATCTTTATGTTATTGTTCACTTACTAACCAAAGGCAAATCCAGCAAAAAAACTTATCCGATAAAAACTCAGTCAGACTGTAGTACGTCATATCCATTAAAAATTTACGTACCTACTCTACTCTTAAACTGCACTGTTGTCAAGTCTTTCCAACCACTTGGTAATTTATTGTAAACTAGCTGCTGCCCGCGGCTTCGCCCGCGTGAGTGTCGGAAATTACCCCATACATCCCCATGGGTTTTAAGTATAAATATTGAGTTTTGAGATAATCGGACAGCGCGTTAAAATTCTTCCATACAAACACTGACACCCCCAACCCCCCTTTAGGGGGTAATTTAGAAAAACTAAAAACTACAAACTTTATAATTTATTTAGACAACTATTCGTGCGAAGTTTCATGTTTATTACCTCAAGGAATAAGATTTTTCATACAAACTTTCATCCCTTATTTTACTGCCTTAGGGGTTGAATTTCGAAAAATCCTGATACACGTTATTCTTAATTTTTGGGTTTAAGTATAAATATTGAGTTTCGAGTTAATCGGACAGCGCGTTAAAATTTTTCCATACAAACTTTGACACCCACCAACCCCCCTTTAGGGGGTAATTTAGAAAAACAACCAATTACAAACTTTTTCATTTATTTTGATAATTATTCGTGCGGAGTTTCATGTTTATTACCTCAAGGAATAAGATTTTTCATACAAACTTTCATCCCCTATTTGACCCCCTTAGGGGTTGAATTTCGAAAAATGCTTCCTTATTCCTTGCCTACATTATTAAGGGAACCTCTGTGCAAAATTTCAGCTTTCTAGGTCCAAGGGTTTGGGCTGGGAGTTGATGAGTCAGTCGGCCAGGACTTGTCTTTTTATTAATAGGTATAGATATAGATAGTAGGATAGGATACTTTTCCGGGATAAAAAGTACCCAGTGTGGTGCCCAGGATATTTAAGAATAATTATACCAAGTTTCATCGTAATCGAACCGGTAGTTTTTGCGTGATGCCTGAACAAACAGACAGACAGACAAAAAAAAATTTAATTAAATTTTTGGGTTCGTTGTCGGTCTAGTAACCCCCTGCCATTTATTTTTTTGATATTTTCAATGTACAGAATTTTCACTTCTACAGATTTATTATAAGTATAGATATAGATAATTGGGGCCATACAGTAGACACTTTTGCGGCCGTGTGTCATTACTATGTATGTCCGCATTATTGGCAAATAATAAAAATAAAATATAAAATATAAATTATATAGGGGTCCCTATAAAAGAAGCAACCTTTTTTCGGTGTTTTTAGAAAATATTGTTAAATATTATGTGGTGGGACAGAACCTTTCGTGTGCGATTACAACTCGAACTTAGCCACTTTTTTAAAGTAAATAATTGAATCATCATCACATCTCAGCATCACAAAATTGCAACAAAATAATAATATTTATATTATGTTGATAAATTATGTCATACAATAATAGTTTTTAAGTTACTACGATAATGACCCCCGGTGGGCCTAGCACGAGCACGTCAAGTCGTTAACGTAAATACGAACGATTTCAACATTTAAAACGCGAAATATTTAACTGATCCTCTAAAAACGTATTGACCTTCTAATGATGGACAATTTATTGAATTAAAAAACTATGTTTTTTTTTTAACTTGTAATGATGCAGACTTTGTTAACAATGGGCCTCTTCTTAACTTTCTGGCTATTTGAGGTTCGATTAAATATATATGCCATTTAAAATAGACGTTTCAAAAATCTAAAGTGGATTAAGTGGCTAGTGGATACAAATAAATGATCGAATACCTAATGATATAATCTTTAATAATAATAAACCAGCCTATTTTGGCCTACTCAAATTTATGTACCTATAGGGAAATCTTGAATAGAATAGATGAATCATTGGGATGCCCTAGAACAAAAACAAAAATTGAACCACTATTGGTCCTCCCTTGCACTCGAGTTAGGGTCATTTTGAATCTTATAACTAGTTTTACTTATTTCTGTTTCGGACGCCGTTATTGTTGTGATGACACACAGAGCCACAAGCGTCAAAATTTACTAACCTCTAATCGTTGACCCGCTGCATTGATAAATGCGAAACGTTTAAGCAATTCTGCGTGATAAAGTTCATTAGTTATAGAAAATCGCTACACTTCGTCAGCCGTTTTACACAACGCAGCTGTTTTGTAAAGCAGCGGATTCGACAATCCATCTGCGACTACTACCTACTTACTAGTACCTTCCTACTATTTCTTTCTTTCTACATATTAAGGAAATCTTGTCAAGTTGTAAGAACCGTGCGAAGCAGCGGGGAGTCACTGGTTCAAGTAATACGAGACGTGTGGCAGAGTAGCATATTGTCTCTTACCTGATATGTGACGGTACCAATCCTGCCTGGGCGGGCGTCCAGCGTGAAATCCTCTGCATACTGCAGCTCTTTACGTTCGTCAGAGCAGGCGGCTCTCAGGTATTCATTGGTTTCGTTAACTTAAAATAATTTTCAAGATTTATTACTTCTTCTCCTCGTGCAAATTACTCAAAATATATCGTGTTCACAATATAGCAGGTGTAAAGACGCTTAACGAGAGCGGAGAGTTACTTGTATTGTAGGTACTCGCTGTGATTGTGATCATTGTTTTGTACTGGACCACCTGGGAGCTTTCTGGTTACGGAGATATTGAAAGTCAAAGTTCATACTTTTCGTGAAAACAAGGTTTAAATGTCTTTCTGTTCTGTGATCTTTAAATACCTGTACCTTTACATGCACCCACAGAAGCACAATGTTTTGCGTGGATCACATTGCGCGTTGCCGTCAGCGATTTTGCACAACAAAACTAAGATCGTTTCCCAGTAATAATTATTTTGTGCTCAATGTTACAGTTTGATGTAAGTGCAGAATGCGTCAATAAAGGCTATGTGATGGGTAATTTTACTCCCTGTATCGCTTGCCATACAAAGTGACATGATTTTTTTTGACATCGCACTTTTCACATTTTTTTTAAAACTATTTACAATCGGTTTCTACCGCGGTCACGCTACCCGTACTGAACAACAGCTTTGACTCAAGCTCAAAGTTTTATTGCAAGTGAAATGATATCTTAAATGATGCCTTTTCAGTACGAATATTACCTACTGTATTTTTTAATCTTCAAGTACACATACAAACCTGGGGCCTAAGTCTACTAATTTATAAACATTACAATGGTCTCTCAATGGTGAGTTTTTGACAGATTTGCCATACAAAAACTGTCAAAAACTTACCATTGAGAGACCATTGTAACGTTTATAAATTAGTAGACTTAGGCCCCTGGTAAAAATGTCAACAGCAATTTTTAACAAACTGGTTTAATATAATTTCACTAAGGACTTCTATTAGACAACGTTTTGATTCCGAAGCTCGATGTGAAGTAACTTACAAACTAGGCGACGGTGGCGACGCACGATCCAAACATCATCTTTCCATTCCATTCCGTTAGAAAAAAAACAATAGCAGACTAGAAACCGATCCCAACATAGTTGGTAAAAGGCTAGGCAGATTTATTTTTGACATGACAATATAACGAACGTGGCAATATAATTATGTATCTCTAAATGCAATATTATGTGACGTGTACAATAATTGTAATATTATGATCAATGCACACACGTTTCATACGACGTTTTTCAACACACTTGCGAGGAAAAAACAGACTTGTAATAATCTAGGCTACAATAACGTGACTATAGAGATGATACATTTAGATTTATAAAGTTCAACTGACCTTTGTTTCCAGGGTACTGACTATCCGGAGCTTATTTTAAAAACTTTTCTACGACGGTTGGTGAAATGAAATGAAATGAAATGAAATGAAATGAAATGAAATTGTTTATTCTGTAAATAGGATATCAGAATCACTTTTACACGTCATATAAAAAATATTAGAGCTAAGCTAGATGAGGTCGGCGTTTCCTATCTGACTACTCTGAGAAGAAAGGCCGAAACAAACTCAGAGGTCACAGTCTCTTTTAAAGTCCAGACATAATCTTGGTCAGGCCATATGAGGACCATGTAGACAATAGGTACCTTAGATTTCGTATTTTTGATAATAATTTACCACACAACAAAAACGGTAACAAATATCCATGGAAAATGGCGCGCTGTTTTTGTTTTTTCTGCTAGCGATGCGCGTGAAAAGGCACTAACAAAACCGTTGAACAGCCTATATGAAAAATATAATAAACACAAAATAATGTTTTGAATACGCAAATTAAGATAAATATGTAGTGAAAAATATTTAATTGGATGAAACATTATGTTAATTTATCATTTTTTATTTATTTATACAATAGGCCTATGAATTCATGAATTCTTTGATGAGATTAAAAAAAGCGCATATATTTGCTCGGGTGATATAGTGCAGGAATCAGGATAGTTCATACTTATTCCGGCTTCAATAAATATGTACATAGAAGTTTTGTTAAGATTACATTACTCCATAAAAAAATAAAAGCATTTTCATTTTTGACAGAACTTATGGTTAGACTAGATTTTTTTTACCATTACTAAACGCCCCGGTTTGCCTATGGTATTTCTTTTTACAAAAAACAAATAAAAGCTTCACCAAAGTAAATTTTTATTAAATACAAATTCCATGCTGCCATGATAGTACTTACTAACTCCATACTGCCATGTCATAGGACTGGTATAGGCACTCCGACTAGTAAATAGTTATCTGTGGCATTACAGCACTAGTGCGTTATCATAAAGTTAAAAGCACGCGTGCTTAATACACTGCATTATGAAACTATAAGCGGTTCAATAAAAGCCACTTTACGAGCAAGTGTGTCGAAAAATATATTATGTATATCGAATTACATGTAGCTTACATGACAAAATATAAAATTAACAAGACAATATATTGCATCTTACATGGACATTTATGTAACTTACATGGCATTATCCAGATGGCGTCTGAATTATCCTCAGACGGCATTATGTTAAAGTGTTCCAACGTATCAATTGGGAACGGCCATTGAACATATTCGTTGTTGCTTACTTCTTGTAATGCAGCTCTTCTGTCACCGGTTAACGTGTCTTCTGATTGGTCTGTCTCTGCCCTGTTTATCCAAACTCTGAGTTAGAATTGGCCGCAAATATCAAAATTTCGTGGTATGGTCATTCATTCGGGTGATTTAAACTTAGAGAGTTGTGTTGATGATTTTAATTATTATAATTCTATAACTACATAATTGTTACGGTCGCGAATCATATTTTGACCAACGTACAACCCGACACTGACCATCAAATGTAAAAGTTAAGGGAGTATTCAGGGCCTGAATGACAAAGAAAAACAACTCAATGAAAGATACGGACTTCCAAACAAATAGTATTAATTATAATATAATCATTCTGTTCCCCAATAAAAATGCGTTTTTTTTTAATCCACACTCGGCAGGCAATTTATCGCATTCATTTGTTAATTCTCAAGCTCAACTACGAAACTAGGTGATCGCTTTATGTACAACTTATGTGGGTGCTCCGATAATGAACAATGTGACTGTGGGAGCCATAACACTACAAACGATGCCACATCTCTTGTCCTGTTTTCTGTACAATAACACCTGCATGGTTTTCCAAGCAGGTTAATCTTTGCTAGGCCAGAGCTAAATGCTGTCAACGTGGGTGAATTCTGTGGCCTAAGTCCACTAATTTATAAACGTTACAATGGTCTCTCAATGGTGAGTTTTTGACAGTTTTTGTAAGGCAAATCTGTCAAAAACTCACCATTGAGAGACCATTGTAACGTTTATAAATTAGTAGATTTAGGCCCTTGGTCGAAGCTCATATAAAATATGAAATGGAATCATCGACTCGAAAAACAAAAAGAAAAATGCAGAACACTTACGTAAACGTCGTATGAATGGGAACGAACTCCGAGTCTAAACGGTTAGTTCTCCTGAAGTCAGAGGAGGTGTAGTCGTAGTCGTCCTCTTGTACGACAACCTTGTCCAAAGTGACTTCTTGGATCCAGGCAGAGTAGTGGAGCATACTGATAAACCGAGCCGGCGCCGCGCAGCCAGGCCCGTGGATGCTGAAGCCGATCTGTGGAACAACGGAAATCGACGGAACAGTATAAGCGTAAGCATAATCAAGCAATAGTGTCAACACTGCTGGGACATAGGCATTCTCTCAGTGATACATATGTGTGTGGGCCATAATCCATCACACGGACCCGGTGTGGGTATACCCCTTGTCTTCGAATTTTTGCTAAAAGGACATTTCGGTTTCGCCACAATATTTCTTTCATCATTAAATTTGAAGAGTAGTGGTGATAACATATTTTGCCCAAAGTAAAGGGCCTGCCTGGGTCCGATAATATGACCTACAACTTGAAAGTCGCTGCCGTTTCCACTCAGCCATTGATCTTTATGACCAATAGTACAGCTACTGCTATCTGGCTGGGTTTAAAAGTAATTGCAAGTTAGAGACTATTGTCTACTAAATATAGCCTTTTTTGCCACAGCCGCGAGGCGCACTGCCATTTGATTTTATTTTTATCTCTTTTGTCTGCTGTATTGTGTGCCTTTTAGTCTGTGTCAAATAAATGTATTTTCTTTCTTTTTCTTTCTTTCTTTCTGTACCTACCAGAGTAAACCATCCTGATGTGTTCGACAACAACGCCATGCCGTTTCCCCATACACATCTCTTCCTAGAACTCTGACCCTTCCCACATATGTATGAAACAGGCTGACGGTTCTCGACGTCGAACTGAAACAAAAATAAACGTATAAATACCATACATACTATCTTCTGCCCGCGACTTCGTCGGCGTGAAATTTCGGCCCCCGACCCACCGCGTCGCATCCCATCGCCCGCCCGTGCTATTACTTTGTTTTCGTGTAGCGTTATTTCAGTTTTTTTTTATTTGCTCGTCTCTTAAGGGTCGTAGCGTGATGTTACATAGCCTATAATATAACCTTCTTCAAGAATTGGACTAGCCAATGCAGAAAGAATTTTTCAATTTCGACTGGGAGTTCCGGAGATTACCCATTACATACAAACAAACAAGCAAATTCTACCTCTTTATAATTATTAGTATAGATAATAATAAGTATTAAAATAATTATTATTATTTTTATGGGCTCGTGGCTCAGTAATGAAGCCGCATGGCTCGATCTTCAAGGTTCAGCTTGTGGATGGCTGATCATCCATTACACGTTAAGCCGTTGATCCCGGCTGTCATTCGTAGATCTTTGATAGTCATTACGAGTTGTCTGATTCCAAAAAGTCTGTCAACCAATCTTACCAGCAACCCTATCATTTTACTCAGTAACTGGGTTGTACAGGCCAGATGGCCAGACACAACATGTAAAATACAGATATTCAGTTGCATCCGGATAGGCTGGAAGCCGAACCTAACGTAATATTTATTCTTAATAATAATTATATGCACGTAAGTATATAAGAAAAAAAATTAAAGTAATAAAAACTAAAACCCAACCACGGCAAAAAGTCGACTAAAAAGGCCAAGTCATCACAGACGGACAAATTAAAAATCCGGAGACACGTGTTAGGGGATAAATCGAATTGATTACGTCATGAATGATGAAGTACAACTCAATACTTGACCCCGAATCTACGGGGTACAGAATTAAGGATGTATTAGGTGAACCGCCAGGAATTATGACTTAAGGCTCGTACGCATTGGCGCGATATCGCAGGCTCGAGAAGGGTCGCGCTGCCTGTCGCACCCACGTTATCGCGCCTGTCTGCACGAGCCGTTATCCTAACAGACGGCACACAAAAATCAGTTATCGTCACGTGTAGCTTAACAATATATTAGAGAGCTCAATGACCCGACACACGACATATTATCAACCATTAGTGTAAAAGGGTGTAGTGTACCTAAAACGGATACTTACCCCTTCTTTCTTATAAAACTCTTCACATTCTGGTCTGTCCGTATATTGTATTCGGTAAATAGTTTTTTCTAAAATGTCATTTTCTGCAACATAGAACGACACACGTTTAACATAACTTTTAATATATGTAGGTACAGGAAAGAAAAAAGGAATTATAGTGATGTAACAAGTTTCTAGAATATAATATGACTAATTAATGGTACACATAATAGCACGCCTATATTCCCCGAAGGTTTGAGCAGAGGTGTATAGTAAAACCCACAAAAATAATTAATTATGTTATTTCTCATAATAAATGACGTGCTTACTGGCTAGGTTTTAGCATAGTGCACTGTAGTTGTCGAGTTTTAGCATGGCAATAGCGGTCATTAACCCACCTACATTTTCTAGCATTTTTTATTTCGGAATCTGAAATAAAGTCCGCTAACGTCCTGAATCAAATTCATCTTCAACATGTTCCAATAACAAAAAACTTAGCTTTTTTAGCCTTAAAAAATCTTTTGGCTAGCATGTTTCCTACAACCGATAGGGCAAGCCCGATGCTGGCGATCGATATCCGCATCGTCTTTCAAGTCCGATTTCAGTAGGTATGTGATTCAGGTACTTGAACCTCTCCATAACCTTCACCGTCTGCCCGCCAATGTATACTGGCGGAATCTTTAAAGGTCCCTTTCCCGACCTGAATATTATCGGTTCTGTTTTTCTAACATTGTCATTGTTTGAACACTTAAGGAGAGATATGAGGGAAAGGGCAATGACCGCTATTGCTATGCTAAAACGTGACAACTATAATGTACAACTTACCTTCCGTAAAACCGGTGAGGTAAAGATAACTAGTATCATACGAAACGATAGGAAAGCATATTGGTACCAATGAATCTGAAAGTATATTATCCATCAAAAATGTTTTGCATTTATAATATTAGTAAGAATTTTATGGAAGTATGTATTTGGTATTAAAATATAGGCATAAGACTCACTATGGTCGTTGATGTTCAGCAAGATGATGGCGATGCTGTTGGAGGTCTCTTCTCGGTACTCAGGGTGTGTGACGTAGGAGACCAGCGAGTAGTTCACGGCGACGTCGCCATGCCATATGAACGTCGCGCAAGTGTTGTGCCTTAAACAGATGACGGAAGCTGCAAGTGTAATCTAAGTCTGTACTTGTTGTACAGTTGAACAAAGAGATTGGTATACAGACAGCAAACTGGCAACCACTTCTATTTGTTTATTTATGCAATTTTTCAATCAATTTTGTGAGAGTGCTAAGAAGTCGAATGTGAATATTGGCAGTGTAGCGGAATTTTTGCCTGTATTATAACCATAGTCTTTGTTCGATTATAAGTTATCATCGTCGTAATCAGCACGCCATTAAACTCAATTTTCGGCTGATCAATTCTCATCCAGGTCCTGGAGGATCCAGCGGCTACCAGCCACCCTGCGAAGTTCCCTACCTGCCTGAGGGCATCCTTTACCTTTGCCGATTCGTGTCTCCATACACACATCTACACTGCGATCGGTTCTACGGCTGTGCCACTTCAGCTTAATTTATATCATTTTATTCACTTATTTACTATTTTAGGGGTATGAGGAACAGGGTGTAAAGTTCGCTTATCCTCTAGAGAAAAGGGAGGATCCTCCGACCAAACGGGTGTCATGTCTGGCGGGCAACTACCCAAAGATTGATGTCGGATAGTTTTATATATGTTGATCGCGCGGTAAACACTCATTGCGCGTTTGGTAGGTCTTTGATGCGTAGTTCGCACGTGGCGTTGTAGATGTCGCTACACTATTACCACTCGGAGACGAGACAAAAATGAAATGTTTTTAAACTGTCCTATTTTAACTGACAGGTTGCTAAAGAACATCTTGTCATAATTGAAGAGCAGTGATGGTGGCTCCGCGGGAACATCTGCGTCTTACGAGTTGTAGCTCGAAGGAAACCCAGACAGACACTTTACTTTGTGTAAATTATTTGGTCACTAGTCAGTGGATCCCAAAAGACTGACGTGTCGCGGGTATATTTACTGGTACTGTCTCATGTGATATTTTGCCCTTTAAATATCTTCTTACCCAATAAAAAAAAGACATTTGAAAGTAAAGGTACTTTATAACTTACTGGAAGATTCGCTTCGGTATTCGCACGATATCGTCAGCACTGACGAGCGCGTAGTTCGCTCTGACCAGCACGATGCCTGTCACCGCCACATTCGTGGAGTCGCCGTCATCTGCGGAGGTGTGTATAGTGTAGTGTACCAGCCTACTGTCACCAATTTATACATCAGGAGTTGATTTATGTACGAGTAGGTATTTCCCAAAAGGGGTGAGCAGAGACACATACACTAATAGTTGATGCTGACAGTTCACACGGCTGGCACCGGCGTGACGTTAGGCAGCCGTCCCATCCCCGACGATGATGCGACTAGCTATCGACTCGCGTAAGTCGTTAACTTGCTGAATACGCATATTAAGGTTAATGTGTAGTGAAAAATGTTTAATTTGATGAAATATGTTAATTAATCATATTTTGTTTATTTAAACAGTAGGCATAAAAAGGCATGAAGTCTCTTTGATGAAATTAAAAAAAGCGCACGTCTCGAGTGAAAATAGAGAATGCTCATATAATAGTATAGGATAGTTCCTACTAATTCCATGTATAGTATCCCACTTACCTGCCCATGGGTTTTTTTTGTCATAACTAAACGCCCCTTGTTTGCCTATGGTATATTTTTATACAAAAACTTGCTTTTGAGCGCTTGCCTTTGGTAAAAAGTTTCTAAAAAGTCAATTTCGATTAAATACGAATTCCATGCTGCCATGATAGTATTTACTGATTCCAAACTGCCATGTCATTACTCCGACTAGTAAAAAGTTATCTGTGTCACTCATTACCGCACTAGTGCGGTAATATAAAGTAAAAAGCACGCGTGTTTAATATACTGCATTATGCACCTAAAAGCGGTTCCATAGTTGTTTATTTGATCACAATATTTTTCTTTGTTCCCAATAAGTAACACGTTTTCGACTTCGGGATCGAATCCGGAACCAGGCATCCCAAACATGCATGGTATAGGCATGGCCGAAACCCAAACACGCTAATGCATTAACGAACATTACACGACACCTTAATAAAAGCGCTTGTGACTCAGCGCGGAAAGTTAAAAATTGTACAGCGTGTTCGAAGTGACAACGGGCTTATAAAGAAGAAAACAAGATGAGCACTAACTTAAGAACACTTGGAGTATCCCGAGCCAGTTGAAGTTGGAGCTCTGTCCCATGATGCCCTCATCCAGCTCCTTGTAAGTCGTCATGTCACACTGAGGCGCTGCCGACGTGAGCTCTGGAAACACACGATATCCGTGACGTCATCACAACAGTCACAAGAGGACGCAAGAGCAACAACAACAATCTAAAAGCGCTTAGACAGCCCTAAACATGTGCCTATATTAAAGCACTGGATAGAGTTAGTCTTAGGTGCTGATAAGGGAAATGTATTTCTATGTGTGCTTACTACTATAGCTTTAAGATTATTTCTAACAACAATATGGATTTAATTTCTAATGTAAATGATTTTGTTAATATAACAGGTAAAGGCTCATTGACACGGAGAGTGTCCCGACGCCAAGAGACGAGACGACGAGAGTGTTCTTCTATTTGTTCACCTCGAAATCTACAATCATCACCATTCTCCTGCCTCTATCCCAATTTATTAATGGTCGGCCCAACATGTTTTTGATGTTTAACATGTTTTTTCTCGTTTTTCCGCAACTGGTGGTTGATTTCGTAAAAAGGGACGGAATCAGAAGTGTGTAACAGGAAGCCGGGGAAGCGCGCGCTATTTGATTTGACGGATGAGCGCGCGTGGTGAGTTGACCGTCAGAATATGGTACCAAGCCATTTTCCGGTAGGTGGGTAATGTCAGCCAAGATGTCAAAATAAATGTTACACATCATATTATGCGACTACTGTAAGGTTCGCTCGTTTTTAGGGTTCCGTAGTCAACAAGGAACCCTTATAGTTTTGCCGTGTCCATCTGTCTGTCCGCGGCTTAGCTCAGAGACTGTGAGTACTAGAAAGCTGTAATTTAGCATGAGCATACATATTAATTACGCCGACAAAGTGGTAAAATGGCTTTTTTTTAGGGTACCTCCCCTACACGTAAAGTAGTTTTTTTTTTCATTTATTCCTTAGTGTGGGATATCTTTGGAAAGGTCGTTCAAAAATATTGTAAGTTTGTCCAAACCTTTGATGTTGCACTCATAATTTCCCTTTACATAGCCTAAAGACTGACTTTTAGGGATATATAAACTTTGAACAGAATCGTGGCATTTTCTAGGTCCGTAGAAGAGCAGGTGTATAGATACTTTGGACACTCCAACATGGGACATGGTCAGGGGCACCGCATTCGCACTGGGTGTCGGTTGGGTCAATAATCCCCCATTTCGCTAGATTGTAGAATGTAGGTACTTGCAGCGGCCTAGTAGATCTGCAGGAGATGGGTGATTGATTGCTTTCCATATAGGCCACTGCAGCAGGCCATTATTCAGGTAAACGATCGCATTCATGCGAAAGTCGCTTCCGGTAAGACTTGGTAAGGTTCGAAAGAAAAATAAATTCATGGGTGATTTTTTTTAAATTTTATAATTATTTAAGTTAAGTACTAAAGCAAATTCAAAATCCAACTCACCGAAAAGGATATTAACTATTTTGACAACCAACACTCCGCGCATAGTTTGCCTAAACCTCAAAATATAAAACATTTTAATTACACTATATTACTATCACAGCACACGTTAATCTACAGCGTTTCAGATACTAATCAAGGATCGTAAGATTACAAATTAAGAGGTATTTGAGCCGAATAGTTAACTTGCAAACAGACACGGTGGAGGTAACAAATGGAGTATTCAGTCCGAACTCTCCGGATACCCAACTTTGCATCTCGCATATATCTAATAGCCGAGGTAAAGGTCATTGAGTCTTCTCCTAGGGCTGCACCACCTTCGACCATAATTATTTTGTTACGCGTAATTTTGAATCTGCGATATCTTTTAAAGTGTTTACTTAAACGATATGATATCAAGTCATGTTTTCGTCAATTCAAGTCAATCCCATAAAAAATGTTATATCAATTGAAAATTTATTTAAATAATTAATAAATAACATTTTTTATCGGATGAGGAATAATAATACTGGTCAAAAAAGCTTCGGAACTATCAATTAAATTTTTATCAACTTCTGAAAGATAAAAATGGTTTCGGTGGAGTTTATCGCGTTCAGACAGACAGACGCGGTGGCTTTGTTTTACAATAATATGTACGTATGTTTAACGCCAACCCGTCTTGAGTGTGATGATCAATGCTTTCTCTTTATGAGAAGAGGACTTTGCCATGCAGTAAGATGGTATTGCCCGTATAATAATATGTTAATTGCCGTCACCGAGCCGTTGCCAGCTAGTAGAAAACACACGTTATCACTCCATCTCCTGCATTAGATACTCCGTACAAAAGGATAAACAAACTTAGCTGTTTGCTGGTTGTTGTTATGTCTTTGTTTATAAACGAGAATACAGTAGCTCTGTATCTATAGAAAGGGCGGCTACAGCATTATCTTATGCAATGCAACTCAGTGCAACGCGGAATGGTGATAATTTTTCATTTTTGTTTAATTTTGCCTGCCTCGTTGGTCTGCTGAGCGTAAGATTCTGGGTTCCCAGCTTAGGCTGACGAGTAACCATTAATTTAAAAACCAATAGTTCATTCGATTTCGTCATCAAAAATGAATTGCGGTTTAGTACACAGAAGTAAGCAAACAGCAGCAGCATGGGGCGAAATATGGCTGTCCTCTGCCTAAACCTTCGGGAATAACAGGCGTGATGTACTGTTATAATTATGAGTGTCTGTTACATGGGAGTACACTCACTGGTTCCCCGTTGTTTTAATAAAGTAAGGAGTAGGTACCTCAAAGTCAGAATACGCGATGATTCATTCAAGTTGATTAGAAACACTATGAAGTTATTGTCATATCACAACAGTAGTTTGACTGTTGGCATCATTTTCCCACAGCAAAATGCCTTTTCAACAATTTGTTTAGGTATATGTGGTTAGTTCCAATTTTAAAGTGATACCTACCCAAGAACACAGTGATGGTGTTCTATAGTACATCTGCATAACATTAGGTGACATAAATCTTATAAATTTAGTCTTTTTTTCATTCAAAAGTTAATAATTGATACCAAAAATTATTAATACGAAGACAAAGGTTAAATTTATTCGTAGGATATTGTACAAGGTTGGTAGGTGAAGGTATGTTCAGGACACATCTGCTGCAGAAACGGATTACGATGGATGTCGTAGCCAGATCTTAGAATTGATAATTTCATGAAGTGTTTGATCATTTCATGAAATGGTTGCGCTTCATAAAATGGCCAGCTAAAATTGACCATATCACTTAAACGTCAACGCTTAATGATATGTCTTAATGTATGATAGTCGACGTTTAGCCATAAATCATGAACAGTTACGGGAAAAGAAATAATGAATTTGAATGTGTTAACATGTCCAATAAAATACCCATGTAAATAAAAGGAGCGAAAAGTATGTCATGTTTTAAAAACCAACTTAAATCGTATATACCTAATGTGTCAATAACAATAATAATACAAAAATAATAGCTTTAGCAAACAAACAAAATAAAAATTCCTTTATTCAGTACGTTGCCATCTAAGCCACATGTAGGTACTTACTTTTACTTTAGATCCGTGTCTTACTCTGTTGGTGATCAGTTGATATTTACTTTGTTGTCACTTAGCGGCGTTTTTAGGGTTCCGTACCCTGCAGTTACTAAGCCTCCGCTGTCCGTCCGTCTGTCTGTCTGTCTGTCGTTCGTGGCCCGTATCTCATGAACCCTAATAGGTAGTCAGTTGAAATTTTCACAGATTGTGTGATTGAAAAATAATAAAAATTGAATAAAGTTAATAATTAAAGGGAGGTCTTCGATTTTCAAAACCCATGTGGTGTTGGTATTTTCTGGAGCTTATCGAGCAGAGTATAAATAAAAAAAAATGTTTTTATTTTTATCTTCAAAAATGAAAAAATACGGTGTCGTAAAAGTCTTCAACCATTTTTGTACCTATCGCAACAACTAAACAAGTAAGGAATTTGAAACTTCTGTATATGTATATCATGCTTCATATAGGTAATCTATACTTATAATAAATCTGTAGAAGTGAAAATTCTGTACATTGAAAATATCAAAAAAAAAAATGGCACTAACGTGTTACTAGACCGACACCGAACCCTAAAATTTGATTACAAATTTTTTTGTCTGTCTGTCTGTCTGTCTGTCTGTTTGTTCAGGCATCACGCAAAAACTACCGGTTCGATTACGATGAAACTTGGTATAATTATTCTTTAATATCCTGGGCACCACACTGGGTACTTTTTATCCCGGAAAAGTATCCTATCCTACGGTTGGGGGGTGTCAAAGTTTGTATGGAAGAATTTTAACGCGCTGTCCGATTAACCCGAAACTCAATATTTATACTTAAACCCAAAAAGGAAGTTAGGGGATTATATCACTGATAAAAATGCTTGGGCCAATGCTGGTCCTGCTCCACAACCACAACTAATTGATTAATATTCGAAAAGTCTGTTGGAGCTGCTGAAGATTGTAAGAACATCTTTGCATTGTATAGACTCAATTTCTTTTGCATTATATAATTGCATAGCACATGTGAGTACTATGTACTATAGAGCTACCATTTACCGGGTAATATTATGTCTTTCATTGACTTGAATGTGCCCTGGCGGCTGTGAGTATGTCATGCTCACTAAGATGTCTCGCTGATGGTGGCGTGTGTGTTGGATCATTTAGCTTCCTTCAAAATGGTTGAGCTGAATGGTGCTAATCCATGCGTCATGTTCGTGAACGGGCGCCGTCAGTTGGGGCTGGTCATCTCTTAGCTGCCATGGCTTATTTGTAATTTTTGAATTGTTTTTATTTTTATGTACGGACGCTTTTTTATGCACGTCTTTCTACATTGTTCTCAAATGTATAAGTAATTTCAACATGAATGATGTAACCAATTTTTTGTAACAATTTATTTGATTTAAAAGAGTGTCCGTGGAGTTTCTTGCCCGTTCTTCTCCATAGGTTCCTACTACGCTTTGGAATGGGCATTTAGCTTCATATTTTCTGACTGACTGACTCCTTGACAATTCAAAAGTGCCTGTAATTGGTTTAATTGAAATAAATGCTTTGAGTTTGAGTTTGAGTTTGAAGAATAACGTGTATCAGGATTTTTCGAAATTCAACCCCTAAGGGGGTAAAATAAGGGATGAAAGTTTGTATGAAAAATCTTATTCCTTGAGGTAATAAACATGAAACTTCGCACGAATAGTTATCTAAATAAATTATAAAGTTTGTAGTTTTTTGTTTTTCTAAATTACCCCCCTAGGTTGAGGGGTGTCAAAGTTTTTATCGAAGAGTTTTAACGCGCTGTCCGATTAACTCGAAACTCAATATTTATACTTAAAACCCATGGGGATGTAATTTCCAACACTCACGCGGGCGAAGCCGCGGGCAGCAGCTAGTGTATAAATATAATCAACTATTTCATACAATAGGTACTAATAATAAAGTATTTTATTTAAATGAAAGTCTTTGTAATTCACGGTGAATTTATCGTTGTGGTTTTTTAGGATGAAAAGTATTCTTCATTTAGTATTTTCATTTATCTGAACTAAAAAAAATACGAAATAGTACGGAACCCTTCGTGTGCTAGTCCGACTCGCACTTGGCCGGTTTGTGTACGCTCTTAAACATTTTAATTATGTAGGTTTTAGTTTCTCAGTAAGCGAATGATTGTTAATTCTTAATGCGGAATAATAAAGTTCTTAAACCACAGTAATTATTTATATGAAATAAGTGCCCACCTAACAATATTACATTCACTTACTTACGTTTGATAGGACGGCGTCAGAATTAAATTTACAGCCTCGTTAGTCTAGTGGTTACAAGCACAAAAATTTGCTAAATGAAGGGCCTGCGTTCGGGTCTCAGCACCCTAATTGCGTAGGTAACACACGATCAATCACAATTTGAATAATTTTGAAGGATATTGCTAAATCATTGCTTCATATTTTCGAAGTTTAAAACTTGTCTGCTCAACAACGTAAATAACGCAATGAATTTTGTTGAACTGTCAAAATTAAACAGTGAACACATTATTTGTGATTGATCGTGTGTTACGCAATTAGGATGCAGGTCAGCCAGTGTTATTGAGTTGATTAAACTTGTCAAAAATGTTTGGTAAATTGATTGTATTTTTGATTTTAGATTGCGAATAATATTAGAATGCGAACGTTCTTAAAGATACAGGGATTAGTTTCTCGCTTTAACACAACATGGGACTTCTGACGACCCGTTTAAGGAATAGAGGCGTAAGGTTATGTTTTTATAATATACGTGGTAGACACTGAAAGAGAGGAGACAGTAGTAATACAGCAACGAGAAGTTTTTACTAAATAAAACAAAAGTCTGAATACAGTTTTATAATTATACATTATTATCATACTTTATTGATTTAAGTATTTATACAACGCGGTTGTACACATACTTTAACAAAGTATACAAAAAAAAAACGATTTATTGTATTTCTTAATTATTAAAAAATAATAAGGTAATATTAGAACTACAACATGTAACAGAATACGCGAAAGATTGTTTCCGATATTATATTGTGCTTAACAATATAAAGAATTTTGTGAAGAGCAGTATTTCTTTAATAAACTAATAGATAATTAATTATTCGCCTTATTATCCATAAAATTGCAAAAACATAAATATCAGAAACTATTAGAGGGGCACAGAAATTATAATTTATTTATTTATAAAAAATAGGAACAATACCATTAAGGCTCGTTCACACCGGCGCGACTTGTCGCGCGACGCGACTTTAACAATACAATTTCTAATAAAACTTCACGATTGAACAATTGCCGGTGTCGCGTCGCGCGACAAGTCGCGCCGGTGTGAACGAGCCTTTATTCAGTCTCACAAAATCGCAAACATTCTGACAATATCAGCTTTCATTAAGCAGCAAACCAGTTGGATAATCCAATTTATATTACCCATATCAAAATACATACACAGGGTGAAAAACGTTAAAACTGCAGCCTTTTAATTTTTAGCCTTTTTTTATTATTATTTTTATTTTACGCCGCGGCCACGATTGCACGCTTTAGCGCCACACATCTTGCGAAAACGACTGCGGAGAACACAAATGCAAAAAGTTGTTTTGAGTATGGTACGGTCACCGCGACACCACTGACGGAGCGAGGAACGGAACCAGGTGACGCATCGCTTCAGGCCATGACCAGGGCGTAACTAATAAATGAAGAACGTCAGACAAGCGCTGACCAGCCAGCATACCAACACAACAGCTCCTGGCGGCCCGTCACTGCGCGCTGCGCTCTCAGTCTCCAGCACTTCAACCACGTCGGCCACTAGATTCATTTCGGCTTCTTTTAACAACTTATCCGCCCTATCTAACATTCCCCAACGATTAATCGGCCTTTCCTTTACTCTTGATTTTGCCCTTCTCCTGTGGTCCGTTTTTCTATTATTGTTTGCAGTCCTAGCCAACATTTCAAACTTCAATGTAGCGTGCTCAGTGAAATGGAATTTAATATACAAATCATAATTCACCATTCGTCCTTCATAATAGACATGAGGGTCTTCTGTGAGTACATGAGGATGCATGAGCTGTGGGTCGAAAGGTCCTGCAGTTGTCAGACGTTTTTCTTTTACTATATGCATAGGATAGTATCGGAATAGTTCGTCAGGTGTCTCCACATTCTTGAATAAATTGTATTGGAGACTTTCTTTGAATGCGAGTATAGTTTTCGACCGTTTCGTACAATTTACGCACTGAGGGAATTACACAAAATCAAAACCATGTTTTCTTTCATAAG